>JAIFZK010000015.1:11760000-11770000 GCA_027481765.1 Tenualosa thibaudeaui | reverse complement strand
CGACCATAATTATCAACTATGTGTGCGTATGCGTGTGTGTTGTCTTATGAGTCAGAGAAACAGTGGTAACATGACATGCACAGCAGAGGTGTCTGTGTGTGTGTCTGCATCTGTTTTCTTAGTATACCATTGAAAATGTGCATGCACGTGTGTGTGTGTGTGTGTGTGTGTGTGTGTGTGTGTGTGTGTGTGTGCACATGTGCAGTGTGCTGATCAGAGGTGATCAAATGTGTGTTCTGACACCGTCACTAATGCGGGCAATGCCAGGGGATGTTCCAGAATTCTCTCTCCAAGAGGCATCTCCACCTGCAGCTCATCTTTACCTCTACTTCCCCTTTACCTTTACCTTTACCAACCCCTTCTGTGCCTCTCTCTCCCACCCCCGCCTCTCTCTCTCTCTCTCTCCCACCCCCACCTCTCTCTCTCTCTCTCTCTCTCTCTCTCTCTCTCTTTCTCTTCCCTTTCGCTCTGTAGCTCATTTTTGGTGGTTTTCCAGCTCGATTCTTCTCTATTCTATCCTAGTCGGTTTGATTGGTTTTCCATGACAATATGGTGCCACCTCGGCGTGCTTGTGGTGGGTTGGGTGAGGGGTAGCACATACAGGCTACAGGCTACGAAAGTGTAGGCTTTATTTAATTAGCACGAGACAAAGTAATCAGCCTACATCCCAACAATGGACTAGAAACAGTTTTGTCCATGAAAAAACTAACAAAGCAAGCTAACATATCAGTCAATTTAAGTGAATGGCAGTAACTATATGGCAACATAATCTTTGTGCTAGTTTTTGGATGTCACTTAAGCTTAATATATTGTTAAAACCTAAACTTATTTTGCTCTGTCCACTTAAACTGATGTCGGTAATGTTATCCAGCTGGTTGTCATTCAGTGAAATGCCACCACTTCTCAATTTAAAACATTATGTTAGCTGGTTCGCTAGCGTTATCTTGAAAACAACTACATAGTTAATGGTAGCTGCTTGACCTGAAATAAAGTACATTTTCTGTAAATCTGAACAGTAACAACTTACACTATTACACTATTACTTCAGAACCTGGTCAAAGCAGATACAGGTACCAGGTCCAACTCCCAATGGAAATGCAAAAAAGTGAGTAGAGTTGAGTCGTGCTGAAACAGTGTAGTAGAAAAGCCCCATTTCTCTCTCTTTTTGGCCTTCTCTTTACTCTTGCTCTCTTCAGCTTTTGTTCTTGCTCTGTCTTTCTTTCTTTCTCTCTGTTCCCTCCTTGCGCTCTTACCCACTTAACTCAAATTCTCTTCAGGATGTTTTACTGGCGGGAAGAGAAACTATTTTATTCCCCATAAAATGTTGTTTAAAAACAGAATGACAAAAAAGGTTGAAAGAGAAGATCCATTCATGTTATCATGGTGTTTATCGCCAACTCTCAGAAGCTGAGGCACTTTGTCCCTCGTCTGGCACTGAAACACAATGGATGTGCTGCATGTCATCATGAACGGCGTCTCATTGGACAGGTGCTAAGAGCAAATAACGGGAGATGTTGAGTGCCTTGTAATTATATCAAACCAGAGAGACTGAGAGGTCTTTAATGCTTCGGCTAGTACTGCCCAAGTTGCCACAGCTAGCCACTTGTAGTGTGTGTGTTTGTGTGTGTGTGTGTGTGTGAGAGAGAGAGAGAAAGAGTTTATGTATGAGGGTGGGAGTTTGTAAATGAGTGTGTGTGCATGCTCTCTCACTGCTTGTGATTGGCTTCTCAGTCCCTTCCTGGCTCAAAGATCCATTTGTATGTGTGTCACAGGTGCAGCGCTCGCGGAACAAGCAGCTGCGGGAGATGTTCCCCGAGGGGTTTGGAATCCACCACGCCGGCATGCTGCGCGCGGACCGCAACCTGATGGAGAACATGTTCTCCAGGGGATACCTGAAGGTTCTAGTGTGTACCGCCACTCTGGCCTGGGGAGTCAACCTGCCCGCACACGCAGTCATCATTAAGGTAAGACATGTGTGTGTGTGTGTGTGTGTCTGTTGTGTGTGAGGTGATGCGTGTGTGTACATGTGTATTTATATGTCATGTGTTAGTAATATTAATTGAACTTAATGGTCATGTGGGAGCCAACTACCACATCATTACTGCTGCAGCTGCAGTCATCATCAAGGTTAGTGGTGTGTGTGTGTGTGTGTGTGTGTGTCTTTTTGTGTGTGTGTGTGCCACCCACTCTTTCCACTGCTTTTGGAAGTCTGCCTGCCCATTCAGCCAGAGTTCCATCTCCCTGTTAGAGATACCAACGTGACAGGAAATGCATGCCATTAAGGATGGCTTTTCATGTGAGTGTTTCACTTTGCCCTAACCACCGTGACTGTCTGTGTGGTGTCCAGGGCACGCAGATCTACGATGCCAAGCGGGGCGCGTTAGTGGACCTGGGTATCCTGGATGTGATGCAGATCTTTGGGCGCGCTGGCCGGCCCCAGTTTGACAAGTACGGCGAGGGCACCATCATCACCTCACACGACAAGCTAAGCCACTACCTGACGCTGCTCACCCAGCAGAACCCCATCGAGAGCCAGTTCCTGCAGAGCCTCGCCGACAACCTCAACGCAGAGGTGACCACACACACACACACACACACACGTGCACATACATACACACACATACACACACACATACAGGACAGGTTAAGGCGTTATCTCACGCTTGTCATCTAGCAAAACACCAACAAGAAAGGTAGTTTCTTTAGCACCTCGCAAAATCAAACCTCAAAGATCAGGTGATTGCACACAAGAACAAATAAACACACACACACACATACACACACAGTAGGCTTGAACCTTCCTTCATGCTCATCACTTATCACAAAAACACAACTTAGTCACACAGAGAGGAAAACACACACACATATTAAAACACACTCTCAAGATAAAGGCACCCTTAAACTTAGTGGAACCTTAATTTAATCCATTAGTCCAGCAGTACCAGCAGCACTGCAAGTCTAGTGAGTGTCCACTGGGTGGCTGCAGTGCAGTGTTTACTTACAAGCCAAGCTGCTAGGATATGTCCAGCAGGGGGCACCAAAGGACAAGCCTTTACAGTCCGGTCATACTTGTTAAGAATGCAGTATGGTTAGATGAAGCCTGTCTTTAAGGTATCTAACTGTAAGTCTCGCTCTCTCTTTCCCCCTTTTTTTCTCTCTCTCCCTCTCTCTCTCCTTCGCCCTCTCCCCCTCTCTCTCCTCAGATTGCACTGGGGACAGTGACTAACGTGGAGGAGGCCGTTAAGTGGCTCAGCTACACCTACCTGTTTGTGCGTATGAGGGCCAACCCTCTAGCCTATGGCATCAACTACAAAGCCTGTCAGGTATGTCTGACACTCTTTGGTACACTGACATGCATACGCTGTAATACACACACTTGCTAGGTGTCTGGCACACGCACACACACAGACACACACACACACGCAAGGTAACACACAAACTTTTTCAATTCCTCTCTCTCATTTACTCCTTTACTTATTCACTCACTAACTTACTTATTGACACATACATTCACTCACACAAACAACAGCCGCACACACACACTTTCATGCACCTGTCTTACCCCTTTCATAGTCAATCCTCATTCTCACTCTCTCTTTACCCTCTATAGACTTTATGTTTTCTTTAGGGAATCTACATACTCTAACTCTGTATGTGTGTGTGTGTGTGTGTCTGTGTGTGTGCGCGCACATTCTTGTAGTTCCCTCACACTATCCACTTTGTGCCCTAATAACCTTTTCACCTCTGCCCAGCCAACTCCAGCCTTGTAATTATTGTTGGTCTCTCTCTGTAAATAATCACATATGACAGCACAAAATTTCTACGGGATGAAGGACAGAGATGCTAAATGAATTCAGTATTTAAGCAGAAACACCTCATGGTGGGCTTGATGTGTTGCATGTGATACTATCCATGCAATCACTTAATTGGCTCGTTTGTCTGCGGAGACTCAGATGGCATGATCTTAAGTGATTACTGATGGCTATGCTTGTGCATGCACAGTAATTATAGCCATAGGAAGAGCGCAGGTTGATTTTTTCCTCCTCCCCACTCTTGCATTATGACATTATATACAAAATTACTCGCTGAGAGGATCAAGTGTCTTAATTAAAGCAAAATAAACAAGCTTGAAACATGCCGCCGGGCAGGTTAACTCCTCTAAGGCAGGTGCAAACCAGGAAGGGGAGAGCTGTGGAAGACCACCAAAAGGGTGAACTAAATAATATATGTGGAGACAGATCAGAGCCTAATGTCCTCTTTCTGTGTCTCATGGACACAGATTAAATGAATCATAACGTTTCACGTACTTTAAGCTCAAATCGAAGGGGAATATGAAGCACAAAAGGAAGCTTCAAGTCCCATCTAAGCACTGTGCCTTCCCCCGAAACCCCCCCCAGATGGACCCTGGTCTGGAGCTCTACCGTAAGGACTTGGTGGTGGAGGCTGGCCGCAAGCTGGATAAGGCCCGCATGATCCGCTTCGAGGAGCGCACCGGCTACTTCCACTCCACCGACTTGGGCCGCACGGCCAGCCACTTCTACATCAAGTACAACACCATAGAGGTGAGACGACTCAGCCCCCTTCTCCATTCATTCAAAAATTCGCTTGCTCACATAGTGTGCAGAAAAACAACAGCGGAAGAACATCCCGATCATGACTGTCAAAATATTTGAGTTGGCTCATGTCGCTTAAATTGCTAATGACACGACAGTTATTGTTTACAGCCCAAAATCATAGCTGATTTGCATAAAGTCGCATCAAACAAGAAACAAGAAGTGCAGTCATTACGCACGTGTGCTGATGTACCAATAAAACAGTTGACATTGTTATCTGTTCACAGTTTTCTTTTCTTCTTTAACTCAATCCCATGGGACATTTTTAAGAAAAAAACACGGACAAGCTAAAAGCAAAACAAAACAGAAGCTACAGGCGTTGGGGGAGCCTGTCGATAGGTACAGAGGCTATATCACCAGATTGCCTGATCTCAAGTCAGTCATCAGCAGAGGCACGTAGACGGCAGACTGCAGGTCAGGCGCAACATGGTGCTCCTCACTAATGGCAAGTGAAGAGACAGATGCGCTGTAGTTCTAATTAGATATGAGACGCAGAGCCTGTGGACAAAACGATGGCGAATATTAGAACATGAGTAACCACCACAGAAAGAGAATTGCCATATTGTTGTCCCTTTTTCATCTGTCATTCTCTACCCCACCCCTCAATCTTTCCCTCCTTCTCTCGCTCTCTCTCTCTCTGTCTGTTTTTACACAACAGACTTTTAACGAGCTGTTCAGCGCCCAAAAGACAGAGGCAGATATCCTGAGTATCGTGTCCAAAGCGGAAGAGTTTGAGCAAGTAAAGGTGAGTGTGATCGGGATGGGGATCCAAAAGCCTTGTGGCAAAGGGGGGAGGAAGAGGAGGCCAGGCTTAGACCCATTGACTCACAGTCCAGACCACACTCAACACAGCTAATAAATTTGAGCTGTAAAGTCATCACAGTTTCACAGTTCTGACTCTGCTTGGAACATAACACACTGTTTCCTTGCCTGTGTCTCTCTTAGAGTGACAGTCCAAGTTACTGTGTGTGTGTGTGAGAGGATTTTGTTTTTCTGGTGTAGGTAGTCTTTGAGGGTTCAATGATGATATGATGTGTGTGAACAGGTGCTTACAGAGGGTCTGCTCACAGAGTAAGAGCAGGTGATATCCAATGAAGTGTGTGTGATGGTTTGGTGAAGGTGGTGATGGTGCTGGTGTTTGTATTTTTGATGATGCATATCTTTGTGTGTGTGTGTGTGTTTTGCCGTGCATTAATTAGATTTCAGTTCATTAAGGAGGAAGGTGAAATTTGATGCCGTGTGTGTCATTTGTGCTTAATTGCATGTCTGAGTGTGTGCTCAATGTTTTTTAATTTGTGTGTGTGTGTTTGCTAAATATTTTGTGTGCATGTGCATGTGTGTACTGTGTGTGTGTGTGTGTGCGTGTGTGTGTGTAGGTGCGTGATGAGGAGATGGAGGAACTAGAGAAGTTGCTGTGTGACTTCTGTGAGCTCCCAGCAGCCGGAGGAGTGGAGAACGGCTACGGCAAGATCAACATCCTCATGCAGACCTACATCGGCCGCGGGGAGGTGGACAGCTTCTCCCTCATATCCGACCTGTCTTACGTGGCCCAGGTGTGTCTTCATTAACACACACACACACAAACTGTGTGCCAAGCCTTTGTTGGACTACAGGTGGCAACTATACCATACACACTCAATGACTTTGAAACGATTGCACTTGTCCATCCACTATAAGTTTTGTCAAACAACTGCAGTCTGACACACACACACACACGCACACATACATATATACATACACATATAGATGAACACACACACATACACTGACATGGCCATCAACACTCACAGACGTAGCAGTGAGTGTATGCAATCCATCCATTCATTCTATGGTGCATGATATGACTGTAGTCTTGTGACACACAGACACACACATCAGCAGCGATATCATCCATCCATAATTCAGTCACACTCAGAAACTGGCTGATGCTTTCAGCTGACCAACAGCTGAAGGTTTCGGCAAAGCGCGCCAGTGTAGCATCAGAAAGCTACCATGCTGTGCCACTGACTGCCCCGCAGCAGAGCCCACAGACCCTCAGCAGTTCCGCTTCTCACGCCTTCTCCCCATGCCCACATCGTCACCCTAGCAGGGTGGCACAGCAGGGCTTGCCAGAGCTAGAACCCGGCGGATCCTCTCCAAACAGTACATATCTCTTTTAGCCAATCCCCCCAGTCGCCTGTCGGTCTGCAGCTCTCAACCCGCATGTCCGGAGCCATAAACTTGTGCGCCGTGTATGGCAAGTCTGTAAATATGGTTCTGTTTTCTCAGCAGCTGTTTTGTTTTGGGTGGGGGTGGGGGGGGGGAGATAAATGTCCTTCATTAGCTGTCAGTGCTCATCCCGTTCAAAGCCTCTCCCACAGACTTATGGTCATGAAAAGCGCATGACTTTATAAATCCGGAAATTAAGATTTTTGGACGCCGCATGCTTTTCCCAGCCCCTGTTCCATCTCTTTCTTTGTGTTTCTGACAGCGCTTGCTTATTCTTCCTCTGTCTTATGTGAAAGCTTTAGGTCTTTCTCTCTCTCTCTCTCTCTGTCTCCTACTTTCTGTCTTCCTTTCTTTCTCCCTTCTGTCTCTCATTTCTTCCTCCATCTCTCTCTGCTTCTCTCCCAGCTGCTTCTCACGTTTTCTTTACTCTCTCCTCTTCCTTTTTCTTTCCCTTTTTCTCTCACTTTTATCCTCTCTTTCTCTTTCCTCTTTCTGTCTCCTTTCCTTCTTCCTCTTCTTTCGCTTTCTTTCTCTCTCTTTTCTCCCCTCTCCATCTCTCCCTCGCTCTCGGCCCCGGCTTTCTCTGCTGAAGCCATCTCGGCTCTGCTCCTCTCCTCCGCAGTAACTGGTTCCATGTGTGCGAATAGCTGAAATAGCTCAGGCAAATTCCCTCTTTGCTCCTAATTCGCCTGATTTCAGATGTGCTGCTTGGGAGCGTGGCCGGCCAAGCGCTCCAAACGGCGCTGATCTCAAATCCAGACTGTCGGGGCCCTCTGTGAGATCCTCCCTCCCTCTCTCTCTCTCTCTATCTCTTCTGTATCTCTTCCCTGTTCCCAAAAACCTGTGATGGGGGTGAGAGGTGGAGGAGAAAATGAAGAGAGAGATTGACCAGGGGTAGAAACGTAAGGAGGAATTGGGATTAACTGGCCAGTTTAGTTGTTGTAAGGTATTAAAATTTAGTTGTCAAATATTGTTTTTTAAACCACTCACTTCATTGGAAAAGATCGATAGTTGTTCTTATGTCTTTTTCTTAGGCACTTACTACGGATATGTTTATATTCATAAAATACAGAAATACAATGAATCTTCTTAAAAATCAAGTACATTAGAGCATTGATTTGTGAAGTATGTCAATATTTTGTATCTGTGTCCTTTTCAATCCAATCTGCAGAATGATTTAATGTACAGATCAAACAGTTTGATAACGTGAACTGCAAATTGCAGCTTTAAAAGAGATTGCGGCAGATAAAATAAAGGGTGCCTCAGAGATGGAGAGAGTAAAAGAGGACGAGTGGGGGTGGGTAGAGGGGAAAGAGAAAGAGAAAGAAAGGGAGGAGGCGAGGGGTGAAAGAGACGGGAAGAGATAAAGGAAGAAGCTCTGTCATCTCAATGGATTTACCAACAGTGTGAAAGAGAGGGGGGCGCATCATCCTTCTGTCGTTTTCAGCTACACATGTGTGTGCTAACACACCACACACACACACACACACACACACACACACACACACACACACACACACACACACACACACACACATACATACACACACACACACTCTTACACACAGCTCAGCTTTAGGTCTGATCCCCTACAGGCCCTCCATGCAGGCATTTTAAGCACGACTGGTGTTCTATCAGTCCCTACTTGCATCAGACACTTTTACTGACTATCCCCACGTTGGGTGTTTCAAAGCGCTGACTCTCTGACTATACACACACACACACACACGCACATACACACACACACATACATACATTGCTGAAGACTCAGAGAAAGCTGTCAGAGACTGGAGAGGCCTCCCATAACCAGCACCAGACACACATCTGCTGCAGCAGGTGGCTGCTCCGCTCCCTCAAAGAACCCTTACTTCACACACACACACACACACACACACCACACACACCATCACCACACATCTGCATCCTTCATCTAGACCTGACCAATCCATCAGATCACACCCAGCCCTGCCCAGGCCAGGCCAATCCATCAGCACTCGGCCCACTAAGCTAGCCCTCCGGCCCGAGCTCAGAGAAATCCCCGTCATCCGTCAAGGGCGCTGGAAGCTGATGCTGGGGAAGTGTGAATGTATGGGCCTCCGCAGCCAACAAGGCAGGCTGAAGCCAGGACTGACAATGTGGCCTCACTACACAACATTGTTCTTGACTGGCTGCATCTTACTGGCAGCCAGACATCATCAATCAAGCCATGAATTTCTGAGAGAAGCTGGGCGGCAGGGGGGTTAAATTTAATGGTCCAGAAACATTGTTCAAACCTTTTTTTGTTTTTTCAAAGTAACTTTTGCATTACTTTACCATCAGTTCATATCTCCAGAATGTATCCTCTCATATTTCTTCTTTTGCATTTACATTCATGCTTTTATCCAAAGCAACTTACATTTGTCAACTATCAATTACATCAGGGCCAGTTTCCCCCAGAGCAATTCAGGATTAAGTGCCTCAACAGTGGCAGCCGGGATTCAAACCCACATACTAGCACGCTATCCATAAGTTTCCTTAACCACTACGCCACCACCGCTATTCGCATTCTTTTGAAACTATTTTGAATCTAACAAATCTAAATGGGCAATTCCACGCAATTCACTTCCAACAAAATGCCATAGTCATTTGTATGATGCAAACATAAAATTTGTTCTACAACCAAGAAGAGTAAATGCTCAAATTTTATGTAATCATCATTCACGTCATATCATTCCATGGCATTGTGTTGGTGTTATGGATGTGAGAGTTTTGCTTAGAATTGCCCATATGTTTAATATTAGCTTTGACAATAGGAGAAAATGGGTGATTCTGTGTTCTAAGCTAAGATAACCCCCCCTTCCTCTCTCTTCTCTCTCTTCATCTCTCACACACCTCTCTCTCTCTCTAGAACGCAGCACGAATCATGCGGGCACTGTTTGAGATCGCCCTGCGGAAGCGCTGGCCGGCCATGACGTACCGGCTACTGAACCTGTGCAAAGTGATTGACAAGCGGCTGTGGGGCTGGGCCCACCCCCTGCGTCAGTTCTCCACTCTGCCCACGACCGTGCTCAGCCGCCTAGAGGACCGCAACCTCTCCATGGAAAAACTCAAGGACATGAACAAGGACGAGATAGGTGAGGCGCTGTCGCTGGCCACACCTTTTTTTTTTAGACACTCAAAGCAGCATGGCGTTTGCTCCA
>JAIFZK010000015.1:11682500-11755000 GCA_027481765.1 Tenualosa thibaudeaui | reverse complement strand
TGTGTGTGTTGTAGAATTGCTGGACCTACAGCCATTGCCAGTGACGGCTCTGGGAAACCGCGAGTATGAGAGCCTGTATCGGTTCACCCACTTCAACCCCATCCAGACGCAGATCTTCCACACGCTGTACCACACCGACACCAACGTGCTGCTAGGTGCTCCTACTGGTTCGGGCAAGACCATCGCTGCTGAACTGGCCATCTTCAGGGTCTTCAACAAGTACCCCACCTCTAAGGTGGTCTACATCGCCCCCCTTAAGGCACTGGTCCGAGAGAGGATTGACGACTGGAAGCTCAGAATAGAGGAGAAACTAGGCCGCAAGTAAATCTGTGTCTGTCTGTCTGTCTGACTGTCTGTCTTGCAGTGAAGTGAAGAATGTATGTATGTAGAAGTATGATCTTTTAGTGAACGCTCTTTCTCTTTCTCTTTCTCTCTGTTTTTCTCTCACACACTGTCAGCGTGGTGGAGCTGACTGGCGATGTGACTCCGGACATGCGGGCGATTGCAAAGGCAGACTTGATTGTCACCACGCCAGAGAAGTGGGACGGCGTGAGCCGTAGCTGGCAGAACCGCAGCTATGTGCAGAAGGTGGCCATCCTCATCATCGATGAAATTCACTTACTTGGTACGGACACACACACACACAGACACAGTATAAGGGGACTGAACTTTTGTTTGTTTGTTTCATTTTGTTTTGCAGTGGCACTAAGGCTTCATATTAGGCTAGAAATCTCGCCGTACGGATAACGATTCAGTCGCCATTCCCACTACATCTGGATGTGGTCTGGCTTGTCAGGCCGGCCCCATAGAACACATAACTGTTGCACATACACACATGAGTGTAGTCACTTTCAATAATATTCCAGGGGCCTGATTAAAAGGGGCAATTTTATGGCATACTTTTTTTCCAACTTCAGGCACTCAAATTCGGTAGTTTGCGTATTAAATCATGCGACTGACCATTGCAGCATGTCTCACATTTATATGAGTGAGGCACAACTATGGGGGGAAAAAAGCAAAGCGTGAGATGTTCAAAGTTTAAATAGTAGAACTTTTGAGGTTGCATTTTTTGTTGTTTTGTTGTGGTGTTGGTGGTGTTGTTGCTGTTGAAAAACAAGTCAATCCTTAGCTGCCTGTCTTTGATAGGTCAGGGAGATGGCTATTAAACAAAATATAACGTATTATAGCAACGACATGTACACAATCAATATCGACTTGTACGTTTTTCACGTTTGCTACTTTGGAATACTTGTGGTTTGGAGGTGCAAAAGGCATGTCAAGTTTGAGCGCCACCTGAAACTGTACAAAAAACTCACACATGGACAAAGCCTTTGTAATAGGCTTATTGCCAATGCAAGGTAATGCTATCAAAGCTATCAAGGAGCTGTTTGTCAGAATGTCCACAGTCTGCAGTCGCAATCCCTTTAGTGCTTCAGAAAAAATAGCACTCATGTATGTGTGCGCAAGTTGGGCTTCATCAGCAACCTGACTGCATTCTGTTGTAAGGTGTAGATAATATTGGATTAGAGGGCAATTAAGAATGTTCTCTCTCTCAGTAACCCTCTCTAGCCTTGTGGAGGGTCATAGGGTGATTAGGTCCTTGTGCCACCCAGCTCCTGAGAGACTAGGCTTGCTCTCAACCCTCTGCTCCAACCAGCCAGCCACTCCAGCAGCTGGTGTCAGCACCGAGCACCTCCTCACATCCTCAGCCCATGAGCTGGTTGGGGGGTGAATGACAGCCATCAGCTGGTGTAGAGGGCAGTGGAAATGGATCCTGTTTTACACTTGGCCCAAGGGAGCACTGTAGCAGAATGGCTTTCAGCTGGGGCCAACAGTGCCTAAATACCCAACTGGGCTAATTTACTGCTTGCAGTATTTATTTAACATGATTTTTGATGATTATTATTACTTTCTTTTTGATCTACTATGCACCAATTAATGTAATTACAATTCCTAGTGACTGTAAAAGCAATTCAAAATCAAATGATGAAGTCTCTAGTATTGTCATATGATCCAACACACCCTTTTTTGACTCACCATGGTAACTAAGCCATTCATAATTTCTGTATAATTAAACATTAATTATGTAGTCGACATTGTGTTGACTGAATCATCAGTATTGTAGGTTAGTTTAATTTGTATTTAACTATATTAGGGCCAGCCATGGCCTACTGGTTAGGGTTTCAGGCTTGTAATCACAGTTAAAAGCAACGTTAAAAGTGACTAGCAGGGCTTACTAGAAAAACCGTTCGAGAGCAGGTTTCACCGATTAAATCTCACTCCGACAGATTGTACCACTGTTGTTTTGCAGGGGAGGACAGAGGCCCCGTTCTGGAGGTGATCGTGTCCAGGACCAACTTCATCTCCTCACACACGTCTAAGGCAGTGCGTGTGGTGGGACTGTCCACTGCGCTGGCCAACGCTCGTGACCTGGCCGACTGGCTGGGCATCAAACAGGTGAACCCTCTGACAGACCTGACTACCGCACGCCGTCACAAGCTAACAGGCTGTTTATAAAAACCCATCTGGAGCACACCCATCAGGTGTGCTCCAGAATTTACACACCTGGTCGTGCCTGCACACCTCTTTGCCGCCGATCTGACTTTCATTGGGTTTACACACAGTGTCATGGGACAGCTGTGTAACATGGCCCTAGTCTAAATCTGTACCTATAGCTGTTGTCCATGCACACACACACAGACACACACACAAACACTCAGACACACACATTCTTATACTTTTGCACACAAGTGACTTGTCAACTTTTGACCTCTTTTGTAGGAGCGCATCTTGTGTTCCTTGCACAGGGGCGTGACGGTGGTTTTCTCTATCATTTCTCCAGCACAGATCGGAATCCGCATATTTTCTCTGTATAAAATTGCTCCCGTTAGTCCATCCGTGACGAGCGAGGGGGGGGAGAGTTTTTCTGGTTCATTTGCCGACTGTCCTCTCAGATTGTCAATAATGCAGCAATGGCAGGAGTCATTAGAGGCCGAGGAAAGGGGGAAGTCGGGTGTTCATCCTGATCTTTAATTGGCAGGCTTTTGGTCCGGGAGGGGCGAGGCTGCACTTGAGTGCCAACTGCAATCATCAGTAACAATGTGGCCCGCTGCCTTGGTCAGTTTTAGATTAGCTGAGTCATTTCATAATGGAAGCCCTAATTGTGTGTGAGAGAGGGTCAGAGGCTAAGCATACTTCTACATAGTTCTGCCATTTGGCCTTACAGTTATGTCCTTTTATACTGTTGTGGATATGTAGCTAACAGCTGCACAGGCATCGTTACCCAAACACAGGCAAATGTGCAAAGTAAAAAAACTTACTTTGTAGCTGTTTTGTTTCCAATTTGCCTTTAACTTGCAGTTGTTACCAAGTTATAACAGTGGTGTGAAAAATCTAATTCCCTATAATTCCCTGAAGTGTGAAATAGAAGGTTTCTGTAGTTTTTAACCAAGGAGTTAAACAGGATGAAAATGTGTCTGTACCTGATGTCTTTGCGACTGCTTGATGATGAAGTGTATTGTTCTTGTTTTCTTATGAGCTGAGCCTGTGTTTGAAAACCTCTATGAACATGTGCAGCCAATACAAGAAGTCTGTACAGTCACAAAGCTTCAGTGCATTTTGGTGCACAGAGACTAAATCAACAGCAGTGCATAGTAGGGCCTTACTGATTTTGAATGCATGTAGGCTGTGTGTGTGTGTGTTTAAGGAGGACATGTGTGCCTCCCATATGACATTTGTCCATTATACCAGTCTGTTCATATTCTCTTTGTCATACACACACACACACACATACACTGGCCCCTGTGTCCAGTCTCTTCCCCGGCTGCAGGCAGCAGTGGTTATGTAAACGGTGTTTCAGTGCTGTCGAGTGACTTGTCCTGGCAGACCGATGGTGCCTTGCGTGAAAAGAAGGGGAGATGGAGGGGGGGAGTGGCAGTCACTATAAATCTGAGGGGGTGGGCGGGGGGGTCACAGTGTGTGAGCTGCCCAATCCATTATCCAGGAGCTGAAATGTGTGCGCACACACGCGCGCGGGCCTCTGCCACTTGTGTGAGAGCGCGGGCGGCACTGGGCCGGCCACAATGGATGCCTGGAATTACCCCCAGATGGGCGGCAGGGACGGGGTGCTGCCAGCAACCAGCTGGTCACTCCTGCTCTGCTCTGCACTCTGCCCTCTCCTCACACAACCATACCCACCCCCCCACCGCCACCACCACCACCACCCTGCCTCGCTTACGTCCACCCTCATGCTTCCCCCTTCCTCCCTCGTTCTCCTCTTCTTATCTCTCTCTCTCTGTCTCTTTGTTTTCATCTAATTGCCACTCTTTTGCCCATGATTCCTGTCTTCCTCTCTCCCTCACTCGCTCGCTCAGTGATTCAGTCATGCTCTTGTTGTCTGGCTTTGTGTCTCCCACTGTCTTGTAGTGTGTTTTCTTTGTCCATTATTTCATTTTTCTCTTCATTTCCC
The DNA here is from genome assembly GCA_027481765.1 of Tenualosa thibaudeaui. Classification (NCBI taxonomy): domain Eukaryota; kingdom Metazoa; phylum Chordata; class Actinopteri; order Clupeiformes; family Clupeidae; genus Tenualosa; species Tenualosa thibaudeaui. Next base: position 11,750,532 of record JAIFZK010000015.1, on the reverse strand, counting down.
TTGTCTATTGATTGTCCTTCTGCTGTCTTCCATCTTTGCTATCTCTGCAGTCTGTCTTATACCTATTTTATACCTATTTATTTATGTGGGACAATAAGGTTATTATTTTATTTCGGTTACTGTCAGTCTTCAAGGTTGCATCTCTCTCTCTCTCTCTCTCTCTCTCTCTCTCTCTCTCTCTCTCTCACTTTCAGGTGGGCCTGTTTAATTTCCGGCCCTCCGTGCGTCCAGTGCCATTGGAGGTGCACATCCAGGGTTTCCCAGGGCAACACTACTGTCCCCGAATGGCCACCATGAACAAGCCTGTGTTTCAAGGTTCACTCACACACACTCACTCACTCACTCACACACTCACACACCTACTCACTCACTCACACACTCACACACTCACTCACTCACTCACACACACACACACACACACACTCTTTCACTCTCACACATACATGCACACATGCACACTCTGTGTCTCTCTATCACACACACATACACATACACACACACATACACATAAAAACATGTAGAAATGATCATTGGTGTTTAAACATCACACATAAGCAATGTTTCTAGTTAATGTATTTTACTCTAGCAGACTGTGTGGACACTCAAGTAATGAAATGTTATCAGTTGTAAGGACAATACCCATACAGATGCTCTTGGTGGTAGAGGGGCTCTGGCTACTTTCTGCACCATTAAGCACTAAAGTCCTTGTTTTACTCCCCACTTCCCAATCCAACCCCCCATCCCCCCCATCAGCTATTCGTAGCCACTCTCCAGCCAAGCCGGTGTTGATCTTTGTGTCGTCGCGACGACAGACACGCCTAACCGCCCTGGACCTGATAGCTTTCCTGGCGACCGAGGACGACCCCAAGCAATGGCTGCACCAGGACGAGCGTGAGGTGAGCAGGCAAAGCCTGTAAAAAGTAAGCTCTGCTTCCACACACGACCGGACACATCCCGGTCACTTCCCGGTCACTTCCCAGTGACTGGACGGCCGCAGTAAAGCTTGGCCAGGTGCCTGCAGCTAGATTTGTCCACAACTAAGGCCTCCTGGGTGGACTGTCAGCAGTGCTCAGTCCAAACCAAGAGGGCATTTATCATTGAAAAGCAACTTTAGTCTGAGTTGATGAAAAACATTATAGGCCTGTGGCGCTCCATTGGGACTGTGAAGTGTTAGCAGCACATGAGACGACACATTAACACCTCCAGCACTTTGGTCAGGGAGGGTACAAGCAGAGCGAGAGGCACAAATGTTTGTTAAGTTTGTTAAGTGTTCTATTTTCGCAAGAGGGAGGGGGGAAAATCCCCCTCTACGCAGACCAGAGTCGAGCCCTCATATGATGATACAGAAGATCATTGAAAAGTATATATTGTGACATTATGTGACACTCCCACTTACGCAGACCAGAACTATTCACATTGGCTTATGCAGACCAGAACTATTGGCGGTGTAGCCTCTATCCCTCGTTCTCTGTAGCGGTCTAGCCTCTGTCCCTCGTTCTCTGTAGCGCTGTAGCCTCTATCCCTTGTTCTCTGTAGCGCTGTAGCCTCTATCCCTCGTTCTGTGTAGCGCTGTAGCCTCTATCCCTCATTCTGTGTAGCGCTGTAGCCTCTATCCCTCATTCTGTGTAGCGCTGTAGCCTCTATCCCTCATTCTGTGTAGCGCTGTAGCCTCTATCCCTCATTCTCTGTAGCGCTGTAGCCTCTATCCCGCATTCTCTGTAGCGCTGTAGCCTCTATCCCTCGTTCTCTGTAGCGCTGTAGCCTCTATCCCTCGTTCTCTGTAGCGCTGTAGCCTCTATCCCTCATTCTCTGTAGCGCTGTAGCCTCTATCCCCCTCATTCTGTATGTGTAGCGCTGTAGCCTCTATCCCTCGTTCTCTGTAGCGCTGTAGCCTCTATCCCTCGTTCTCTGTAGCGCTGTAGCCTCTATCCCTCGTTCTCTGTAGCGCTGTAGCCTCTATCCCTCGTTCTCTGTAGCGCTGTAGCCTCTATCCCTCATTCTCTGTAGCGCTGTAGCCTCTATCCCTCATTCTGTATAGCGCTGTAGCCTCTATCCCTCGTTCTCTGTAGCGCTGTAGCCTCTATCCCTCGTTCTGTATAGCGGTGTAGCCTCTATCCCTCGTTCTCTGTAGCGCTGTAGCCTCTATCCCTCGTTCTCTGTAGCGCTGTAGCCTCTATCCCTCATTCTCTGTAGCGGTGTAGCCTCTGTCCCTCGCTGGAGCCCCTGGTTGCAGCGCTCTGGTGTTGATAGGCCCGCTCTCTCTGTCTCCATCTCTTAAGCAGGTCTTAGTGTAATTACAGAGCCAGGGCCTGCTCCTGCCAGAAAAGCCTTTGTCATCCTCCATTAGGCTCTGTGGGTACCTTCAGATTATTTCAAGATGTGAACACACAGCCTTTTTTTGGCTTGGGGCTACTCACTTTCACTTCTACTCTATCCTCTCTCTCTCTCTCTCTCTCTCTCTCACACTCTCTCTCTCCCTTTCCCTTTCTCTTTCACACACACACACACACTCCCCGCCCCCCACCACCACCACCTCCTCCTCCCCTTTTTACTCCACACCAAGAATATGCTAATATTTTTACAGAACTCAATTACGCGGTCTTATGAGAAATGGACGCTTTGGTAATTACCTCAGCGATCAGCTATCCTCCCCTTGCAACTCAGCCCAGAATATGCACATGCTGCTTCTTTTGTGTAGGAGAGGGGAATGGTACACACACACACATGCATGCACACACTAGCGCAATAAACAAATATTATGACACATGGGCAACCATCATTGCACATACAAACATGCACACAGATGTATATATGCACCAGTGCATACATATGAAGCAGCCAAGCTAGCAAGTATACTCATTCACACACACACACACACACACACACAATCCTTTTTGAATATGACAGAAGAGATCAGAGGCTGGTGTCCACTATGTCACTGACGATGTGTTGAGTGTGTGTCCATCTCACCGTTGTGTTGACAACTCTGTTACTGTTTCTACACACACATGCACACATGCATGACACCTAATCGGTCATGGCCTGGTAGGAAGTGGAGATAACACTATGTAACACATGTAAATTAAGAGAGAGAGACAGAGGATGTGCATGTGTGTGTGGATGTATGTCTGTGTGCATTGCTCGTGCAGATGTATGTGTATGCGTGTGTGAGTGTTTGTGTGGTTGTATGTGTGTGCATCGCTTATGCGTGGGTGTGTGCAAAGCTTGTGTCCACGTGCGTGTGTGTGTGTATGCAATGGTAGTCTGTTTGTGTGTGTGTACAATGGTAGCATGTTTGTGTGTGTGTGTGTGTGTATGTGTGTGCATGTGTGCGCGCATGTGTGTGTGCGTGTGTGTGTGTGTTCCAGTGATATATGTGGCTCCCTGCTGCTCCTCTGCACTGGGGCGTGTAGCATCTGGGGTCCCGCTGAGTGACTGACAGGCGGCCTGCGCGGGCTGTCTGTCTCACTGCGGGGGTCCAATCCTCTTCCTTCCCTCTCCACCAACTCGCCCTCCACCCATCTCCTCTGCCCACACACCCACACACTCACACACACTTTCTTTGCTCCTATCACTCTTCCTCCTCTCTTTCTTTTCTTTTCCTCTTCTTTTCCTCCTTCCAGAATTTTTTTTCCCTCAATTTCTCTCTCCTGCCAGAGTAGAGACAGCTGTGTCGAGAGTTCCTCAGTCTGGCCTGAACCTCTCTCTCTCTCTCTCTCTCTCTCTCTCTCTCTCTCTCGGGTAATAAAGAAGATACTGAAATATCATCAGTTGCTATTAATCTGGAGGAAAGATTGTGACATTAATTTGTGTTGCATTATCTCAGAAGGAAACACTATAATACAAAACTATAATACAAAACTCAGTGAAGGAAACACTATAATACAAAACAGAATAAAAAGGGCATAGTATGCACAAGATCTGATAGACATATTGATCCATGGACCCCTGGTGTTGTTATCATCTGCTGTCTGGAGTGTTTTTGAGGTTGACCTCTGAATTCTTCTCCCCCAGATGACTGACATCATCGCCACGGTGCGGGAGTCCAACCTGAAGCTCACGCTGGCCTTCGGCATTGGCCTGCACCACGCTGGACTCCATGAGCGCGACCGCAGGACAGTGGAAGAGCTCTTTGTTAACTGCAAAATCCAGGTAGCACCATGGCCAATCATGAGCCCTTGCATTACATACAGCAGTGTAGGCAGCCATGGTCTTCTGGGTAGGGCTTCGGCCAGTTGCTGGTTTGATCCCCAACCAGTGGACCATGGCTGAAGTGCCTTTGAGTAAGGCACCTAACTCACTAATCCCCAGGCACCGCTATAGCCAACTGCTCTGGGTTACAAAACACAATTACAACTACCTCTAAATGCACAAAGCTGAAACACTGAGTCAGTCACCTCATGCCTGTCTGTCTTGTCATGCCCTGCTACATTAGTAGTGTACTTAGGGTACTCTATGTCTTGTCTTGTCATACCTGTTATGTTAGGTAGTAGTACTAGGCAAAAGTAGCCTTAAGGTACTTGGACTTACTTATTTATACAAACTAGGACTAGAATTGTCCTGTCTTGTTGTGCATCTGCACTTTACTGTTGTCCATGTACACGCATGGGACAGTGGGAAACTTAGTGCTGTGTGTGTTTCACTAATTCATGATTGAGTTAAATGCAGAGACCAAATTTCCCTCATAGGATGAAAAAAGTGTAGATGATGATGATGATGATTATTAATCACTTATCACACAGTATTACATTTAGTAGTGTTCAAATCACTCATCACACAGTATTGTGCTCTCATAGTCATTTTGTGTTATAGGTGCTGATTGCCACCAGTACTCTGGCCTGGGGGGTGAACTTCCCTGCCCACCTGGTCATAGTGAAGGGCACGGAGTACTATGACGGCAAGACACACCGCTATGTGGACTATCCCATTACAGGTACGCCGTGTGTACATGCACTCTCTTGAGTCTGAACCTGTATTTACAAAGCAGGTGTTTTTTTGTTTGGTTTATGTTGCATGTGTGAGTGTGTGTGTGTGTGCGTGTGAGTGAGTGACTAAACATGAACGGTGTATCAGCATTTTTCATGTTTGTAGGCTGTGTTTTGTTTGTCATTGTGAAGCTATCAACACAATGCGCTATGATTTACCAACTTAACAGTACACACCTACAGACAATCATATCCTTCACACACAAACACAGTCAAATTGAGTGGTCCAGTGCAGTGCAGACACTGATCTCTCTCTGTATTACACTCGCTTGCACACACACACACACACACACACACACACACACACACCCCTACCTCTTAAACCTCAATACAATAGGAACACTCTAGATCACACAGGCTTCTCTCCACCAGGCTGGTCAAGTTGGTTTGTTATTGTAGTGACATTACTGATGACTATATGACGTGCGGGGTGTGTTTTTCCACTGCTCAGACGTGTTGCAGATGATGGGTCGCGCTGGTCGGCCACAGTTTGATGACCAGGGTAAAGCGGTCATCCTGGTGCATGACATCAAGAAGGACTTCTACAAGAAGTTCCTGTATGAGCCCTTCCCTGTCGAGTCCAGGTCAGTCAGGCAGCAGATGCCCACTTCCACTTGTGTGTCATTAGTTACCGCTCTCATTAGATTGCTTAAGGATTTTAATCTTTGAAATATTTTTAGTTCATTGCAATTCAAGCTTCCTCACAGCTTAAAGCTTACACTGTCAAGTTTATTAAGGTTTATTACGACAGCCATCCAGTGAAAAAAGTTTGATCTGAGATAGTATGTGTGTGTGACTGTGTGTGTGTGTGTGTGTGTGTGTGTGTGTCTGTGTGCGTGTTTGTGTGTCTGTTTGCGTGTTTGTGTGTCTGTTTGCGTGTTTGTGTGTTGCTACTGTAGTCTGCTGGGTGTGTTGTCCGACCATCTGAACGCTGAGATTGCCTCGGGCACCATCACGTCTAAGCAGGATGCCATGGACTACATCACCTGGACCTACTTCTTCCGCCGCCTCGTCATGAACCCCAGGTAACCCCAAGTTGCTCATTTTCTCAGTTTAGAGAAGAACCTGGAACACACACACACACACACACACTCTTACACACACACAACCGGAACTCAAGTATGTGTTCTCCTCTATCTCCCTATCCTCCTCTCTCTCTTCAGCTCTCAGATTCCCAAGACACATTATTCAAGTCATCAGCCACACACACACACACACACTCGTACTCATACACTCAGACATCCACCTCATGAATTTACTGCTTTCTGACTAACAGGCTCTTAACAACACACACACACACACACACACACACTTGCACTTAGACCTGCTCTCACCTACTGAAGAGCATGTCTTTGTCACGAATCTGCTCCCCACTCCACGAGCGTTTGCTAACTGGTGGCCCCTTAGTCCTGAAAGCTGCTGTTCCTGCAGTCCTGCTGCTGGCTGCAGTAGAAGTCTTCCTGCTTTCAGACACCCGGTGGAGCCCCAGGGTAGACACCTTCCCCAGTCCAGCCCAGCCCTAGTCCCTTGGCCTGGGCCACTGGAGCTTCTCTTCCCCCCTACCCCCCTTCCGCAGACCCAGGCCCAGAGCCCTGCCAGGGTGTAACTCATGTCAGCCAGACATGCTGACAGGCCAAATGTGAAGGAAGGTGGGGTGGGTTGGGGGACTGTGTGAAAGTTTGGCTGCTGCAGAACTGTGGTTTAGTCCCTTAATCTCGCTCCCTCCCCCTCTCTCTCTCCCTCTCTCTCTCTCTCCTTTTCACTCTTCCTTTCTCCATAGTTGTCCAATTGTCGTTCTCTTACATTTTACTTCATCCCATTTTGTCGACCAGTTTCGCTCTTTCTGACTGCTTCCCCTTTCTCTCTCTCTTTCTTCCTCTCTCTCCCCCATCCTCTCTTCCCCCTTTCTTGGCTTGGCTGGGAAGAACAGCACATTGGGGGTCAGCTGGGTATATCCTGTAGAGTTGTTGACGGGACTAGTGAGGGGTCTTGTGAAGACTGAGCAATGCACTGTAATGTCACTTAATGATGTTGCAACATTCTCAAGTGTTTGGTGGGAAGAAGGTTGGGGGTGAGATTGGAGAGCAAATTACTGTATTTAGAGAGTGTGAATGGATATGGGTGTGAGTGTGTGCAGTGTGTGTGTTATTGGAATGTCATCTAAGAAAGGCATAGACAATGGAAGGCTTTATAGACAAGAATTCCCCCTACTTTTTTTTTTTTTCTTTTCTGTCTATCCTCTCTTCCTCCCTCTCTCTCTCTCCCTCCACCACCATCTCCTATCTTTTCCGCCTGTCTCTCATTCTCTCAGTCTCAGTCTTGCAGCTTAAGTCTTTCTCTCCCTCTCTCTATCTCTCCTCTCTCTCTCTCTTTCTCTCTCTCTCTGTCTCTCTCTAATCCTCCACCATGGGATCCATAATTTATGTCTTGCGAAATGTAGATGATGTATAGTATGTACCATGTGTTGCCATTTCGCTCTCCCTCACGCTATTTTCATGAAAGGGGAAGGAAATTGTTTACGAACATGTGATCTTGTGTCGTCTTCAAATCACTTCAGCAGCACATGTTGCGGTAGCTTGTGCAGAACATTGATTGTTTCATGTTTTGGCTCGGCTCAGCCACACACATAGTAGTCTCACTCACATCTACAACACACACAGACACACACAAACACACAGGTAGGTAAATGCAACTACAACTGTAATACACGCCTTGCAACCCAAGACACAAGTCTACTAACCTGCTGTTACCACGGCAACAGGTCAGGTGGTTACTGATTCTCTTGATCACAAACCTGGCACCGCCAATGTCTTAGGCGTTATGTGTCTCACAATGGAGCTAAAACACACATACGGTTTCTGGCTCTCTCTCACACACACACACATACACACACACACAAACACCACATCACACAACACTATCGGCTCCAGGGGTCAAAAGGGGCACTGCACACATCTGCATCAAATTGAGCAAGCCGATTCCAGAACATTCCAGAGTGCTGGCATTTGCATGGCTGTCAGCTCACATTTAACATGTCGGTTCTGTGCCCTCCACACTCCTCTCCCGCACAACAGCAGATACTGTGATCAGACGTTGCACACTCTGTCATCTGCAGACTCACACACACACACACTCACACTCACTCTCACACACATTAGTTAGCATATTCATTAAGGATGCGAAATTCTCAGGCACAGCAGGAGAGCCAAGAGATGAGCCTGAACTCAAAACAGTGAAGTCCTACCACAATACCCACACTGAAGGCTGAATGCAAATCTGCTTTGAAAGGCTGCACAGCCTCGTTGGTCCGACTGCAGCGGCTCACGGCAAGTGTGTGTCTCTGATTCTGACCCCCCACCCCACCCCACGCCACCCCCACACACACTCCTTCCCCACCAGTACTGTGTACGCAGTCCGCCGCAGTAAAACTCACAGCTGGCCACGAAGAGCTGCCTCTGAGTTGGCCTCGGCATGGTCGGATGTGCCTTTTAAAGGAAAACTGCAAACTTGGGTGTCTGTGTCACATAATCATTTGAATCGCGCAGTAAAAAGCCACATGTCCGAGACTGGAAACACAGTGTGTTACAGCCCCTATTTGAGACCCCTATTCAAGACCTTGGGCTTGTCCCATTATATAGCCTGTGGGTGTGTGTGTGTGTGTGAGTGTGTGTCACAGAGAGGTGCGGAGAGGAGAGAGATTGCCGCGGTAACTCGTTCCCATCTATCTCTCCCCCTCTATGTCCCCGCTCGCTCCCTCGCTCGCTTTTAAAAACCGAGACAGCCACAAAGCGGTCACCTTGACAGCGACAATCCCTCACCGGCAATGATTCAGCCACCAGCCGTGCTCCCCATGGGAGGGGGTAGGATGGGAGGGGGGATGGGGATTGGCGAGGGGGGGGCAGGGCATTTTTCTCCCCCCAGACACCTCTGGAGTCCCAGGGGGGTCGTAAAGCAACGCATAGGCCTGAGCCTCCTGTCAGGGACCCAGCCACCATAATGACAGCGGCAATGGCTTTGTCACACAGGGGGATAGGAGTGTGTGTGTATGTGTGTGTGTGCGTGCGCTCGCGAGCGCATGTGGAAGAGGGTGAGCGTGTGTGGGTCTGTCTGTCTGCCTGTGTTTGTATGTGTGTGTGTGAGAGAGTCTCCTGTCGTCAGCCAGCAGACTAAGGTAAACCCTTCACAAAACACAACAGGCTGGTGTGTACTAATGTGGAGTGTGCGAGTCTGTCAAAGCAAGTGCTACACACACACACACACACACACACACTCAGAGAGAGAGACTCACCATAGTGATGTATGGTACCTTTTCCAGCATCAGTTGCCCATGTGTTTCAAAGAGGGCACAGCAGCACTGTCACAGGGCACTGCTGTGGGGGGTTTGAATTACTGCAGCCTCTACCAGCAACACACATGTGCTCTTGCTCTCTCTCTATATCTCTATCTCGCTCTCACTCTCTCTCTGTCTCTCTCGCTCTTACTCTGTCTTTTTATCTCTCTCTCACAGTCTCTCTCTTACTTTCTTTCTCTCTCTCTATCTCTCTCTGTCTCTTTATCTCTCTCTCTCATTTAACATGTGTGCTGATTTACTTTTTTCCTCTTCCCTTTGTTTGAAAAATTGGGGTTAAGGTTTATTGCTCCATGATCGTAGGATAACACCCCCTACTTTCAACCAACCAGACACCGTCACACACGTGTACACATACACACGCACGCACACACACACACACACACACACAGACACACAGAGAGTAATTACGGCCAGACACCATTGCTCCACCTGTTAACGGTGGTGTAAATATGCAGGCTGCATGGCGCTGCACTGGCCTTGCCTTCTCCTGACACCAGCCTGAGATTGCAGAGCACTAAATTAGCCTCTTTGACAGCTCCATTTCAGTGAGCACACACACGCATTCACACACACACACACACACACACACACTCACAGACACGGACACACAGCCTTATGGTCACAGAAGGCCATCTCTTCAGTTTACTTACATTTGTGTGTGTGTGTGTGTGTGTGTGTGTGTGTGTGTGTGTGTGTGTGTCTGCGTGTTTCAGGAGTCTCCCAGTCCTAAGCAACCCAGTGCTCTTTTTTGTTATCTCAGAGTTTAACTCCTTTGATCTCTTCAAGGTGTGTATACAACACACACTTGCATATTCTGTATTATTCATGGCAGTGTAGCCTATACTGGTAAACAGATGAAAATATACAGACACACACACACAGACACACACAGAGGAATGTTGCCAGTTAGTGGTGTGTTTCAGAGCCTGTGTGTGTGTGTGTGTGTTGCCGTTGATGCTGAGTGTTTCATGTGGGAGTCCTTACAGCTGGGCATGGAAGCCATTTCTACTCAGCTGCATCAGAACTTCCCTAATATATCCCAACATGGGAATCATTTTGCTTCACTTGTGTCTGTGTGTGTGTGTGTGTGTGTGTGTGTGTGTGTGTGTGTGTGTGTGCATGTGTGTGTGCGTGTGTGTGTGTGTATGTGTGTGCGCACATGCACACAATCTCTACTCTGTAGTCTATGTGAGGTTCTAACAATAGGCTCCTGCGGTTTTTGAAATGCTATGCACATCAAACGCCCGACCGAGTGTTTTGTGTTGTGTGCAACTGTTGGCAGCGATGTATGTCGTAGTGGGGTGAGAAACTTTTTTCTGTCTGTGAGTGTGTGTGGGGGGGGGTGCATGTGTGCATGTATGTATGTATGTGTGTGTGTGAGTGCATTTGTGAGTGTGATGACGATCATTATTGATGAGCAAGTTGTGAAAATGTCAGACGCAACTGAAAGACGATTCAGTGGGGGGTGGAGGGTTTGGGGGTAGTCCATCATCATCTGGCTGAAATTTACTGGTAAATCAATGTACTATAATAAAACAACAGAGAAAAAGAACAAGAAAAGAGCTGTGTTTCAAAAAAAAAAAACAGACTGCGAAGAGAAACCATTAAATTGATGTGGGCCCCCAGGGGCCTCAAACTGGGCCCATCCTCTGTGGAGCATTGCTTCAGTTACATTCCTTTCTCTGGGAAAAAAATTGACCCGTGCTGTAAATACACACATTCTCTCATAATCTGTATATTCTCTCACACACACACACACACACACACACACACACACACATGCAGTCATTATGTGCAGTCATTAAGTGTTTCTATGTGTGTTGCTCATTTAATTTGTCATAACAGTTTAAAAAATGAAAAGCAGACTTTAATTGAGGTATCAAAGGGAACAATGTGCCGCCTGAAGTGCTGTGTGAATTATAGGACAGGATAGATAGACATTTCATGACAGAAAAACCCAGTCTGCATTTTAAATAGTTAGTTGGCTGCATTTAATCTCTCTCACTCTCTCTGTCTCTCCCTCTAGCTATTATGACTTGGGTGACATTAGTAATGACACCATCAACAAATACTTGTCCAACCTAGTGGAGAGAAGCCTGCGTGATCTGGAGTGCTCCTATTGCATTGAGATTCAAGAGGTAGGGGTGTGTGTGTGTGTGTGTGTGTGTGTGTGTGTGTGTGTGTGTGTGTGTGCACACTGTGTTACAGAGAGAGAGTGATTAGTGACCAAAGCAGTAGCAGTTCATTGATCAACAGAATTTAAATTGCATGATTGCATGTAAATGATGTGATTGTGTGTGTGTGCATTGTTATCTGTGAGTTCTAAGGTGACACTGAACGTATCATTTAGTTCTGTAATAAAGAAAACACATTCACACACACCACAGCCCATACCCCCTACTTCATATTATATTAAAGCTAACCTTGTCCTGATGCAACTCTCTCACACACCCACACACACACACACATACACTCTAGCACAAAAGGTGGTAGGGAGATGAAGAGTGTGTGTGGTCAGTGGGAAAAGACAGCTAATGTTGTGGTTGTTTGTATCTACACATCCTCTTCACTCTCCTGATTGTTTGTTTGTTGTTTGTGTTTGTGTTGTGTTGTTCATGGCAGGATGAGCGCACCATTGACCCTCTGACGTACGGCCGCATCGGCTCCTACTACTACCTCAAGCACCAGACAGTTCGCACCTTCAAAGAGCGACTCAAGGCTGAGCTACCTCTAGCTGAACTGCTCTCTGTCCTCACGGTCAGGACACACACACACACACACACATACACACACACACACAAATATAAAGTGGTATTGCCAAACTTTCTCAGCAATTAGCCTACAATGTGTTACACATAGGCCTATTATAGATGTTGGTCATGCCACTGGTGGATGAAGAGTGTGGACAAAACATTGCTAATGTCACAAATCAATGCAAAGTATTGGAAGCAATAAGTAGGTCTTCTGGAGGGCGGGGTTAGGGTACCCCCACCAGAAAACTTTTTGCATTTTGAAATTTTGCATTCTGGTGCATTTTACCAGGCTGTTAATTAAATGATCATAATCCTAATTCCCCATTCCAAACCATTATTGGTTGATTCATGCCAGTTAGAGGGACACTGGAATTTAGCATTGTCGTCTATGATTTTGAAGTTTCATGGAAAGGATGGCATTCTAAACTAATTCACGTGCAGTCATTGCATTGTAGGAACAAGAGCCCCATAAGCCTCATAAAACCCAGCCTATGGCATTGTGCTTCACTAATATAGGCTGTGCATGGCTAATCATTTGTGCAGAGTAACTAAAGCCTAATATGGCTACATGACTGTGTTGATTGAGAGAAAGAAAGAAAAAAAAACAACTTAGTTTGGTAGGCATGCTGTGTAAATGTAGTTTAGGTCCATTCTTCCCAGGTGTGGAATACTCATCAAAGTTCTTGTTTCTGTTCGGAATGCGTTCTGTTCTGCTGATGTCTTCGGATAATGTAGGCTCCATACATAAAGGTGGAGCTTTTAATATGAGGTGAAAACTTAAGGCTAAAGCTCTCACAAGTTGTAAGGCATGACAGTTGTTCAAGGAGACAAACTCAAATTTAATCCGTTCCCACTTGCCGCTAGCAAAGTCTAAGGTATAGGCTATTTTGTCATTTTAGTGGGCTGGCAAACAAAGTAGGCTATCGGCTTACCGTGATTCTGTTGATTAAGTAAGTAATTCACTTTCACGTATGAACTCCACTTATTGAAAGACAGAGACTTAATTTGCTGTGTTATTTTCTCCATTGCTCTTTTCTCAGGTCAGACTTTTTAATTGCACAACTAACAGGAAAGTAGTCTAGCAGGCTGGCAGACGTAGGCTAAATGACAGTATGGTGTTATTGTTACAATATTGCTACCAGAGATTCTACAGTGTGGCACACTGCTATGATATATTACAGACATACACACACTGTATCACATTATTTTATTACAGACAGAACCTGATCAGATTTATTATAGAACAACTGTTATTGGAGTGCTCCATGTGAGATAAAGCTTTTGATGTCACACCAAAAAGTAGTATTGGCAAGTAACACCAGTTACCTTGTAACTTACGATGATGGCCCTGGATACTAGTAACCTATCTGCATTTAGGACTCATATTTTCCAGCATCCTGGTGAAAGGATTTTGTAATGGCTTTCCTCGTGGTGGAGTCGTGTCATGTCACAGATTTTAAGACCTCCTAGCTGTTGTAATTTGTAGCTCTCTGTAATAATACAGCTAGATTTAGATCAATCGTTTTGGACTAAAATTGGCATTTTAAATTTAACACGTTTTTTTCAGGCTGTGGTATATTTAAGTGTGAGAAAACACAAGGATCAAAAGGAATTTGACAAAATTTCACATAAAGCTCCCACCACACACACACTCTTATTCATTCAGTCGTTCATTGTTTGCCTGTCTTGTCCAGTGTCAATGAGGCTGACCCCAGTGCAGTGCTGCACTCACACTTGAGCTTGTGCCTTCACAGCCTAGCAGCAAATTAGCACCCCTGTTCAGACTCATTAGACTTCACACTTTGGCTCTGTAGTCACCCTCTCTCTCTCTCTCTCTCTCTCTCTCTCTTTCACATTCTCATTATCTATGTATCTGTCTATCTTTATCTATCCATCTGTCTTTCTGTCTCTCTTATTCTATATCCCTCCCTTTGTCTCTTTGTCTCTCTCTCCCACTGTGTATCTATCTATCTATCCATCTGTGTCTGTTTTTTTATCGATTCATCCATCCAACCATCAGTCCATCCTATTTGCTTCATCTGTCCATCCATTTATATAGCCACCCAACTCCTCCACCTATTGACTCTGCACCCCCCGCCCTCCCCCCCTCCCCCACTCCTGTCCTGCTGTGGTCTCTGATCTCTCTTATTAGGGACATAATTGGGGTACAAAGGAGCCTCACACCCTCACTCCGGGTCAGTGACATTACATCTGCTTTAGCCTTGCTTGATACTCCCACACACCATTGCACACACACACACACACACACCATTACACACACGCCGAGATGGAGTGACCAGCATGTCTCACTATACCCTCATACGCACGCACACACCAGCATTCACATATATGACAGATAGATCGCTCTCTTTCGGTTTATCTCTCTCTCTCTGTGTCACACACACACACACACACACATACACATACACACACACACACTTCCTCTGACAGATGTCCTGCTGAGGCAGATAGACAAAAGCAATGGAAAGTTCAGAGTTCATTCAGTGAGAAACTCACACACACCCCATACATTTCTAGGGAGTGTAGCTGAGATCTTGTGTATACATATACATCAATATGAACTGATTTGTATTTGTCCCAATAATAGGCACATTGAATGCAGGGCCCCGTTCTGTGATTTGTCTTCAGGGATAATGATTTAGGTTGGCGAGGGAATCATAGACTACACACACACACACACAAACACACATTCATGCTCAGTTTCTCTCTTCCTCTGTCTCTGTCTCTCTCTCTCTCTCTCTCTCTCTCTCTCTCTCTCTCATACACACACACATATTCATAGACATTCAGATTGGCTCACTCACAGCTTACACACACATAATACTCACTCAGTGTATCTCACTCTTTCACACTCATACACAGACACACAAACACATTCATACATGTTCACATTGGCTCACACACATACACATACTTGCGTGTACACACACACACACACACACACACTTTTTCTCTTGTACAGTGAACTAACTGGCGGCATCAGCCATCGGTGTGAATATGGATTGGCTTTTTAGCGACTGATTTGTTTTTAAGTGTTCTTGAGGTAAATGGAGAAGTGGGTGTATTATTTTTTCTTCTTCTTCTCGCTCTCCCTCTCACCTAATGAGTGGTGATGGACAGTTCACACACACACACACACACACACACACACACACACTCTGCCTCTTCCTCTCTTTATTTATGGACATCAAAGCAAATCCAGCCGCAGCCACACTCTCCGTTTATATCAGAGAGCAATTTCCTCTAACCAGTTATGGTTCTATAACCTGGGGGACAAGTTACTTCAGCAAAGTATTTAGTTGTTGTTACTAGTTACTTCTCCCAAAAAAAGTTTAAAAAAAGAGTTACTGATTTATAACAAAAGTAACTATTGCATATTATTTTATCTGGCTATTTATTTGCAAATTACAAACGTGTGTGCTGACAGATATATTTTATTCATTTTCATTTCATTTCACTATTTTGTGAATTTTGGGAACATTGGAGACAGTGTTAGAAACTTGCCAATTTCATAATCACCTTTGAATGTGTGTAACATACACACTTATGTCGGGCCCACAGGTTGATTATAGTAATGCAATGCATTGCATTGACTGTAATGGTAACAGCATAACAATGGGCAAAGTGTCTACATTACGCATTACTGGTAAAGATAATGCTGTTGGTAAGGCTGTTTATTTTTAGCACCCTTACTCCCATCACTGATTCTATACTAATTTATTCTTGCTCTCTCTCTCTCTCTCTCTCTCTCTCTCTCTCTGTAGCCTACCTTATTTTCTCTCTGTCCAATCTCTCTTGCTGTTCCCTTTTTCATTAACTTATTCTTTGTTGCTGATAGTTCTATTAGTGTAAAATGTTCTCTTCAAACTCCCTCACACACGCATACACATGTACACACACACACACACACACAGACACGTGTACTTGCATACACACATATTACTGCCACTGTTTTAACGTGCTTTCTCTGTATTATGCTTGAATAGTCTCAAGTGTTTCCAGGTCATAATAATTTTGCCCCGCTTGAAAAACTGCGGTCATCGTTTTTTTCTGCTCTCTGAAGCCGAAGTGAGTTTTGGTTAACATGACCAAATTGAATCCAGTTGCTCCCAGTGGGTCTGGAATTAGTGCTTGATCGAGTATCACATCTCTTGCCTTACATACAAGCGCCAAGCACATCTCATCTCAATCAGAGGAAGTTAAACTGCAGTTGTGCAAGGTTTGTGTGTGTGTGTGTGTGTGTGTGTGTGTGAGTGAGACAGAGAGAGAAGTGTATGTGTGTATGCATATTTCTCTGTATGTGTGTACATATTGGTGTGGTGAGAGAGGCATATTTTAGGATATAACTGTGTGTGTGTGTGTGTGTGTGTGTGTGTGTCTCTGTCTGTCTACATTAGGCCGTACCCACAGACCAAACCCACCCAGGAGTTGTTTGTTTAAGTGCTGGTGAAAGCACACACTCACCCCCTGACTCACTCTTTACCATGCGCTGAACTCTGAATGACCCAGCCACACATTCTGTGTGTGTGAGTGTGTGAGAGAGATCAGGAGATATGGGGACACTGGAAGTGCTACTGTGGGTGCTAGTGACCTGAGTTCTACCCCATAGTCCAGGGGCGTTATCAGTCAGAGGGTTTGCTCTGGTTCTCACCTGTGTTTGTCAACCTGAATCATGTCTCTGAGCAAATATGTCAACAAGTTCAGTATTAATCCCAACTGAAGTGTAAAGCCCCGTCCACATGACAATGTTGAAAAAAATCTGTCCACACACGAGCCGGAGCGAAAAATATCCGCGTCCCCACGACAACGGAACACTGAGTGAAAACAATGTAATACTTATTCCACATCTATATGTGGCGCTGTAAACAGATACAGCCTGAGCCACTGGACACACCAACACCAGAGAGCGCGTGCGTGTAGAGCAAAAACACAACTCCGTTGTCCTCTATTGTTGTTTTTACAGCTTGTTGTGTGCTGGGGTCATCACTGCTCTTCTAGTCACGTGACGGTGACGGATTGGCGACATCATCGTTTTCAAAATGCTGCATTTTGCTTGTCCACGCAGCAACAAAACAACTGCATTTTCAGATTTTTTCACTCTGGAACCCGTTTTCAAAAAACTTCTTTTTAGGTCACCCAAAAACGCCGGCGCCGTGTTTTAACAGAAAAACGTTGCCATGTGGACGGCCTGTAAGTGTGTGTGTGTGTACGTGTGGCAGTGTTTGAACTTGCATACGCTCAGAAACAAGCATCCACACAAGTGCATGTTGCATCGAGTGAGTTGGTGTGTGAGTGTGTGTGTACACATGTCTGCGTGTCCGTTGGTCTAAACACATGTGAACGTGTCTACTTGATTCTATCTGTTGTCAGTTCTTCTTGTGTGTTTTTGACTGGATCAGGCTTGGAGAGTGTGGCATCTGGACTCGTGGCAGCTAGGGTTTATGTGTGTGTGTGTTTGTGTGTGTGTGTGTGTGTGTGTCTAAAAGAAGCACCAGGCAGGACTCGTGGCAGGGCCCATTCTTTTCTGTAACCTACAGCACTTCTATTAGTTGTATATTACTTAACAAATCGGTTCAACATCTCCTCAGAGACCACTATAGAGAGCTACACAAAAGCACCCAAAGCCCCCCACCCCCCTCTCTCTGTCACACACACACACACACACACACACACACACACACACACACACACACCCCTCCTGCCCCTCCAAATCACTCCCCTTGTCAGTGGGCACAAAAGATTCCCAGCTCATCTGTGTGTCCTAATGAGAGTAGCAGATTCCCTAATGAGGATCCCAATGTGTCTCATTCTGTCAACACCCAGCCCTCACAGCCAACCATGACCCCACCTCTCTTTCTCTTTCTCTCTCTCTCTCTCTCTCTCTCTGTCCATGTCTCTCAATCGGTCTCGTCCTCTTCCGTCTATCAGTGTGTCTATCAGTTTGTCTTTCTTCTGCTCCTCTGTCTCTCAATGTGTCTTTCTTTCATCTTGTTCTCTCTTACTTTCTCTCTCTCTCTCCTTTCTCTTTCTCTCTTTCCCTTTTTTTCATACTCTCCCTGCGTCTCAATCTGTCTCTCTTTCTCTTCTGATTCTCACTCTTTCTTGAAGGTCAATATGGCCCCCTTCTCTTTTTCTCTCTCTCTCTCTCTCTTTCTCTCTCTACATCTCTGTCTCTCAACATCTTCCACATATTCTCATTCTTTCACCTTCCCCCTCTTTCTCATTGTATCGCTATCTTTCTCTTCGTCTCTCTTCTGCTTTATCACTCTTTACACACACACACACACACACACACACACACACACACACACCCTTCTTAGTCCCAATCACTCCATTCGTTGCATGCGAGGTGAAGTGCTCTTCATGTTGATTCTGTGAGGAGCATCAGTGATCGTGTTGGCCACCGCTCTCTCCTCCCAGTGAAATGAGCACTTTAAAGACTTAAGCCAGCCTGCACCAGCAGCACAGCACACACACAGCACAGACGCCAGCTTAAAGCAGCCTCGTATTCTCGCTCCCTCTTAACCTGTGGGCCGCGTACTGCTTCATCTGCTTTGGCTGGAGGTGGAGACTAAGATGGAGGTACTTAGTGCAGAGCTCAGCATGGCCATCAGGGATTCTGTTGACTCTGGTTCTATCCCTGGTCAGTACAGACTCTATGTGTGGCTTAAGCTAAAAGCATCTGTTATGTCTATTAACTTTAGGTGTTGCATTAGCTTTGCCTTGAAGTGCAGTGATCACATCCCTAATCTCTTGTTGTTCTCTATGCTCACACACTCATTTACTCAAAAAAACAACAAAAAACAAGCTGGGTTATATTTGATGTCAAATTCAACACAGTTGACTCATCAGATAACAACATTGTCGTGAAGATTTATGCAGTCTAAGTCTTATGCAGTCTAAGGTCTGAATCCATACCAGCAATAAGCATGTAGTTGTTTTATTCCTGTTGTTCCTTGACTGACACACAATGACCATATGAAGGGAAATGAATGGTGCAGACAGTGGGGGTGATGGGAGTCCAAGGAAATGTTAAAAAGTTTGTATTAAGTAGTTAGTTAGTTTAAAAGTGAAATAATATTAATAACCATTGTAGAATAACCGTTGATCAAAATAATTGATTAGAATTCTGTCCATCCAGCAGCCCTTGCTCTTGGCAACACAGCACCCTGTGTGTTTTGCTCACCGTGTACAGTTTGCTGTGTGTGAGTGTGTTTTCTCATCATTAAACAGTGTTAATATGCCAGCGTGACGTGACACTCCCAGTTCCAGTCGTTGGTCTGCTGTGTGCATTTTGGTCTACATTGTCCTGTGGCAAGCCCAATATCTTCCCCCCCTTGCTACTGAGTCCAATGAGGATTTGTGTGTGTGTGTGTGTGTGTGTGTGTGTGTGTGTGTGTGTGTGTGTGTGTGTGTGTGTGTGTGTGTGTGTGTGTGTGTGTGTGTGTCTGTTGCTGTTTGCCTGCGAATGTGATTGATTTGGACTGATAAGGTCCTGTGGGTGGTCCTGCATACTGTGGACCGTATCAGAGGCTGAGGAGAACAGGGGCCAGGGAGTCTTAGAGCACCTCTTCCCAAACAGCCCTGCGTCTCTCCCTCTCAGCCCCAGAGTAAATGTCACCAGCTGGATAGATAGACAGCACAAAAGTGACAGAAAGAGAGAGAGAGAGAGAGAGTGAGTTGTCATCTTTTTTTTGTCATCCTTTTCTTCCTCCCTCATCCCTTGTTTATAGATCTGCTTTGTTTTTGGTTATCGCCCCTCACATATATATGCAGACTTGACATGAGTCCCATGTAAATCACTGTGTGTGTGTGTTTTTTTTGTGTGTGTGTGCACATGCGTGTCTGTCTGTCTGTCTTATCTTTCTCTTCCCTGTGCATCTATTTACTGTCATTCTCCTAACTCTTGTCACTTCCTAGTGAAAGCTTTGAAGAAAGAGAGAAACCCGGGGTGGTGGGCACTCCCCCCTCCCTTACTATCCCCCACAGAGATTAATGAGAGGAGGGAAAGAAAGGAGTGATGAGGAGGGAGGGCTGGGAGCCGTTGACAGATCTGTCCCTTCCACCCGTACATTAGCGAGCGTCTGATTGAATTACTCTCAGGCACAGAGATGGACGTGCCTGTGCATCAGGAGCCATCCAAATGGACCCCAATGGCCGAGTGAACATTCCACGCGACAACATCCGCGCATCACAGGGGTGTCTGCTCGACTAGTTACATTGGTCCGCGTCAGCAACACACACACACGGACACTCACACACTGTTGCTTTGTATACACACACAAATACTCTCTCTCTCTCTCTCTCTCTCTCTCACACACACTCACACACACACTCACACACACACACACACACACACACACACACACACACACACGTGCATGCCCTTTCTCTCTCTCTCACACACACACACACGCACACACCCCCATCAGTATCAGGAGGTGTCAGTGTGTGCGTGTGTGTGTGTGCAGGGCCATGTGTAGCCCACTGCTGACCCTCTGTAGGCCTTGGCCATAAAGTGGCTGGGGATTCGCAGGCTTTTTAGCAGCTTCCTCAGGGCCTTTAAACAGCCGGGCCCTTCTCTCTCTCCTTCTCTCTCTCTTTCTCTCTTCTTCTCTCTCTCCTCTCAGCCAGTGACTTAAGTAAATCTGGCTGGAGGAAGAGCCCCTGAGTTATTTAAGAGCCACATGAAACGCTTGGGAAGTCTTTGCACCCGTATCGCCTAACCCAACAGGGTCCCTTTGACTGAAGAGGCTCACAGCAGAGAGAGAGAGAAAGAAGGAGGAAACCTGTCTTTGACATTAGACAGAAAAGCCGTGTCAAAGCAGTATGATAAAACCAGAGGAGAGGCGCACAACTCTGCGGCTCGAACTCGATACACTTGAAAAGGGGCAAGCCAGAACCGCGGGAATTGGACTGAGCAGTTATCCACGGCCATCCTTCCCATCTTTTAAAAAAAAATTTATATATTCTTTTCTTTTTCTGTCTGGTTCTCACAGTGCTCTTAGACTCTCTGTCCTGCACAGGTACTATGTTGCCACATGTATATCTGCCATGTTTCCTGTCTTAAGCTCTCTATTACCACACATATGTTTCTGGCTTGTTCCTCTAGTCTTTAGTTTAGTTATTTCTTTCTATCACACTCTCTCTCTCTCGCTCTTTCTCTCTGTCTGTCTATTCAAGTTTGTACTTTTTACATGCATTTAGTCATCATTCATCAGTACCGTGAGTTCTATACGTCAGGTCTGAAGAGCATCAGATAATTGACTCCTCCCCCCCCCCCTCTCTCTCTCCCTCTCCCCCTCACTCTATCTCTCTCTCTGCCTCACTCTCTCTCCCATGTTCCTTCTCTTCCTTTTTCCCCTCTTTGACTCCCTCTGTCTCTCTCCCCCTCTGCCTCTCTCTCTCTTTCTCTTTCTCTCTTTGTCTCTCTCTCTCTCTCTCCCCCTCCGCCACGCTCCTTCTATCCCACTTTCTCTCTTCTGTTTCCCCTCTTCCTGTCCCCCTCAGGATGCGGAGGAGTACGCAGAGCTGCCTGTGCGGCACAACGAGGACCAGCTGAACAGCGAGCTGGCCCAGCGGCTCCCCCTGCAGGTGAGCCCGCACTCCTTTGACAGTGCGCACACCAAGACCCACCTGCTGCTGCAGGCCCACTTCAGCCGCGCCACGCTGCCCTGCTCCGACTACGCCACCGACACCAAGACCGTCCTGGACAACGCTATACGGATTTGCCAGGTGTGTGTTTGTGTGTGTGTGTGTGTGTGTGCTTGTGCTTGTGCGTGTGTGTGTGTGCCCATATTGTGTGGAGTGTGGATGGTTTATGTCATGTCTCTACAATTGTGCATATGCTTCAGTTCATAAACACACACATACACATACACACACATTTGTCCTTCAAATCCATAACTCAGACCTGCAAAGCTGTGATTTGTATTGTGTGTCTGATCTGAGTTTCATCCCTGCTGTGAACGTTTGCACGTCATGTGGTAAGGTATAACCTTTTACAGCTGATGTGTGTGTGTGCGTGAGCATGTTCATGTGTGTGTGAGTAAGTGTGTGTGCGTGCATTCATGTGTGTGTGTGTGTGGGTGTGTGTGTGTGTGTGTGTGAACCGCCACTTCCGTCAGGAGGCTATCCTTCTCCATCAAAGCAGATTTCTAGCACTCGTCCATCATAAAACCTCCATTCTCAGCCTTGAGACACGCTGACAGAGGCCTGAGTGCATTTCCATGTGTTGCTTGCAGATGATCTCTATGGAAAAAAAAAACTTACACACACAGTCTCCACTCCCAACCACCAACCCCCAGACAACCTCCCAAGTGCAATTTAACATCTGTCTCCAAGTCGTGAGATTAACAGATTAGCTATTTGATCTGCAGACTGACTGCTTTCTCTCTCTCTCTCTCTCTCTCTCTCTCTCTCTCTCTTTTATCTCTCATACGGGGCTGTACTCACCTCTCTCTCTCTCTCTCTCTCTCTCTCGGGCTGTGACAGAAGTATGTGATAATAGCCTGCTGTCACCTTGTTTGACAGGTAAAGGTGCCAATGTTAGTGCATATATGTCACGTTACTTGGCCTATGTGTGTAAGCATGTGAGACACACGTGTGTGTTCGTGAGTAAGCGTGGATGGGAGATGTGTTTGTGAGTGAGCATCCGTATGCCTCTCTGCCTTCGCACTTTTGGTGGGGTGGGGGCTCTGGACAAATGAAAGTGGTTCATTTGATTGTTTATCTACAGCATGATGTTGTTGGCCTGATGCCTGGTAGAGAGAGTGTGTGTGTCTGTGTGTGTGTGTGTGTGTTTGTGAGTTTTGCAAACGCCACATCCTTGGAGAAGTTCACCGTTATGAGTCTTCTGAGAGAGGGCTGACCGCAGCATCCTGAACCCCCACAGGGAGGCTCTCTCTCTCTCACACACACACGAGCACACACACACACACACACAAACAAACACACACACACACACAAAGCTATTTTGTAACTACAGCAAGCCATCATATTATTCTTATTCAACCCCACCTGTAGCAACACCAACATTTACACGTGGTAAACACACACAAACACAGACCCACATTTATTAATACCAGAAAATGGCATTGTCGTGCAGTGTGTGTGTGTGTGTGTATGTTTGTTTGTGTGTGTACATCCTCAGTAGCATGGCGATGTTGGTTTAGCCTCACCACATTTCCCCTGCCGGCTCCTGGAGCAGTGCTGTGAGCCCAGCTGAGGACAGACAGCCAGTGATGACAGATTCATGTCTTAACTGCCTGCACCTCCAGGCCCCCAAAGCAGCTCAGTGAACAGCACCGTCAGCTCTGTGTCACAAGCTAAAGAACATAACAGCGATATATGCTTCAGGTAGACTTGCTTTTGTTGTGTAGTCAAAGACAAATGCAAGCTATTGAAGTGTAAACATTTAGGTGTTGCAAAAAAAAACTGTTTTGATTGCAACTGTTCTTTCATTGTTTCATTGCTTTGCAACTAGCTTTCATTGTTAAATAAAGTGTCTTAAAGCACGTCTGATGGGAATATACAATGCTGGAGCAGAGGTAACGGCCCTGCTTAAGATATTAACAGTTTGTGACTCCCTGATGCACTTGATATGATGTAATGAAATTGCCATTGTGAATGAGTCCCACTCTGTTTGCTTTTAGCTGACCTCTGTAGTCAAGTGTGCGCATGGAAACAACCTGGACTAGCCAGGTTCAGAGAAGCAAGGTGGCCCGAAGTTGGATCATTATTAGAAGTTGATGAATGTAAATTTGTTGAGGTTGGCTGTCCACTTGAGCTTTGAGTCATGTTCATGTTTTACTGAAGGTCTTCATTATCTGTCTGAATCTGTTTGTCAAGTCAGCATCATCTTTCTATTACAGGGAAAAAAGCTTAACTGACACAATTTTTGGTAACTTTTTTGTTAATCATAACATTGTCATTAATGTACAATGTCTCAAGGGGTGCATGCAGATGGCTGTCAATCTGTCTATCAGGTGCAGGATCAGTTTTACGTTAAAAGACAAAGGAGAGAAAGAATGTCAGCACACTGATCTACATGCTCTTAAAAATAGCTAATGTAGAGCAGAATGCCTCTGTAGCTATTGGACAGACCAACAACCAATCAGAGCATTTGTTTCTTCCTGAGCTTTTGATTTTCCCCATACTGTGTGTCTGAGAGAGGGGGAGGTTGCTCATACCCGCTGGTTTTGGCTTGCGCTGGAGATCTGCAAGCCATTGTCCATTCCTGTAAATGGCTGACTGCTGTGTGTGTGTGTGTGTGTGTGTGTGTGTGTGTGTGTGTGTGTGTGTGCGCGCGCGCAACATATTGATGTTTGTGTGTATGTGTGTACGCTCGTGCGTGCGTGTGTGTGTGTGTGTATGTATGTGTGTATGCGTGTCTGGCAGTGATTGTCCAAGCGTGTTCATGTGGTTACTTTCGTGGGCTCATGCTGGTCCAGGCAGTGCGTCTGCTGCCAGTGACCTGCCTCTATTCCCAGCATGCATCTCTGCTGGACTTTATCGCTTCACAGCTGAGCCACAGACACTGCACGCGTACAAACACACACACACACATAAAGGCATGTGAACATAAGCACACTTGTTCACCCACACAAGTACTTGATCACATACACACACACACACACGCACACACACTAATGCACTCACCTGAAAGCATCTGCACTGAAGTGCATTCACTTACAAAGCACAGTCATTTACACAAACTGTGACTTGCATACACACAGAAATATACCCATGCCAGGCCCTGTCACACTTATAATATGGTTGGGCGCCCCTCCCTCTTCACTGTGTTTAATTTTAAAATAACAATAAATAAATCTATCTCAATATAGATAAGTATGATGGTGTACATACATGCCCAAACAGAGGCATTCCAACACACACACACACACTCACAAACATACATCTCTGTCTCACAACATCTTAGAGTGTATGAGTAAATGAGAGTACTAAAGAGACATGTAGACTGTTGTTGCAGTTTGAGTCAATGTTGGAATTATGTGCGAGCCAGAGGGAGCTGAGCTCCCATAGATGAGGGCATGGCTCTCTTGAAAGCAGCAAAATCAAACACCAGTGGGGGTCTCTCAAATGTGGCTATATATTTTAATCTTAAATAAGGCTTGTTTTTTTGTCCCTGTGTGGTCTTATTGTCTTGTTAAAGATGCTATGCTTGTCTTGTTAAAGATGCTAATATTTAAAATATTGATTTGCCGTTTTCATAGCATATAATTCAGTTTCACAACACTAGGGTGACATTTCTCCCAGAAATGTTCTGTTGTGGTAAATTGGTAAATCAGTGGCGGGCTATTTATCTTAAGTGTTAATGATCTTTGACTCAAAAGCATGTTCAATGCTAAAAGCAAGGTGAAGTGTCTTCTTTGACTATTGTAAATTTAAATACTTAGAATGCTAAGCCTTTTTTAATTTTTTAATATATTTAATAAGGAGCATCCAGCATGAACGCAAACCAGAGCATCCGTAAACTACAAACAATCAATTTGGCAGCTTGTAAAATTTACAAGTTGTCAAAGAAGACATGAAATATATGCTATGAAAACTGCAAATCAATATTTTCAATGGCAACAACTCACGATCCATGCATATACACGTCCGTGCATTTGTGTATGCAAAAGTTGTGCTGTGTATTTTCCTCTCCATTGCGCCTACCAGAGAAAAAGCTTGACGTGACTTAATGTCTTAAAACAGCGATCAGTTTCCTAGTTTCTCATGGACATCACTAGCCATGCCCTCCTTCACCTCCAAAAACCGAACCCCCCGAACCGAACCCCTATATCCACATTGTTCAATCAGCGAACAGAGACAAGGCTATGTCTTCAATGGGAGGGCTGAAAGCTATGTCACGACCAAATGGCTGTGAATAATTGAAGGCATGCCCAGTAGTTTTAGGCCCTGTTTACAAGTATCTAGATTAGTCTATAAACGGATATTTTTTTTAAACAGCCTCCTAACTGCAGCATTTTCTGGATTACACTGGATACACATAAACATAACTTAATTTAAAAATAAACAAATAAAAAAAAATCTATCTATATTGATATAAAATCATAAGCATCATGAATGAAAAAAGTTTTCATTGAATGTAGCCTATGCACATGAGTGCAGGGATGCAGGGACTCACCCAGAGATGAGGTGCTGAGAAAATATCAGTTCAGTTTTGCCATCATTGTCATTTTTACTCAGTTCAATGTGGATAGACATTATACTGCTTGCATAGACTACCAGAAAACACAATCCAACTCTCTCTCTATACTTCTGTTCCAGCCTATAATCAAGGGCTGCTGCTTGACAGTGCCATCCCAAAACATTTAAAAACTGAGCTTTTTAGCAGAGTTTATACCAGATAGATATTTCTCTCACCTAAATATGGATGATCTTGGGAACAGAATTTAACCCTAATTAATTAATTAATGTCCTAACAATAGGATATTGAGTCCACCTACAGCAACAGGCAGCTGGAGTGGTTTCACTCTCTCGCGCGCAGATGAGCACACTCACTCAATGAGGCTGAGCACTCCCACTGCACTTAATTGTATATGCGTCTACCAGTGTGTTTTATGGCATGAAATTAGCAAGTAAGTAAAACATTTTCTTTTTCCACCAGACTATTGAGAAACAATGTCTTATCAGGAGGTAGGCTACTCTAGAAATATTTCACATGATGAACGTAATGGTTATTGCGCAGTAATTTCCCAGATTCTGCAAATCAGTGGCTTGTTGCATGGGGTTTTAGAAATGATCTGTTTTGTTTATAAAACATAGATCTTGCAAATTCTGTGCGGTTCTGCATTTATAAGAAAATTACGTTTTCATGTCTGGATTCCGCCTGTGTTTTCTCCATTGCCTAGTTTGATATGTTTATGTTTTTTCTTTTTTTGTTTTTTGTTTTTTTTGCGATTTTTTGAATGTGCGATTCCGATAATCAACTACCAACCGACTGCTGTTGTTTTTGAAAGAGGTAATTATGCTTGAGTACAGGTTTTCAGTACTCAACCCATCACTGCACATAGAGGGAAACCACTATCTTTCCTTAATATTTATATTAAGTGCTTCTGATCATGCCACACTTTTCCATTGAATCGGCTGTCATTTCACATGTATGTGCTTGTCACAGGAGCTATCAGGCAATTTATCATTCTTATATTTTGCTTTTTTCATTTTGTGTGTTTGTGTTTGTGTGATTCTGTCCTTTAGTTTAAAAGCACTGAGAAAAAAAATAAGATGAAAAGCAAAAGCAAAAATTAAGATGTTAGCCATTATATCCAGATGGAAACATTATTAAAAGGCTAAGCATGTTTGTTATTTCAACTTTCGTTTTGTAAAATTACACTAATTGGCTTGTGGAAAAAATAACTGATTATTTTGTAGCAGAGGTTAGGTAGGTCTTTATGATGTTTCAAATGCACATTTCATGGTTATTGCAGGAGTGCATCTCTCAGTCTGGTGTTGTTGTGGAATGTGAGCACATTGTTGATCTCTGAGTGAGGATATGAAGCTGGGGTTTGTGTCTGTGTCTGTGTGTGTGTGGGTTGGAGGTGTTCTTTGAATTAGCACTGAGTGTGATAGCAGCACTGAGAATGGGGAAGTGCTGAGTCTGCCAGCATTTCTGCGTCTGGACCAGACTACTCTCCACGTCCTGCTGGAGTTTAACCATGAATATCATCATATCATTTACACACACACATACTTAAGCTTAACACACGCACTCACACACAGATAGATAAATACCTCACATTCTCTGTCTCTGTGTCCATCTTTCATTTGTATCAGTCTCTCTTTCTCTCTCTCTCTCTCGCTCTCTCTCACTCACGCACTCACACATACACACACACAGCTAAACATACAAACATGCACACTACTCCTATACACACACCACTTGTATGCAGATGCAAATACATGCTGATGAGAAATACAAACAAATACACACTTGCACATTCTTGGATACACACACACACACACACACACCAAGATTAGTGAGACCCAGTGAAACGGTGCTCAGTCAGGCTGGATTAATACATTCCTGGAAGCCCATCTGCGGCTGCGTTGAGGCACCTTTACGGCTGTGTTATGGCACTTTCCTCCTTGATGGTAAAAATATATGGCTCACAGAAAACGTTCCCGCAGTTTCCAGCAGGGAGCAGAACGCCTGTCTGCTGTTGAAGTGAAGAAGCACAATATAGTAGTTTGTGTGTGTGTGTGTGTGTGTGTGTGTGTGTGTGTGTGTGTGTGTGTGTGTGTGTGTACAAACACCCCTGCACCTCCTATCTCTATGTTTTACTTTCTCTCTCTCTCTTTCACTTGCTGTATTTCTCCATCCCTTGTTCCTTCTTTCCCTCTCTCTCTCTCTTTCTCCCCTCTCTCCCCGTGGCGGTGCTGACATCTGCCTCGGCCCCCGTTGTCAGTTTGCTGGCGCGAGCCGGGCCGCTGTGAAATGTTAATCTCGCCTTTAATTTGTAGCACATTAGCATTTTGATGAAGTCTTCTCCGGCCCAGCCGCCACACTCAAGGTGCTTTTTAGCCTGAGTTACAGGAAGGGAAATGACTTTCTGATTAATTAAGTTTGTTAGCGCAGCTGAGCTCAGCAAACCCTAACCTTAGCGACTGGAAGAGGACGAGAAACAGCAGAATGATAGGTGGAGGGAGAGAGAGAGGGAGAGAAAGGGAGAGAAAGAGAAGGAAGATGATGAATTAAGACCTAAGCAGCTGGAATCTTCCAAATTACATTGCGATGTGTTTGCAACATGGTAATCTTTTTATGAGCTGCAGTTAACTGAACTGTGGAAGTCACCACAGCCCCAAGCTCCCAGCAAAGTTTGTTTGTGTATGAAGTTGTGTACTTGTGTGGTTGTGTATTTCGTGTTTATTCTACATGTTTATATGTGTAGTCTGTTCTGTTCTATGTATGTGTCTGTATGAAAACCCATGCACTTCATGTGCTAGTCTAGCCTCTCAAATGATACCATTGACTCTGTTATGAGGACAAAATTTGAGGTTGCATGTGCCATGCACTAGAAATGGGTACAGTATAATTGATATGACTACAGTGCAATTTAAGGCTTACTGCTTTTTTTACACTTTCTGATGAGTAGGATGACTACAACAGGGTATGGAATGAGTGTTGAATCTGTAGACTAACATTGCTGATGGCGTGGGGGTGTTGGTATACATGTTTGTTTGTGTGTGTGTGTTTCTGTAGGCTATGCTGGATGTGGTGGCCAACGAGGGCTGGTTGGTCTCTGCTCTGAGCATCTGTAACCTGGTGCAGATGACCGTTCAGGGGCGCTGGCTACACGACTCCTCCCTGCTCACTCTGCCTCATATCGAACAGCAGCACTTGTACCTGTTCAGGTAAAAAAAAAACATGTTTCAATGTTTTGTTTTGTTTATGTTGTTTGTTTTGTTGGCTTTTAAAGCAAAGTGAAAATTGGCCTTTTGACGCCTATTTGCATGCTTTTACTTGTGTGTGTGTGCATCAGTGTGTGTGTGTGTGTGAGAGAGAGAGAGAGAGAGAGAAAGAGAGATGTTTGAGTAGGTGTCTGTTGGCTGTCTTAACTGAAAGTTAAAGGCTCACCTGGATCTCAGTGTGTGTTCCGAGCCGCTCATTTTATGTGTGTTGTGTTGACTGTTTTGTGAGCGATTTAAGGTGTGTGTGTGTGTGTGTGTGTGTGTGTGTGTGTGTGTGCTCACATGTGTGGGTGTGTGTCTTAATGTGAATGTGTCCAAGAAAGATTGTGTCAGCAGGCAAAGGCTCAGTGGTTAATCCATCCTGTACCTCTTCAAACAGCACAGGCATCAGCAGTGGACCCCAGCCAACACACCACAGCTCTCACACTCACACATAAAGATACAGAAAAACATATACAACCACATGCACACACACACATTATTATGTTGTAAGGAAATGCTCCGGGGTACATCCAACTATAGCCCTGTCGAAACCCACCATGGGCTGCTGGAGGGAAGAGGAAGAAGAGAATTTGGTACAACATAGACCTAATATCAAACCTACAGCATTATGCTAATTGAATGGGGCTATGGAAAAGCTTTGAGCCCCATTCAGTTACCGTTAGCTATTTATTTTTATTCGCTCTTGTGTTCTCTTTTTCCTCCTACTGACAGCACTTGGTGAGCTCAAATAACAAGGCTATGGCTGGAAGTGTGCTGGACTTTGATTTGAAATGTATTGTGTAAAATGAAACATGCACAGTGCTCAACTTAGACATTGTCAAGCTAACAAGAATATTTGCGTACATCTGCCGCACATGCAGATTAGGATTATATTTAACCTTTATCAGAGTAGAGTATACACACATCCACTAATAGACATTTTTTATGCATGTGAGAACATTCACCTTAGTAAAACACACACACATGCGCGCACACACACACACACACATAGCGGTCGTGCAGAGGATCTTGTATCTTACGGATAAAATACCCCAGTTCCCCTGTGGCGAACAGTAATGCCCAGCATAATTCCCCAGGAACACAATATAAATGGTAAGAAGTGGCTGATGGGATAGCAAGACCTCCCACCATGCTCCCGACCGCAGGAAGTATGAGGGGGCCGGCTCTCCCTGACTGGTGGCTCATGTGACCTTTCCGTAAGTGTTGTTGTCGCTGTGCTCCTGACAGGAGGTGGGGCTCAAAAGGCGGGAGGGGTGGGGCCTACAACGGACCAATCGAAAGCCTGCCGGAGCTGATGGCGGCATGCGACGGGCGAGAGAGCACGTTTGCCGCCATGGTGAGAGAAGATCTGTCCCCCAACCAGGTTTCCCAGGTAACGGAATGTCCGTCCACGCACACATACACACACACAGATGCACACACAGTCCGACTCAGTCTTGTAAAGGCTTTAGGGATGAGGGCTCCTTAGAAAGGTTCTCATGGGGTTCAGAATACAGATGCAGACATGCAAACACAGGCATCACGTGCCATTTTTGACAAATACAATGACGAGAGACAGTGCATCTGTCCATCTGCTGGAACAGGATTTGAACTTTGAACTGTTTTGTGTATGTGTGCGATTTTCATGCGCTCCTCTTTTTTGTACACTTGTGAAAAGCCACTGAAATAACTTTCTTTAAAAGTACTCTCACGCATTATTTTTGTTGTTGGGATGGCTGTCTACTAATTACATTAGCTGTCTAATAGAGCACCCGGCCCCACTCTGCCTCACAACCTATCAGCATCCACACATCACACACACACACACACACACACACACACACAGTAACAACCACATAACCCCCCCCTACACACGCACACACAAGCCAGTCTATATGCACCCCTCTCTGACACACATCCAGACACACACACACACGCAGTAACGACCACATATCCCCCTTACACATACACACACACAAGCCAGTCTGTACGCACCCCTCCCTGACACACATCCAGACACACACACGTCCACACGAGACCTCCTTTGCACTCTCCTGCCAGCAGCCCTTGCTAATTAAATAATGACATGCGCCGGCGCGTCTCCATCTCATTGGCTGAGGAATAGTAATCCTGACATAAATAGCATTGGCAGGGCGAATCTGGCAACGTTTTGTTCTCCCTCTTTCCTTTTTTCCCCATCTTTTTCTCTCTTTTCTCTAATATGGACAGGGCAGCAGGTAGCCAGTTTGTGGGTGAGAGAGGGGGGCATCTACACCCAAACCCCCTCCACTCCCCTCTCTCTCGCTCACACACACAGGCTTTTCTCTGTCTATCTATCTATCTGTCTATCTATCTGTCTGTCTGGCTCTCTATCTATCCATCTATCTATCTATCACATGTGATGTGATTTAACATGCATTTAGCCTTGTCCCAACTTCTTTCATCCCATGGACTATCCATGGTTTTCTAATGTATTTCAATAGAATTAAAGGGCTCTGAAAACAATGGTTTTTAATGGGCATGGCTGAAACCGTTAGTGCATCATTAATTTTCAGTGTTAACATTCAAATTCACATTCAGCATGGCCAGGCCCATGGGGGGTGGGGTGGGGGGCGGGGGGTTACACTCTGATGTTAGTGTTAGCTGGTGAAGGACCCGGTGGGCTGGATGCTAAAAGTCCATTAAGTCCAGTCAAAACAGATGAACAGGTTGCGGCACGTGCTAACGTGATGCTACCAAGCTCGGCATGTGTCTGGTGCACACTGCATCTTGTTGTTCATAACCGACAGGGCACAGCCACCCAGCCACAACCCCCACACCCTCTACTGACACGTGACTCACCTTCTTCATTTAGCAAGCGCCACATGCTAGTCAGTTTGGTCTTGTTATCCCAGTGTGTTTGATTTGCTGTTTTTCTTTTTTTGGTGTTGTCTGTTGTCCTGTTGTTTCTAACCTTCTCTATGTTTATCACACTTTCTCTTCCCTTCCCCCTGTGCTCATCTTGCTTGCCTTTTACTTATGCTGTTTTGATTTCCTTATGCCCTCTCTCTCTCTCCCTCCCTCTCCCTCCCTCCTTCTCCCTCTCTGCTTGCTTTCCTTCCCTCTTTCCATTCACTCATTCTCTCATCGTTTCTTCCCATCCTTCCCCCTGTGCCCAACCCCTTGTCTTTCCCTCTCTCTTTCTCTCTCTTTTTTCCTGTGCTGCAGGCGTGGTGTTTCCTGGCGCAGCTGCCTGTGGTGGAGGTGAGCGTGGGGTTGCGGGGCTGGTGGGAGGGGGCGGGCGAGCAGGGCAAGCGTCCCGTGCCCCTGGCCGTCTCCAACCTGAGGGAGGACAGCAGCTGGCTGCCGCTGCACGCCGACCAGGAGTACGTGCTGCAGGTCACCCTGCGGCGGGTCAACGTCGGACAGCAAAGAGTGAGTTTGTGAACGCACACACACACACACACACACACACACACGCGTACATGCTTACAAACACACATGCACATAAATGCACACAAACATATACAGTATAAATACTCCACAAAGCGAAGCACACATATGTAAACATGCAGCTCCACATGTATGCAAAGAAATAAAGACACTTTCACACACTACACATTTATGCATATAATTGAACACCTTGACTACCATAACTTGGATGAATGAGAATCTTCACATCAGGCATACACATCTATATATACATGTACACTGTGTTTGTGTGTGTGTGTGTGTGTGTGTGTGTATGTATATATATATTTCACATGCATGTGTGCATTTGTGCTCCCTTTAGAGAAGGCAGGACAGTAAGGCTCAGGCTCCTCGGTTCCCCAAGCCCAAAGATGAGGGCTGGTTCCTGGTGCTGGGGGAGGTAGACCGGAGAGAGCTGCTTGCCATCAAGCGTGTGGGCTACATCAGGAACCACACCACCATCTCTCTCGCCTTCTACACACCAGAGAGGACCGGGAAGTAAGCATCTTCTGCCAGCCAACACACACACACAGAAGTGTATATGTCTCTACTATCACACACGTGCATGCACACACAATCACATCGACATGTAAATAAGTCATTTATTTCTGTAGCTTATATTTCCAGCACAAAAGGCACTCAAAGCACATCCAACAGAAATCAACAGACCACAGATACACAAACTATGTACCCTTCCATACACATTTGAACATAGATACATGGCCTACATCTAATCTAATCTAATGCTGTCAATGGCGATGTGCACAACTGCTTTGTAGAATCACAAGAAATACAGCAACTCTCAGTAAATGTGTGCAAATGCAATGAAATGACAGTCCTTTATTATGATTGCGTAGAGTACAACAACAGCATTATGTTGCTGTAGAGGTCATAGATGGATATATAAAGTAACTGCATATTACAACATAGAATACACTAATGGCAGTCCTCCAGAGGCATTGCATGTGATGAGAATCGGTAGGGTAACAATAAGAATAAATAAATAAATAAAAATGAAATTAGATAAAGTACTTTCAGGAGAGTCAAAATGAAAAAGTGCAATTAGCTTTACCAAAGAGAGGTTAGGAAAGGAAAGAAAGGAAAGGCTGAAAGTGAGCAATCATAAAAGCTCACTATGCTAAGAATGAAACGCTTAGACTCACAGTTCACATGCAAAACATACTACCACTAATACGCCAGCTACTACTACTACTACTACCACTACTTCTTCTAATAATAATAATAATATGCATGTACAGTAATAATAATAATAAAAATAATGAATGAATGAATAAATACATTTGTAGTTATGATAGAATTGTGATGTAGCTCCTTCTTCCTTCCTCCATGGTGCCCTGAGTAAGTTACAATATAAGGTGGCATGAGAAGCAACATCACAGCCTGAGTTTGACTCCTAGACAGCGGTCAGATACAGTCCCCACAGTCGCCACTACACTCTAGTCATTCACAAATCACAAGTACCATATGCTCCCGTTGCCTTTCTTTCTTTCACAGCTGTCAAACACGCCTCTGCCTCTGCCTCTGCCTCTGCCTCGGCTGATTTGGCGTCATGTTTTCCACTTCAAGGTCCTGATCTGAGTTTTCATCGGCTTTTTCTAGTACGCTACAACAACTGAAACAGAAATGCCGCTCTGAATGAGTTTGTCAAAGGCAATGTGTCGCTCAGGCAAATAAACATTTTCACACTTGAATTTGCCCCATGCTTGAACTGCTTGTCAAACAAATTGAGGTTGGTGGTGCTTCAGTCTTTCGAGAGTGAGCAGTGGTACTGACATTCCAGAATTAGGATTAGATGAATGTCGTTTTGGGGCAAAATAATCACAAATTCAAAGCATGTTTACATGACTGGACATGCAAGTATAACCCTGCATTACCTGTCTATACATCCCACATGTATACAACATGTGTCATACCATCATTCCACACACCCAAATATGCATGCAGTATGCACTGTCTGACTGCACACCCCATATATATATCCATGCATACCCCTATAGTAGGCACGGTCATTCTGCACACCCGCAAGGCTACACAGGCACGGGATGGAATTATTAGTTGCAAATTAAAGACAAACACATGCTCACAATCACGTTTCAACTGGTAAATAAATATATAAGTGAGTGGGAATAAACCACACCATGTGTTTTGGCTGTCTGCTCAGAGGCAAAGACTCATAAGATTGATAAATAGACCCATCTTTTGGCTGTCCTCATCAAACACTGTCATCTCAACATCTGTGAAGAAATTCATAGTCTCTTCTTTCCTATCTTCTCTCTTATCAACTCCCTCCTCTCTGTACCTTCCATCCATCTCTCTCTCTATCTTTCATTCCTCTTCCTTTGCCTCATCTCTCATCCCTCCATTTTTCAATCTCACCCTTTCTCTCTATCCCTCTCTTCATCTCCCTTCAACTGCCTCTCATGCCCTCTCACTCTCCCTTCTCTCTCAGGTGCATTTACACTCTTTACCTGATGAGCGACAGCTACCTGGGCCTGGACCAGCAATACGACCTGCACCTCAACATTACATCGGCCAGCGTTGAAGCCAGGGTCAACATGGAAGTGTCCGAGAGCACCGCCAACATGAGCCTGAAGTGACCCCCCTCCCCCACAGGATGACACTTTAGGCAGGAGAGCCCCACTTCCACCCCACCTTTGCCGGCTCACCTGCCTAGAGTGGCCAGGGTGAGATGCCGGTGGAGCCTCATTCACCCAGAAGCTTTACCTTTGCTGAGGACTTTTCAGTACACCCTGAGGGACTGGGTTCCATTTGAACCAATGAAGCCTTTTCTTCTGAAAGTCTCCTATCCCCCACGAGATAGAATAGGAGTGTAATGAATTCAGATTTCCAATGCTGATTGAGTATAGAGGAGGTGCGCTTGCATACACAAGCAATGACCCTACGCTTGGTCGCGAGACTTGTTTCCAGCTCAGCTGTGACAAACTGGAGGAGTGTGTGTGTGCGTGTGTGTCGTGGCGATGCCATTGTCAGGTGGATGGAGGAAGGGAGCAGAAGGGAAAGGAATCGCTCTGTTCTGATTGAGCTGTCACTCATGCAGCAGCAGCTCCAAGGATGGGGAGGATTTGGCTGTTTATGTTTGCAGTGCTGTGTAACTGAGATGGCCTGAGGGAAGGTGTGGAAGGAAGAAAAACAGCCACTTGCAGTGTGTGTGTGTGTGTGTGTGTGTGTGTGTGTTCGTGCGTGCATGTGTGCGTGCATTTTGGACCATAGGAGGTGAGGAATTCCTTACAGGTGTGTTAAACATGCTGCCCACTGTGCAAGACTTTGCTGTGTGCCAAATTGTCACATCTGTTTTGCCAAATGCACACACATACATACACACACACACACACACTCCTTGAGAGGCTCATTTCTCACCACCAGTTACATACAAAGGCTCCACAGTCGTCATGGAAACCTTGCTTTACATACATAGGTATGATGGAAAGATGTAGTTATGATGGAAAGATTTAATGAAAGCCTCGTCACTAAGGTTTAAATAAGGTTCATTTTGTTGGGTTTAGACAGAGATAGAAGAAAAAAATTAAAACCTGTTAAAAAAAAAGTTATGAAATATTGCTGAAACTGAATAAACAACTATATAAGCATATACAGTAAATAAACAATGGAAAATCCTTTTGGGAGAAATTAGCTATGGCGGGTTTATAATTACTATTGATGTTATTATTTTTTATTTTTGTAATTGTTCTTTTTAACTTAGCCTCTTTTCTGACTGTTGTGCATAAGAAAATAAAGAGATGAATATTTGAGCCCAATTAACGTCTGTCTGTTGAAGTGTGCGTTAGCTTTCTTTGACAAGATAGGCCTACACATTCGTATTCTCCAATGATACCCATGCACAAAGCCTCTCAGTGTCACGCATAAAAATAGGCTCCATGAAAACAGGCTATTTTCACAAGCAACCACCGTGATTTTACACAACGCAATATTACAAGCTGGTTTATTACAGCGTTTTTTTTATTAGGAATTTTATCCCATACACACAATATTGAGATAAATAACTGATTGGGAGTACTCCTTGTTGCCTTCCCATAAAAGTTGACAAACAGAAATACCATGCATGTTGAAATATATTTTTAAATCATTAATCTCGAAAAAAATATCAACGAGCGATTCCTTATATTTTTAGCGTTTTTTAGAACTCTGGAATTTTTGCGTTTTCTAGAAGCTCTAAATTTTATGGAACAGAATAAGCGTGGCCCACAAAAAATATCTGTACACGTTTTAGATCGTGGATCGCAAGGATAGGGTAATGCCATCCGAGTTAATGTCTCTTCAGACCTGAAACCATTTGACTTAATGGCAGAAAGTATTTACCCGTCATGCTCCCAGTGATGTCGAGGATGATCTGCACCATGTAGTACCATTCGAGACCCTGCGCTTGTAGTCCGTCTGTTGGCAAATACGATCGGGCTCGGCCTAACCACGTGTTCAAGGGATTTACATTCAGCCAGACGTTAAAGAGATATGGCTATGTTGTATGGGGTGTGAATCTTATCTCTCTGTCCTATTTTTCAGGTTAGTCTTAGGCATTCGCATTTGTTGTTCTGTAGCAGAATTGGCTTGGAACAACTGTGTGACAATTCCTCCATGGTGTAAATAAATATCCACCCTGCCGAGATGGTTTTACAGGGAAACCATTAGATTTTCTTTTTTTATTTATTTTACCCCAAAAATAGAGCAATGGAAAATGTGCCGCGCGTGGGCTTGTCCTGTTAATGCCTCGCTTGCCTGTGACAAACTGGATGCCTGAAAACCTCATGAATGGATCCCATAAAACATCACATTACGTCGTTTTTCAAATTACTCTAGGCCTATCTCACCTTGACGTTTCGTATTCTGTCTATTTAGCCACATAGTGTTTAAATCGAAAAGAACAATGTGTGGGTCGATGAATGTGGAATAAAAAAGTAAATTCCATATTAAATGTTTGATACAGTTTTTATCATTACGTGCACCACAACGTTTTATACTTTGCTATCATTTACAAAATGAAAGCAACAAATTTTCCTCCATTAAAGGCAATTAAAATTATGTCGGTGATGAAAAAGTAGGTGAGGAGCACTTAACTGCGTCTTTATTCAATCAAGGCAAACCAGGGGATTTTTGTGATGGGGAGATTTTAGTTTTGTTTTAAACATTCCATATTTTGTGGTATTTTCAATTGTGCTCTTTTCCACCAGCGCCGTTTAATTAGCAGCAAATTCGGGCTTTAGGAAAAGGTTAAACCAGCGTCAACCATTCCGTGAGCGCTGAGCGTCCTGTCTGATTTTCTCCCGCGCGCTCACCGCAGGTGATTTCCCATTAAAGGGGCATCCGTATCTAAAGCATCAGGAAGACAAACCAAGTCTACGGCGTGGAGCAAGGGAAGGGGCAGGGCGGGAGGGAGGAAAAAATTACAATTTATTCAGGTAATCAATATGCGTCTGTTGTACTCACCGGCAGCCTGTGGTCGTACAGCTATGGGTAGAATACATAAAAGGGCCCCACAGTATACTGGCTTTCCCTCTGGTGATGCGCGTCAAATCCCCAATGTTTTGCGCATTTGTTCTTTCGGCAGAAATGTCTGTTCTAGGTGATTTAAAACGAATGTCTGATTCCAGTAGACTCAACTCAAATGTATACTATATTTAGACATTTTAACTGTGCATACTTTACATATTCTGTAGAATTTTGTCTTCCGCAGACGGCAACGGGGGCGATACAGTTGGCTATAATCTCCCATACACCGTGACCTATCATGGTTCTTTTCTGTCCTCCGGCTTTGAGGCCTCGCAACTTAATATATGATGACTACTAACAATGTGCAAAATGAACAAATTAATTTAGGCTATTTCAATACCATAGCAGTAGTAGTAGATGCAGACCCTCTGGCCTATTCTCTATCTGGACCACTTTGTATGGCAGATTCGATCTCAATGGTATTTTTGCAGACCTATAAACGTGTTGTAAAATACCAGAGCCAGAAATACTGAAAATACTATCGAAATGAACATAAGTATTTACTTCAAAAGGGCTCTGCCTCCGTGTCATAATCAATGCGTGTACTGCCAAATCACTCCATTCACAGCCATATTGGATATTAAAGAGGTTTCCATTTTACGTTTAATGTCTCTGAATGCCCCTTTGTGTTTTGTTCATTGACATAAGTTATTCAAATAATAATAATAAAAAAAAAACTCTTCGACTCGAATGTCCGACGTCTTCAAGTTTAAGAATAAACTGTAATTGTCCTACTGTCCTCCGAACAATAAAGCACGAGACATTACACCACCCAGATAGATTAGGCTACTCAAAATTAAAATTGCTCAGCTTTTTCCAAACATATATGACGAATTAATGGAGTTTTGACGGTACAACAGCATAACCCCGAGCTTCGTGAGTCTAGGTAGTCCAGTGTTTTACCACAGTCTATGGGTCTACCTTCAAATATGTTCGTGTGAAACGTC
Source organism: Tenualosa thibaudeaui (assembly GCA_027481765.1). Lineage (NCBI taxonomy): Eukaryota > Metazoa > Chordata > Actinopteri > Clupeiformes > Clupeidae > Tenualosa > Tenualosa thibaudeaui. The sequence continues at coordinate 11,711,063 of JAIFZK010000015.1, read as the reverse complement.
AAAAGGTGTGAATATAATTTGTTCTGTGTAAGAGGTCAGAGGGTAGCATTTCTAACAAATCCCGGTTTCACTTCAAGCACCGATACGTTTATATTAAGAATGCCCAATAGGGAAATTGACTTTAGCGCAGTCGGCCCAATAAGAGGCAGGGTGATTGGGAGACGAACAGGGGGTGGGGTAATCTTGGGCTGAGACAGAGTCTACAGGAACGAGAGTTTGAAGCAGTGGATGTGAAGAAAAGTATCTTCTCAGACACACTTGCATCTCCTTAAGCAGATCTATGGAAGTTATCAACTGTATGTCATAATTTGCAAAGGAATATACAAGCTATCCTGAGCAGCCTGCAAAAGAAATATACTGCAATTTAGTCTACTGCATGGGGACGGATATTATTCGTATGGACGCATAGCCGCTAAGACTCTTCACAAGGCAACAATGGAAGTTTATAACAGTAACTGGAGGTGAGGAGCGAGATAGACGTGTGTTTTGTCAGCTCTCCAAATGCATGCGTTGTTTTGTGGCTTTGTGTCGTCTGCCCTACGCTTGAATTCCAGATCGATCACATGTTTACGCTTCTGTTAACCACTGTCGCGTCAAGCCTGATAATATTGTGTCTGTGTCAACAAAGTTCTACCGAGTTGGTGTGTATAGCTGTTACTTTTCCATTTTTTTACGTTCACATGGCATTGTTCATTATCTCCGTTATTATACACACGGATAATACACTGTGTGTTTCATTTGTCTTTAAAGGGACCTGTTATGGAAAAGGACAATGTGAAGCGCTCTGCCGCCGTACAACCTCAAGCAGCACTGGGCCCTGGTGGATGTATCCCCAAGTAAATCTGGATTTACACATCTAGTCTCGCTCAGTTTTACGGGATATGAAGTTCGCTTGCACCGTGCTGTGTCACTGAAGAATCAGCGGGCTGGCTTGCGGTCTAAAATCAACGGCCAGTGTCGCAGGTGAAGATCCAGGGCTACATGTATTCGTCAAGGGGGGCCTCATGTGCTACATTTACAAATCCTACCAATGTGTCTAACATGAGATAAAATACTCCAGCCCTTCAATCGACTGTTTTCTTTGGAGACGAGAAGACGTCTTGAAAAGCCGGAGAAAGCGAGTCTTTTGGTGAAATAAAGAGGCATAAACGATGAAAGAAAAATCCAAGAATGCCGCCCGGACACGACGGGAAAAGGAAAATAGTGAATTCTATGAGCTGGCAAAACTGTTACCATTGCCTTCTGCTATCACGTCTCAGCTCGATAAAGCTTCCATCATACGGCTCACAACAAGCTACTTGAAAATGAGAATTGTTTTTCCAGAAGGTATGTATGAAGACATTAATTTATGACGTTACATCTCTTCATTATTATCCTGACAGTAATTTTCTAATGGGATAACTAATAAATTCGCCTGTAGGTAATGCAAAACGTAGCAGATCAAAACCAAATCAAATCGCTTTAATAGTATCAGAAGAGGAGCAATGCCACAAGTTATGACATAAGATATGATAATAGTTTTAATCTGATTCAGGCAACTTTAGGCCTGTAAATTAGGCATAGTATTATTATTATTATTATCAATAATAATAATAACAATAGTGTTATTGTTGTTATTATTTTGTTGCTGTTGTTACTGTTGTTATTGTCAATTATAGGCCAACTTTAACCTAGATAATCATATTCATTTATTATTTTATTCATGTACATTTTATCTATTTTTCAGTGCTGCCTATAGCTCAAATGCCCTCAACCTAACCTGGAAAATATTGTTATAATTCCACCCATTATATTTTGGGTTTATATACTTACTTTAGCATATACGGATAGATTTATAAAACTGCTTAATGTTTAGTGTGAGAATGTGGGTTGGATTGGGTTAGGTCTAACTTTACCACACATAGAGAAACATTTGTGTATTTCCTAGGGTATTACACCAGGCTACAGATAATTGACTTGGTTGGTTAATTATACTTTCGTTTAATTTTACATTTGCGGAAATAGTTTTTAGTGATACCATTCACTGCCGTTTGTTCTCGGAGCTTCTGCGCAGTGGATATGTGGCCCAAAGTGATTGTATGCGCTTACACGTGTGTATTTATGTATGTATATACATGTAGTCCCTTTCAGAGTCAGGCGACCGAGGTGCTCCTGTAAGACGATTAGCCATCATTTACCACCTTCTCCCCCGGTCTCCACGGGCTTCTTTTCTGCGTGACTGCAGCCGAGCCTCGCCAATTAGCACTGCCCGCGTGGCCCACCGTCTGATCTCTCCGAACATATGGAGGTTCTTGTTTGACTGAGGCATCTTGATAGAACCACAACAGTTTTTCCCCTTCCCCGTCCTCTTTAAACCAAAGCACTTAAGATTGAACGAACAAAGAAAACAGACAGAAAGGAATGGAGAACAAAACCTATGAATGGAGAGAAAAGGGGCAAAGAAAGCATGCAGGGTGAAACCAATCCGCTGGATACCCCTCTTGTCGCGCATTTCTTCGTGACTGACAGGTAGCCTGCAATCGTTTCGATTTTTCCTCTGTCGAGTTAAGTTCCAAACTGTTATTATGTGAGTTTAACAGATACCAGGGAAGTTATTTTTTGCATTAAAAACGGAACAATTCAAGCTCGAGTTGGCAGCTAGCCATGTTTTTGGTTAGTAGTGTTAAAGTGGTTACGATATGTACATATATATTTTTAATTCCACTATGCATTTTCCGACACTACAATGAGGGAAAATACAGGGAATTAAATGTATGAAGAACGAGGTTGGTAGTTGGTAGTTCGCAAGTATTTTTTTTTTGCCATAGCACATAATCGAAATGGTCAGACTTGTTTTAGTACTGTGTTTGCGTGCGTGTGCCCGCGAGCGCGTCATTCTGTTGCAGTGTACACAGAGTAGGCCTGGTAGTGTTACGGTAGCAGCCTCCGCATAACAACCCTGTTGACTGTCCAGATGACATCGTTTGTGCTGTGAGCCTTCAGGCTCTTCGCGTTGGTTTTAGTTAGATTTCCTTCTATATGCCTTTGGCCCTCTGCAGACATGCTGTGTTATACCTCTGGATCTGTGCGTAAAATGACCTATACGGGTCTTTGCGTATTGTCAGTGACTGCTAGCCATGTCATGTCTGTGTCAGAGTAGAAAGAACATGTTTTGTACTGGTACACGGCAGTCAACAGATATTTACAAATATGTTGGGCGTGGGGAGAGCAGGGACAGGCCTACCACAAAACCTAGGCCTAGGCCCTTCTGCGGCTCTGTGTTAGAGCCATTGCTTCATGGAATTTCACTTTTAAGATCACAATTTTAGAATGTGTAGATTAAGTGAATCATCTTTTCAATGCCTCAATTCAGTGAGTTCATTCTTTAAACTTCCCTGGTTAGGAATTACAGATGCTAAATAAATTGCATCGCATCTATAACAATTATCCTAGTAAATTACAATTCTGACCTTTTATTACTCTTAGATTGGGAAAGGATGCATATGTTTATGTTTACCATAGCCCCACGTGACAGTATCATATGAGCAATTGTAAGAGCATATATTTCGCGCTCAAGCAACATCTGGTGAAATAAAACGATGAATAATTGAAGGTGCTGTCTCTCAGGTAGACCTGGAGGGGGTCGGGGGCGAGTGTCTCTGTATTGTGATGTGGAGGCCTCTATCAACGGAACATTTTACGAGCCACAGCATTGCGAACCATGTGCTTTCCTCGTTAAATCATCCTCAGTGCGTGAAGAGCTGTCCGTACACACGGGCGAGGGCTAAATTGAGCGTCTTTCCTCACTGCGCCTCTAAAGACCATAGGCGACCGGGCAGGCCTAGTGCGAGGAGAATGTACTGGGTAATTGACAGTAAATTTTTATTTGAAAAAATATAGAAGGTGAGGATGTTTTACGGCCAGGTTTATTAGAGACATCCTTTCTGGATATTCACCTCTGCCCCGCCAACCTTAGCATAAGGTCTTGGATTACCGACCACCTAAAAAAAAGGGCAAAGGTAGAGGATGACTTTTAGGTCTTCCTATATGCCACTAGTCTCCCTGATAAACATAGTCAACAGAGCACTGTATAAAATGTCATTAAAACATATTCATAATGGCTAGTCCTTATAGAGATCACCAGTGTCAATGGAAATTGAGTGCGGTATAACCAATGAGAAACACATGTAGGCCAACAGTGCATACAATAACAGGCTCTAGCTATACATATTAATTTATGTATGTATGTATGTATGTATGTATGTATGTATGTATGTACATATGTATCCCTATTCATTTGACTGAGAAGCGGGCGTGTGACTAAAGCTATTTCCAGTATTTTCACTTGGATCGTTTCCAGAAGGATTTATGCAATTTCTTTCCAATGTAAGCGATTGAAAGACTTTTGTGGGAGTTTGTGACTCCTTTGTCCCAAAGAAGCAACCTCTTATTGTCTGAAAAGCACTTTCCTCAACGCAAAGCTCTTCAGGCGTGTTAAAGCATGTGTAGGTCTCAGTCATAACGTAAACCTCTCGCTTGCACAACTAATTTTGTGATTATCTGAGCGTGCTGATTTCGAGTCGCATTATTCCTCTGCGGTAGGTCAAGTGCAAAAACCTGGTGCTCGAGTCAAGCTCTCACACCGCTTAGAAAACTCGAATCGGTACGGTCTGCCTGCGGTTCTTCTTACGTCTCTACTAGTAATCAACTAGTGAATCAAGAAAGCAAGGACCAATTCATAATTTTGTGCTACCAATGACATCCTTCGTCACATCCTGAATGCAGTCTTTATTCGCCAAAACGCATTTAGATGTTTGGCCTACAAATCCACTGACATTTATAAATGCAGGGTTAAAACTGCTGTTTCGCTGCATTGCTGCAGAAATATTCAGTAAATTGTTAGAAGCGAAATTGTCACTATCTGTCTGTCACTCATTTTTGCGCTTTTTTGTCACTGGAGGAGAAAAAAATCGAATGATGTCTCATACCCCACTGTTTTCTCACAGTTGTGGTTGTGTTGGGGAGAAACAATGGGGACGCATGGTATTTGAGTTGTGGTTAAGGAGTAATTTCATTGTTTCTGTTGTGTAAACGTGAAGTGCATATTTGGTTAATATTAAAATGGGAATCGGGGGCTTTGCTGTGATCTTTGCACGCTGCGTGTTTGTTTTCGAACGATTTGCATTTCAATTGGGATTGCGCTGGGGCTTACTGGGGACAGCAACTCCTGTTTGCCGTATCGAGTTTTGTTGGTTCCTTCGGGTGGGCTATATGCACAGGCGATTTACATTTCTCCAATCGTGTTTACAGTCAATTTAGTGTGGAAATATTTTTCCTGCACTAAGAAAACAGACTTGCGTCCAATGAGTCAATATTCACTACAACGTGCATTATAAAAAAAATAATGAATGACATCAATAGACGGCCTACTACTACTATTACTACTACTACTACTACCACTACTACTACTACTAATAATAATAATATAGCTGAACGAGACCTATGTTTATGCTTATAGTGTGTAAGGCGTAGCAAAAGTATATGATAGTGACAGCTTTGCAGGCTGTTGAAATAGGCTTTCTTTCTAGAAATAAAATGATCTATGTCTCCCGCAGGCCTTGGGGAATCATGGGGTCATGTAAGTCGTGCCAGCTCGTTGGATAATGTTGGACGAGAGCTGGGATCACATTTACTTCAGGTAGAGCTACTACTGTTTTAAAACATATTTTGGGACTCGGTTATGAATAATTTATGTGATTTCTGAAATTGTGCAGTGTGCGGGTGTATGTGCGCGTACAAGCAGATCTTTGTGTGATTTAAAATAGGCTATATTGGTGTCGTCACTTTTAAAAGAACATTTATAGGCTATGTGTTTTTGTATAGTTTTAGCTTATGCTTAACACTTTCCCATTGCGTTATAAAACTAACCTACATTAAGCTACAGGTACGTTTATTTGATTTTTCTTTGCTTTAATAATAATTTATATATTTGGTTGACTGTAGTTTTAGGTGTGTTAATGTTTTATTTTGCTGCATTATTATTTTTATTGGTTATTTTACCGGCAATCTATCAGCCCAAGTATTCTCAACTTCAGTGGCCTAATATCATTGCTGTTTGTATGCTGTTCTTTCATCATAAACGAATATTTATTAAATATAGGCTATGTTTAAATATGTTAATATCTTAGTATATTCACATTATTATATTTCTTTAAAAAGTAATTTGTTTGATATTTGTTTGATATTTTGGCTATGTCATAGGCCTTTAGGATCAAATTGCTTACACTGAAAATATCGGAATCAGGCTTAAACCTCAGATCATGAGATCAAATATCTGATATAGCCAAGGACTACTTTTCAAAAGGAAAACAGGGTACAATCTTCAGATAATTTGATTTCCTGCCCATTTTACCGTTTTAACCTTATGTATATGTTATTATTTTTTATTTTACTTTGCTGCCTCAGACGCTGGACGGATTCATATTCGTGGTGGCCCCTGATGGGAAGATTATGTACATTTCCGAGACCGCATCGGTCCATTTGGGCCTGTCACAGGTAAAGTGCGCTGGTCTCTGTGATGCTGATTTTTTATTTTCTTTCGTCTCTTTTTATATTTCTGTGGCGGCCTATAAAGCAGCCTTCACGTCGTCTCAAGTCTCCAGGCATCTGTAGACTAGCCCACTGTTGGTTTTCTTGGCGGGGGTGACAAATGTTCATTTTAACAGGTAGAGCTGACGGGTAATAGCATTTACGAATATATACACCCCGCGGACCACGACGAAATGACCGCAGTGCTGACGGCCCACCAGCCATACCATTCACATTTTGTTCAAGGTAGGACCCTGGATGTGTAACACTACGTGTTTTAGTTGACTTAATTTTGTTCGGCTGGATTATGGTAGGCTATCATTTGTTTATGGCATGTTCCCTCTCTTTTCCTTCTTTTCAAGAATACGAGATCGAGCGCTCTTTCTTTCTTAGAATGAAGTGCGTATTAGCAAAGCGAAATGCTGGGCTGACCTGCGGCGGGTACAAGGTATTCTTTCATCATTGTGCTATTTCCTATAGATAAATCGTTGGTGTCCGGTTATTTGGATAGCAACAACAGCATTTTGTTGCTGTACTGAAACATTTTGGTTCATGGAGATGTTATTGATGTATTAAATAATCTAAATATATCCACTTAAAGAGAGTCTGCCTAGCCTGTAATAGTTTTTTTTTCTCTAATAGCCCTCGGGTTTTCCTCTAATAGCATGTCCTTGCCGTTACTTAAGGCCTAGACCTACTACGTGCCTTCATGTTTCACCATTGTGATTATTCTGTTAATAAAAAATGAATTGCTTAAGGCTATAAATGTCTAGAATAGCCTACATGTAACATCAGCTACATGTTTGAGTTTAACTTGATAAGAGCCCACTGTAACCTCATAGGCCCTTGCACGGTTCCTTAAGGCTTCCTAATACAGTGTTTCGTATTTTTGTTGTTTGTTTATTGGTGCGCGTGTGCGAGCGTGAGTAGGTGTATGTGTAATTTCTGACTCCCTCTACTTCTCCACCGCAGGTAATCCACTGTAGCGGCTACTTGAAAATCAGGCAATATAGCCTAGACATGTCTCCGTTTGATGGTTGCTACCAGAACGTGGGGCTGGTGGCAGTAGGTCATTCTCTCCCGCCAAGCGCCGTCACGGAGATCAAACTCCACAGCAACATGTTTATGTTCAGGGCCAGCCTCGACATGAAGCTGATCTTTCTAGACTCCAGGTACATACCTACATGCCTACATTCATTCATTCTGCCAACCGTGTTCATAGGGCCGAGGCCTGTATTTTTGCCAGTGAGTTACCTGTACCTGTCTCGGTGTCTGTGTAATCCAGATGTTGTTGGCTTCAGTCTATCGACGACGAGTTCACCATGCTGACAGAGCTCTTGACAAACACATAAGCCTACACGTGTATGAAGCTGTACAAAGTATGTTGCGCGTCTGTGCGCGATGCGCGCTCACGTAGAACAAATTGTTGTGTGCGCGGAAGTATGACCTGAGAGACGGTTAAGGTGTCAGTCAGGCAAATTAGCTACTAGTTGAATTTGTGCGGGGACAGGTCATCATTAGTTGCGACACCTTATGTGCTCCGTGCCCTTGATGTCCTTGTTGTTCACTGAAGTAGTGAGAAAGGGAGATACGGGGGAGAGTTAGGGATGTTTGTTTATCTGTTACACAGTGTCATTAAGTGCATAGCAAATGTGTAAACCGCTGAAACCAGAGTGTCACTGTTTAGCATCTCACATGTCAATAATTCATCAGGAAAGGAATGTGATAGACAAACAGGGCAAACACAGCAGATTTTGGTCATGATGGAAAATATTCAAAATGCAACAGGGTTGACTTAGGTGTGTGTGTGTGTGTGAGAGAGAGAGAGAGAGGGAGGGAGGGAGATATCTGCTGCAAAGCGTGCTTTCCAGACTTTATTTAGGCCTAAATAGCTCAGTGGTGATGTGAAATTGTATCAGTGCATTTGTTTATTGATTTTATATTTCTTTTGTCTGTGTGTATGTCAGGGTGGCAGAGCTGACCGGCTATGAGCCTCAGGACCTCATAGAGAAGACGTTATACCACCATGTCCACAGCTGTGACATCTTCCACCTTCGCTGTGCCCACCACTTATGTGAGTCAAGTGTGTGTGTGTGTGCAAGCTCTTCTGGGTGGACATAATTTCAAAGACATCAGCCACAGCTGTAGCTCCCCAAGCTCCTAGTCAAACATTCAGACAGTGACATTAGTCTCTCTCTCATTAAAGTTGGACTTTCAAGCTGAGACAAAAAGCAGATGGTAACTAAACCGCTACAGGACTTATTTTTTTCCATTGCTAATGAGATCACTCTGATGGAAAAACATCAGAGGAGTCCAGTTTGATTCCAAAGTCCAGTGTTGCATATAGCACTCACTGTTTCCAATGGAATTATTATAATTGCTTGAGATTGAATTGGTTGAGTTATAATAAGTTGTCATTTCGTACATGTTGGCTTCACATCTGTCTGACATCACTACAGTCACATGCTTACCTGGGAGGCAATGGCCATTGTTCTGACACTGTGAAAGCTACAGGGTGTAAAATGCGGTACAAACAGTTATCAATCTCTTGAATACATGTCAATTTGAGGTGTACTGTCCAAAACGAATATACAAACACAGCTATCAGTCCATTGATATCTCATTCTTGCCAGCCAACAAACTCCTTAATTATGATCATTTGTATTTCAGTTTTGTTGTCTTCCTTGACCTTTGTGTGTCTATGTTCTGGATCTGATGCTAGCTGAGACATGTCTTTGTCTGTTCCACAGTGTTGGTAAAAGGACAGGTGACCACCAAGTACTACCGCTTCCTGGCCAAGCAGGGGGGCTGGGTGTGGGTCCAGAGCTACGCCACCATCGTGCACAACAGCCGCTCCTCACGTCCACACTGCATCGTCAGCGTCAACTATGTGCTCACGTAAGTACAGCTCACTCTCTGATCCCGTCTCTCTCTCTCTCTCTTTGATTCGCTGGGTTTCTCATTCAGTCAGCAGAGTCCTCACTATCTCATGGGGCACACTGTACTGTACTTGACTGCAGCATGACCTTGGCTATAAGATTTCTTAGATATGGTATGGAAATTTTTGTCCACCATAGGGTTCTTTGGCAGGTCTGGAAAATATGATGAACCATGGAATTATGGAAGAAAAATGTTTTCCAAAATAAAAAGTCTTTTTTGAATGAAGGTATTTTTAATGCCTGTTAATATATAAAAATAAATCCTAAGTCTAAAGCCGAAGCTCAAAAAAGACTTAACTAATAATAGTAGTGTCCTTAAAGAGCTAATTATTAATTTGAAAAGAGTCTAGGAAAAGTTTAGAATTTTTCAGTAGATTGTCAGTAGATTGACGTGCCATGGGCGTTATTGTCCATCACGTCTTGTTCTTGTCAAATCCTACACAGATGTCATACTTACCATAACTCATTGTGGAGGTTGATGTCTAATTATGTTACTGTGTCATGCCACAGTTATCACTTATTGTCATAATATTACACATTGTCACAGACTGTTATGAATACTGTATTGGTAATGGGAACATAATATTTAAATGAAAGTGTTATGAACACAGAGACACTGAAAGGTTTAAGATGTGTGGATATCATAGTGTCACAAGTCAAGGTCCTCCCTCTTTCCCACAAAAAGGCAGCACTTTTAACTCCATAATGGTGTCTCCTTACATCCTTATTTAATTGCCTGCACTTGATTACTACCTTCCTTTATTCACCGTTTCTTCTCTTTACTTCTCTCCTGGCTTGACTTCCTTCTTTCTCTCTTTTTTTTTTCTCTACGCCCTTCTGCCTTTTTGTTTTCTTCCCGTGTCCTCAAGTTGAGTTCGGTATGGCTGGGACTCTCTTCATCAAGGCTTAGCTTTAACCTGTGGTGTTGTGGTTTGGACTGAAATCTTTTACCTTGGTTGACTAGCTCAATAGAGACTCGCTATTTTGAATGGCAAGGGGTAAGGGGGTGGGGAGCACATCAGCCACATCTGTGCTCGGCTTGTCGTGCCTGGGCTGATTAGCCACTCTGGGATCCCAGGCTCAGGATGAGCTCCCTGGCGTGTTTGTCATCTCCTCTCCAGGCAAAGATAATGAGTACTGGTGTAGAGGGCTCCACCAAGCCACTAAATAAAGCAATTACAGAGAGGTTAATTAGAAAAATGTCAAGTATTTTGTCATGTCTCGCAGTGTAATTTAGACAAAGAGACGACCAGGGAAGGCTGTATCAAGGACCCACCTCACAATAGTCACAAAGATATCCTAGTTTTATTTGATTAATGTATTTTTGTTGCACATTGAAATGGTATCTAATTAAGTTTCAAGAGGGTCTTTCTGTTTGATTTAGTATTTTTGCTTTCTCTTGAAAGTGTGTTGATTGTGATGAGTTGTCAATGGAAGCTCAATCCCGCACTGCAGTTGACTTGTAGGCAAGAGCAGACTAAATGAATTTTAATCTATGGTGAACTGTGTGTCTATGTACATGTGTGTCTGTCTGTCTGTATGTATGTCTGTTGACAAAGCTTAAAGTTTGCTTTGTTTAGTATCCAATTACAAGCATACATACATACATACATACATACACACACACAAACACACACTCATTATTTTTATCATATGAGCAAAATAGGTTCTTTAATATTCAGATGGTCATGCAGACATTACCTTGCGCTGCAACTCTATTGTGGACTGAGTGCGTGTTGCTTATCTGAGCCAAGCGTAGCCCTGTGGTGATATCTGGGTGGCTATTACTGCAGTGTTGGCACAGGGTCACAACATAGTTACATGTGTGTTGCTTTGGGTCATGTACAGGTGAAATAATGTAATAGTGTGCCTATGTGTGTGTGTGTGTATGTGTGTGTGTAAGTCAATACATGGTAGTGTTTGTTTTGTGTCTGCTGCTACCTGGCTGAATGAGTTGGATCAGGCTAAGAGTTGCCAGCATGGGAACCCAGCCTCAATCACACACAGACACACACACACATACACACACACACACACACACATAAACACACACACACACACACACACTAGCACGTAGACATAAACACTCTCTATGCTATAAAAACACCATTGAAAAACATGTCATTATGTGACATTGATGCTGTAGTGGTTTGGATGAGCATCCTACAGCGAAAGGCTTATGTTAAGGCTCTGTATGAATGTGTGTGTGTGTGTGTGTGTGTGTGTATATGAGTGTGTGCTGGCACCTCTAGCATGTAGCCCAGAGCTGCAGTCAGGGCAGTTAGAGATGTAAATGAATGAGGCCATAAAATCCCCCATTAACAGCAAGAGCTCCAGCTTGTGCTCGCAAGGCAATGAGGCCAGCATAATGACAGATGTAGCATGCAGATTTACCTCTCCTTTACTCTCTCTCCCTCTCTCTCGCAAACACACACACACACACACACACACACACACTTCTCTTACTTTCTCTTTTCCTTCCTCTCATTCTTGTACACAGACTAATGTCAATCTCTCTCTCTCTCTCTCTCCCTCTCCCTCTCTTTTTCTCTCGCTTTATCTGCTTGTCTGAAGTCATGCCCATAAAATCATGTGTTTATGGGGCTTTAATTAATAGGCTGTACAGACGATGAGTGTTTATTGCCTGGCAGTGTTGGAAGAGCTGAGTGTGAGGGGTGAGCAGGGTGAGGTGTGGGGGGCATAGTAGTTAAGCAACAGTGTATGCCACTATAAGATGGAATATAAGACAGAATATATGCTTAATATTTTGTGTGTGTGTCTGTGTGTGTGGGAGTGGGAGTGTGTGCGACTGCATGTGGCGTTCCATTCCACCTAGAACTTCATGTCTCTCTCTCTATTTCTCTATCTCCTCTCTCTTTCTCTATGTATCTATCTCTCTTGGATGGCTCCCCTCCACATGTTAGCCAGGGCAGCCCCGTTGCTGATACCTCCATGGTGCCTCTCTTTCGGTCTTTCCCAGAAACAGCCAGTGGCATGACCTGTCTCTACCTCCTGCTCCAGACCCAGAGCTGTGTCCAGTTCTCACCCCACCCAGGCATGAGGTCTGGCCTCAGAATGAGACAGAGTGTTGGTGGCAGGGGAGGGGGGGTGGGTTAGGCGCTCAAATGGGACAGGTAGCTGGTCGTGTCGAGGTGAGGAGCCCCGGCCGTGCCCGAGGTTTGACCCTCCCTGGGCTGGAATATCTGTGTTTACCTGCAGCTGTGAAAGTCGGTCTACACTGAGCAGAGAACAGAAGCAGCTGGGTCTACCCTCCTGTTATCAGCAGCCTCTTATCATGCTTCGTGTGTACTCACCATCAGAGCAAAAAGGCTACCGTAGGACTTTCAATGTGTGCGTGCGTGTGTGTGTGTGTGTGTGTAGGTGTCTGTGTTTGTGAAAGGGGTCAAATCACTGCTCTGCTCTCCTGTCCTGTCTGCTTTGTTTGTCTGTCTGTCTTTTTGTGTATTTTGTTCTCTGTTTGTCAGTATCTCTTTTCACTCTGTGTGTTTATGTGCAGATTGCTCAACCTGAACCTCTTTATTGGCCGTTACGGAAGAATGCCTGTAGTTGGCTTCAGTGGACTTGTTCTTATTTTTCCAGACATAGTTCTTTTAGTTGGTGTGTGTGTGTGTGTGTGTGTGTGTGTGTGTGTGATATGGCCATGGGTGATGTGTGTTGATTCATTTAAGTGTGAGCAGACAGGTGTGTGTATAAGGGAATGTAGTGAGCCTCACCAGGGGTTCCTGGTTATCCCTCTTTCTATCTTCTCTCCTCTTCCTCCTCTTCCTCCTCTTCTCTCCTTCTGTCTTTCTCATCTGTTATTTATCCAGTCATCTATCTATCCCAAAGTTGATTCATCGTAGGGAACAAAATCCATCGAGCACTTTACGCAGAAATCAATTCCCATTTCCCAGTTACGTCTCATGTCGGATTTTTTTCTTGTGGGCTTGATTTAGGAGCGACACAGCCCTTAATCTCACTGTGTATTTGAACGCTCTGCTTCCCCGATCGCCGTGTGTTTGTCCAAGCCTCGCGCCAATCCTCGTGTCGCACCTCCCCTCTCGGCAGCCTCCGGCGCTTCCCTCATTTCTGCCCCCCCCTCCCGGTCTCTAAACTCGCTCCCCAATCTAACGAGGAACTGGGCTATAATTACCCAACAAATGTCTGTGTACATTCCCAGTACAAGTAGGAGGGAGAGAGGGGTAAATATGCTTGGAAAAACAACATGTATACACCAGAAGCTCACTAGAGACCCACAGATAGAAGTCTGTATCTCTGTTTGCATTTGTGTGTGAATTTTAGTCATGAGAGTATTTACTTTAATCTTGTCATGGCAGATTTTCATTTAAGCCTGCGTGTGTGTGTGTGTGTGTGTGTTGCAGGGATAACGAGTATAAGGGACTACAGCTGTCATTAGATCAGGTGACACTGGCCAAACCAGCTTTCCCATACAGCAGTGCCCCAAACCCAGGCTCAGACACACGCAGACCCAACAAGACGAGACCCACACGCACCAAAGGCAAAACACGGCTGTCTCCATACTCACAGGTGAGTGTATGCACGCTATGTGTGTGTGCATGTGTGTGTGTGTGTGCACGTGTATGTGTGTGCGTGTGTATGTGTGTGTGCATGTGTGTGTGTGTGTCTGCATTGCATACTCATCAGCAGAGAATGATCAGACGACTGCCAACCGTTCCTTTGGAAGCAGCTGGAAGTTGAAAGGCGTGAAACAAGAACAAACGTGGAACTGTTTTAGGAGAGTTTTTTTTTTTTCTCCACCTCCTTGTTCGGTTGTGGCGGCATCTTCTCCAGTGGAACAGAGCAGAGCGGGGCTGTGAAACATTTTGGAAAATGGACAAGTGTGAAACATTTCGGAAAATGGATGAGGCGTTTTATTTTGTGAGCTTTTCCAGCCATCCACAGGTGTCTGCGGGTCTGTTCTGTCACTATCTTAATGATGCCATCTGCACAGCACTGCACTGCAACTCCCTGTACTGCTGCTGGTCTTGGCTTAGTCTACCCTACAAGCTTATGGTATTACTTAACGGAAAATCACTGCAACTCTGTGTTTTGCTACACAGACCCTGCAAAGACTTAAACAGTTGTAAGACTAAAGAGCTTTAAATGTGTCTCTGAATATTAACTATGTGGTCAATTTTTATTCATTTTCGGGCTTTGCATTATATGTGATGTGCTCATCTGGTGTGTGTGCGTGTGTGTGTCTGTGGAGTACCCTGGCATGATTAACTTGTTTTCAATTTGGTTCAGTTTGCTTCAGTGTTCAGTGTCTAAAATGTGCTCATCTATGTGTGTGTGTGTGTGTGTGTGTGTGTGTGCGTGTATATGTGTGTGTGTTTACCCTCAGTACCCTGGCTTCCACAATGAGCGCTCAGAGTCTGACCAGGACAGCCCATGGGGGGGCAGCCCTCACACGGACTCCACATCCCCCCAGCTCCTGGAGCCGACTGAAAGCATGGAGACATCTTGTGCCTACCGCCAGTTCCCAACGGCCGGCGATGCCACCCTTGCCCGTCCCCTCTGCTATGGCCTGTCCATCGGCGAGGATCACAATGCCGACGGCCATGGCCACGCCCACTTGGGCTCGTGCGAGCGGGGAGGGCGATGCGAGGCCGGCCGCTACTTCCTGGGCACACCTGGGCAGACAGGAAGGGAGGCGTGGTGGGGCGCAGCCAGATCGGTGCTGCCCCTGGCCAAAGTCTCGCCAGAGAACGGCGATGGCTGTGATGTCATAATGCCCCACATCGCCTCCATACACAGTCTGCATGGTAATCCATTTCAATATTATATGCAGAGAGAGAGAGAGAGAGTGTGTCTGTGTGTGCACAGATATATATAAATGTTCATTTGCATTTTTTGTAAATAAACATGTATTTGTTTGTTTGCTTGCTTATGGAGGGGTTCATGGTACTATTTAACAACACTGTGTAACAAATTCATACCACAAGTGTGAGAGTATGTTTTTTGTATGTGTGTGTGTGTGTGTGCGTGGCTGTGTGTGTCCTTGACTGACTGTGCCGTTTGCTGTTATAGCTCGCAGTCAGTGGGAAGAAGACAGCGTGGTGAGCTCACCTGACGGAGGCTCAGCCAGCGACTCGGGTGACCGCTACCGTGGCGACCACCACTTCCGCTCGAGCCCCCAGGAGCCAAGCAAGATGGAGACGCTGATCCGCGCCACACAGCAGATGATCAAGGAGGAGGAGAACCGGATGCAGCTGCGTAAAGGCCCTCCCGTGCCCTCCGACACCCCCACCCTAGGCCACGCCAATGGCCTCGCCAAGACCCACGCCTCCTGCTTTGCCTCCGACCTCTCCGTTCAGGGGGCACTGCTCTGCCGCGGGCCAGCCAGCCACTCGTCGGCCGTGAGCCCCGCGCCCAGCCCTGTGCCCCTCTCCCGTTTGGGCAGCCCGGGTTCTGAACGCCTGGCCAAGCCTAAGGACTACCTGTCAGCACAGCAGCAACAGCAGCAGCAGACTGACCTGTCGCCCCAGCACCACGCCACAGCGGCACACCCGCACCACCACCTCCACCACCCGCACCACCCGCCCTCACAGCTCCCCTACCCGGGCTCATGTGCCGCCTCACCCACACCAGCGCTCTACCCTTCGCACCCGCGGCCTGCGTATCTGGACAAGCATGCGGCAGCGTATTCGCTGACGGGCTACGCGCTTGAGCAGCTGTATGAAGCCGAAGCGCTTCGGGGCTATTGCGGCGGTGGCGGCGGTTCTTCGCCCTATGAGGTGGCGTCGCACCTCCGCATGCCAGGGACCGAGCAGGCACCGGGACACAAGGGCACGTCCGTCATCATCACTAACGGAAGCTGATGCCCTGCTTGAAGTGCCGGCTGGGATGCAGCCATCATTGTCAATAAAAACAACACAAGAGAGAAACTCAACAACCCTGGGGTTATAGCATTAATTCAGTGCACAGCAGCCTGTCCAACCTGTTATTAGTTGTTTTGTTTTGTTTTGTGTTTAATGTCTATCTTTCTAGAATGTTCTGCTAATGCATTGTGGGAATCTCTCACACTCATGTCAGCAACAAGTCTGTCTGGCCTCTTTCTTTGTTATTGTTTATTTTGTTGTTTTTTTTCTTTGTTATGTGGTTGTTTGAACACATAGAAATAGAAATCTCGTAAAATGCACTTTTTTATTGCAGTAATATGGGTATCATTTTTATGTTCTTTACTTTCATTTTTCTGTCACTACCGTGCACTCACTGTTCGTTCAGGTCAAAAGGCATTGGATCATCTTTAAATGAAAAAGAAAATGCAGTTCTTTTACCTTGAAAAAATGACTTACATTGGCAGAATAGCATATCTGTCAGTACCAATGCGTACATACAATGCTTGGTATTGCACTATGTAATTTTGTTATTGCAACCAAGAACATGAGCTCTTTTATCGGTTCTTGTTGCACTGGGTTCTCCCTCAGTGCCAAATAAGTGCCCAGTGTGTTGGAAATTGATAAAAAGGAAAACTCAGATTGAGAACTCCAACAACGTGTTCAGAGCTCTTGGTTCTTAGCTCTGCCACAGCTAAAGTACAGAGGAATCCCAGCAGACCATCCTGTGTCCAGCACAGACATATGAATATCGGAAAACCCCAGCATGTGTCAGTCGCTTTCCAATGATATGCAATTCTTACAGCCGGATCACCCTCATATTTTCGCTAGCAGCGTGAAGAGGCCAACTGACCCAGTGTCCTGTGAGGGGCATGGACTGAAAACTGGGCCATGGGGGTAAGAAGAATTGTGGTCATGTTGCCCACAGGCTTGGACTTGGGAGTTAAAAGGGTGGCCAGGGTGGGGATTGGGGGGAGTTGATTTGGTTATTTGGAGAATGGACACTTGTATGTGGTCATTGGGGGGATGGAGAGGTTTGGTCAGAGGTTGAGTGCGATGGATGGCTGAGTGGGCAGTGGTAGTGTCAATAAATGGAGACCTGCTGCTTTCTAGAATATTGAGGAAGCTACTACTCAGAAGGAGAGGCTGACCACTATTATGTGTGTGTGTGTGTGTGTGTGTCCCTCCCCTCCCCCCAATTAGGCTATTTATACTGATTAGGGTGATTTTTCTTGTATAGCTAATTTTTTTGAAAGCAGAATTTCTTCTTTTTTCATTTGGGAATTTATTTATGATGTAAATATGATGAGTTAACAAAACAAGAAGGCAGAAAAATTTGAGTTAACAAATGTATTTATTATGTGAATCATACAAATGTTTTCCTTCCGTTTTAAATATAGTTCCAATGAAAGTCTCTGTGTGTTTTTGACTAAAGCTGATTGTCAGTAATAAACACTATGATTTAATTTAATTAAACATTTATCTGTCATTACAATAATTTATTAACAAAACCGCTAAACGTCACCCTTGTTTTCACTGGTTCACATTAAGAATAATTACACATAGATGGATCCACCTGCACCCATCCAGTCTCTGAAAAAAAAAAACCAACAACTCTTTATAGCCTTACTAGCCTTATATATTGTAATATATATAATTATTATTAGCTTCTTTAAAAAATAAGCATACTTTTCGTGAAGAAAAGGAAATTGCTTGGGCTCGCTGCGTTATGAAAGGACCAGACATCCTCCATTATGCTTTACAAGACAACGGCAATGAGAAGGCAATACATTCCTGTCTAAACGCAACCAAACTATAATCGTCATTTTAAACATAGGCTAGATATCCTTGTCAGCCGCATGCAGGACCAGTTACGGGTCATTTTTACCGTTCATTTTTAGGGAATGAACTTGAATTTAGCCGCGGGTCCGTCTGAAACTTTTTAGATCGATTTAATAAAATCGATAAAATAAAAAAAAATCTTCACATCTGTCTAAGAAAATATATCACGTGATTGGAGCAGCGCAAGTAAACAAGAAATCCCCCAATGACAAACAGTAAAAAATGATTCAGTGTGTTGACCCGAATCATTTTTCGCAAACATCTCTGCTGAACACAGGGCTCTTACGCCTGCGCCCAGAGCACAGCGCTTCTCCCTGGGTTATGTGCAGCCGCGATGTCAAATAACACTCTTGATGAGAATCGATACCGCAGGCGCTGCAATTAGGCAAGGCAGCGCTCAGGATCATAGAGGTCAACAGTAAGAGAAGGCTTGTCTATAGATGTTTACAGTTAACCACTGTTTTAAGGATTCTCTCTTTCCATTTTATATTTTTTTATTTCATTAAAGCTATTAAAATTTTTTTTTAGAATGAGAGAAGGGGACGTTCTTTTGTTATTTTGAATTAAGATTCCAAGCCTCCCTTCTAAGTTCCAAGTTTCCTGCATTGCATTAAAGAGGTAGGAATAACCTGTGCTGTCATGGCAGATGTGTTGCCAAGCAACTGGGAGTAACACAGACACCATTAACACAAACCTATGAGCTGTCTGTTCTGTAGCCTTCTACTAGGGAAGCCGAACACCGCTTGCGGTTTCCCTGCATGCACCCTCTGAAAAAAAAAACATATCTTCTCTCCGTTGTTCTCTTGTTGCATTTTTCATATCTTGTGCTTAGACTCGGTTTAAAGAGGTGTAGGTTATTGCAGCTGGATAATGACTTCAAAGTAATTATCGCCTGAGTCTGACTGCCTCCACTAGTGTCTCTCTCTACAACCCTTTTTGTGCCGCCAATGCTTATTTCCCTGTTTTGGGCTTAGTCGGCCTCAGTGGTCGCTGGCTGTATGTTAGTTCCATCAGGCCTTGTCCAGCCCCTGTCCAAAGCTTAGCGTAGTGTGGCAGAACAGGGGTTCAGGACAGAAGAGATCTCTTTCAGAAAGGCTTCACTAATCCAAACAGCTGATCTCTAGCCGCACCTCTCAAATCCAAACAGCATCTGTCATTCTGTGGTTTAGTGGTGTGTCTGTGTGTGTGTGCGTATGTCTTTGTGTGTGTGTGTGTGTGTACTGTATGTGTTCACCAGAGGCTTGATGGATTTTCAGTCTAAAAGAAAAAAGAAAGAAAAAAAACTATTTCACTCATACATACTTGGGCAAATCAATTTACCACCTCCACCTGGTGGTGAAGGAGGTCCACAGCTAAGGGAATGACCAGCTGGTGGAAAAAAGCGGCACACCTGGATGTGATCAAAAATGCATTACGCATGCACTAGGAAGAGAGAAATTATTTACAACCACGGGGAAAGCAACCAAGATATGTCACTCATGTCACAATCAAAGGCTGGGTCAGAGACAAAAAGCACTTGTGAGGAGGAATCGGGCCGACCAGGCGTTGGATCTGGCTGGTCGATTTTAGCGACAGGCCTCTGGTGGGAATCAAAAACATCCTTCAAGTGTCTGGACACCACTCAGTTAGAGAGTCGAGGACAAAATAAAACAGCAGGATGGACAAATAAGCATTTTCTTGTGCTCTTTTCCAGAAGGGCCTGAGCCTCTGGCTGACACTGAGTTGTGAGTTAGTTTTTGGCTGGTTCCTGTGAGTAAGATGACGGCCTCTATGTTAAATGCAGCCTGGTCTCTTCCTGTCCAGAGGGGGAAAAAATGGTTGTTGGACTTGTGGTAAGAGTGACTCTGGGAGAGCTATGCCCTTTTCCTCTGGGTGCTGCGGTGATCTGCAAAATTCAGGTGGCTAAATGCCCTTTTCATGCAGTTTCAGACAGAATAATAATCTTATGTTGTTCCCACATGTTCCGTACTATCCAACCACACTGTGAGCGTGGAGGAAGTGGTTACTATTTACTCGTCTTACAATAACAGGAGAGAATTGTTAAGAAATTCTTCATATCTTTTTGGACTGGAGCAGTCAGTAGGACTTTTTTTACTTTAAGGGCCCCTGCTCTTGCAATCTGTGGGCCCAGTAGGCCCACTGGCTAATTTGGCCCTGCCCCTATCCCTGTTGTTTAAACTCACAGAGTGCTGACTTGGTGAGTTCAAGTGAGTTCAAGCAACAGGGACGTGAGTTGATTGACACCTGACTTTTCCTTTCTGATGAGTCACAGTGGCCCAGTAGCCAGTAGTAGAGAAAGCTGACAATCTGTTTGTGTGTGGCATTTGTGACAAATCTCATGAATCATTGCAGATGATTGAGGAACAGTCTAGAGCCATGCACCATGTGCAGAGCACTGGAGGACTTCAGTGTGCTGATTTTGTTGTGTTGTTTACTAGCTTTCCTCTAAGTGGTCATGTGATTCTACTCTAGCCACAGGAAGAAAACCTAACTACAGACATGCTTGAGCAATATGGATCTGTGTTTTCATACATCCATGACAAGTCTAAGGCCCTGTTTACACATATCTACATATTTTTATAAACAGAAATAGTTTTTTACCCATTTGGGCCCATTTGGAGTTTCAGCCACCTCAAACGGATATTTTTTTTAAATGGCCCCACTCTCTCTCTGTCTCTCTCTCTCCCTCTCTTTCTCCCTCTCTCTGCCTTCCTCTCTCTCCTTCTCTCTTTCTCTCTCTCTCTCTCTCTCTCTCTCTCCCACCCACTCTTCTTCCATCTTCAGAGAGAGGTGCAGTGAGGCGGCACAGGGCCGTAGGAGGTCACTGGCCCTGTGAGAGCAGACTGAAGGTCAGTCGTCCATCCAGCCCACCACCACCACCACCACCTCCAACCACCCAACCAGCCCCCGCTGGCCCCCACCCTCCTCCTCACCCACCCGTGACACCCAGCAGTAATCATTAACAGGGGTGGCCAGGGGGTGAGCGGCGACTCTCTCCAGGCCAGCAACCTCATTTCCAGGCCCCCGGCACTCTCACAGTCCCCGGGACCAGACCAGGCGTTTGCCGTGGCTGTGACTGTGGCAGGCGACTCTTCCAGGAGCCAGGGGACAAAACCAAAAAGGATTGAACATGTGGTCACAAGTTTGGACATGGAGGGGATTGCAATCAGCTGCCTGTCTAATGGAAATGTCTGTCTCTTTGTCCTCCTCACTGTCTGTCTCTCTTTGTCTAACCTTCTGCCGTCTGTTTGCTCAACACCCCCAACACACACACACACACACACACACTCAGACACACACACACACACATTCAGACACACCAGTCTTGAGCAGAAGTGGTTGTATGTCACCTATGAGCCAATTTGTTTTCACCGCAAGTGCAAATAAAATAACCGCGGTGGGGGGGGGATTTGTCGGGGGGGTTTTCATGGCAGCTGGAAAATCAGGATATAGTTTACAGCCGAGGATGGCACAGAGCGTGTCTGTCATGCAGCCGTTTTGATGTGTTGATGTGGTGTAATGTGAGGCGGCAGACACTGGTTTGTTGTTTCAGGTAGAGACACTGATCCACTGCTGGGTAGCCCCATCTCTGCAGGAAGGAAGATTATTGGCTTTTATGTGGTGGGGGAGTGATGGCATGGCACCAGTGGGTGAAGAAGCCAAGGCCAACGTGCCCAGCTATGTGTGCCAGCGAACAGTCTAGAACCAACTGACCAACGCCAGACCTCGTGCCTCCCTTCTCTGCCTCCATTCTCCAGGGGTTTACTTCTTTATCCATCTTCCTGTTTGAATCTCTCTCTCTCTCTCTGTTTATCTCTCTTTGCTATCTTTCCATCTCTCTGTCACGTTTGCCCAGTCTCTCAGTAGCTCCAAACCTTTTCATCTATTTCCTGAAAGGGAAACATTGTGGTTCTTTTACTCTACCACCACCAGCCCTGCACCCCCTACCCATTTGCCAGCAGCAAGCATGTGTGGTGTGTGTGTGTGTGTGTGTGTGTGAGAGAGAGAGAGAGAGAGAGAGAGAGAAGGTAGTGGTTTTCATACTGACGCCCTAAAAGTAAGATAAGAAGGCGTAAAGGCAGATTGGCTAATCCTGTGCTGTTTACTGCCAGAGGGAGAAGGGGGTGGGGGGTGCTATGGGGTCAGGGAGGAACGTGACCCCCCCCCACACACAGCACCATGGTTCATTGTGGCTGGACACAGACAGGTGAACCCCCCGCTGTTGCTACGGAGAGTGTGCCCAAAGCAGGGACATGCTCATATTAGGGCCACACTTACTGAGCAGTATATTCACACTCACTCAGAGTCCAACACACACACGCACGCACACACACATGCACAGACACACACACGTGCACACATGCACACACACACACATGTGCACACATGCACACACACACACACAGAATATATTCACACTAGAGTCAAACATTAATCCACACACAAACAAACAGTCATACATTTCATGTACATACTCTCACTGATAGATAGATAGATAGATAGATAGATAGATAGATAGATAGATAGATAGATAGATAGATAGATACATACATAGATAGATAGATAGATAAATAGATAGATAGATAGATAGATAGATAGATAGATAGATAGATAGATAGATAGATAGATAGATATACTTTATTTATCCCGAAGGATTAATTAAGGATATTAACTGAACACTGAATTGTATTGAAACTGTATTTCACTTACCCAGAGAGTTAAACACACACACACATACACACACAAATACACACACACTCATACACATTTATTAGCTATGCTATTCACACAGAGCGTGAAAGTACACACATACTAAAGCACACACACTCTCATGCACACACAACACACACAAAAAAAATGCAGCTGCCACACAACAAATACATTAACCACACGCCTCACGGAAATCCCTCCATCATACCTACATCCCCCAGACCACTGTCCTCACAACACACATACACACACATACACACACATACACATACACACACATACACACACATACACACACATACACACACATGCATACACATACACACATATCCACATACACACACATACACACACATGAACACACACATTCCTCAAGAGGCACATCAGCAACCATTGTCTGCACTCCTCCACACCTGACCGACACACACAGATGTCTCTCCCAGATGTGTTTGTGTGTGCGTCTGTGTGTGCGTGTGTCCCGTGATGCGCCACAACCCAGTCTGAGCCCACACACACCTGTTCCTCAGCCTGAGAGAAGAGAGGAGGGTCTGTGTGTATGTGTGTATGTGTGTGCATGTGTGTGTCACGATCGATGGCAGACCACCAGAGCACAGATTTACTATTAGTTTTTTGGATTAACTCTATTCTGTCCCATCCTGAAGGATTAATATTCCCCCCTTCTGCACCCCCCCCCCCCACACACACACACACACATGCTGCACTCACCCAAACACACACTGCACGCCTTGTGAGTGAAATCATACCCATATGCTCAAATGTCACAAAATGCCACAGCAAACAGAATAGTGGAGTGAAAACTCTCTGGAAGAGGGAAGTTACACGTACTCGTTCACAAACATACACATGGTGTGTCTGTTTGATGCTTTTTTATTTTATTTGTATGTGGAATATTGTTAAACTCTCTCTCTCTCTCTCTCTCTCACACACACACAGACACACACTATCTATCTATCTATCTATCTATCAATCTGTCTATCTATCTTAAGGAATGAGCTCTAACACACACAAATGCTTATACACTAACACACTGTTTGTACCTAACTCATTTGTATCTGTTGTGTTGCCTGAAGCATTCCTCCATGCTGTGTGTGTGTGTGTGTGAGTGCACCACCCTAATGCTCTTTTTTACACTCCCATTAATCCCTCTGTTCACAATTTCACGCACGATTTCTGCACAGCTTGTGGTGGTGTTATTTTCCCAACCTTTCTTCACTAATGCCAGTGGATCCTGAAACGGAACACCTCTCTCCCTCTCTGTCTCTCCCTCTCTGCTCTCTCTCTTCCTGTCTTTCTCTTCCCTTTGGACTGTGTGTTTTATTTCTTCAGGGCAAAGATGTCTTATCTATTCTTCCCCACATCAAAGTACCCGTCTGAGGGGAGACAGTGGTTGGGGAAACTTCCTGTTCTCTGTACTTCTCTACACCCCTCTCTCTCTCTCTCTCTCTCTCTCTCTCTCTCTCTCTCTCTCTCTCTCTCTCCTATTTTCCTTCATGTCCTTCTTTCTTTCTGTCATCCATTTTCTATGATGAAGGACAGTAACCAGCTCTACACAGAATATGTTTTTAGCCCAGTATTTTCATTGATAATATTGTGGTGTTTATTTTTGTTGTTGTTGTGCATTACTTTGGAAAAAAAGCTTCTGCCAAGCGACGATCAGCATTAATGTAAGTATAAAGTATAAGTGTTCACCAAACATAAGACACCACTGTGGAAGCACTCTGTGCATTCTGTGACGTCAGATGTTGTGTTGTATGTTCAGTACAGAAACAGCAGCTGAGCAGTGGACATCTAATGTCTGGTGAATCTGTTGAAGAGAACCAGATGGAACTGACAGCTTGATTGTGACAGCAATCAGTGTTTGACAACCTGACAAAAAAAGTCAAGTTGGAGGCGGTGGGAACTTATCTATGCTATGATACAGTAATATTCAATGCAAGCCTGTCTGTCCTTTGTAACAGTTTACATATATTGTCATTACAGTATAGTTTAACTGAATATACTTGGAGACATTTAGGAGGAGCATCAGCAGACAGAACCAGACCCCCTTCACACACACACACACACACACACTCAAATGACAGCGCAAACTCTACTCTTCTACAAAGCTAAATCTAATCTTCTTAAAAAACTACGAGGACTGAAAAAGAAAAAAAAATACTCGGCTAAGTCTTCAACAGGTCAAGCCATTCCCTGAGCTAATTAAACCTGCCAGTGGTGGGTTAGGGGGAGATAATTCAGTCTGTGTGTGTGTGTGTGTGTGTGTGTGTGTGTGTGTGTGTGTGTGTGTGCATGTGTGTGCATGTGTGTGTGTGTGCATGTGTGCGTGTGTGTGTGTGTGTGTGCATGTGTGCGTGTGTGCATGTGTGTGTATGTGAGTGTGTGTGTATGTGTGTGTGTGTCTGTGTGTGTATGTGTGTGTCTGTGTGTACGTGTGCATACGGTGCGTGCTGTGTGTGTGATCCGCATGGGGAGCGTTCAGCAGCCGCTAGAGGACTCCTTAGTGGCATTAATTGTGCCGGTGTTCTCCTGCCATCGCTGTAATTAGGAGAGAAGTGCAGCAGCACATCCGGCCAGCCATGTAATTACGCCCACTAATACATTTTCAAAAACTCATCAGCAATGCCGGCCAGTAGTGGCCAATGCCAGTGAACAGGTGATCTGTGAAGGGCCACCATCAGTGGACAGGCAATTGTGTGTGTGTGTGTGGGTGTGTGTGTGTTTATGTTTGTGTGTGTGTTTATGTTTGTGTGTGTGTGTATGCGTCTGCCTGTATGTGTGTGTGCACATGCATGTGCATGTGTATGTGTGTGTGTGTGTGTGTGTGTTTGTGTGTGTGCATGCGGAGGTATTAGAAGAAAGGCCATAATAGTGAAAGAGTGGAACAGCATCTCAGTGCCAATGAGGAAGAAAGAGAGTGAGATACAGAGAGAAAGAGAGAGCAAAGAGACGCAAATTTAAATGAGCTTTGTGGACTAAACTTTCTCAGTGTTGCCAATGCATTTCTTTAACATATACAGTACACTTATAGGATAAAGAAAAAAAAAGAAAAAGAAAAAGAAAGAATGAATGAATGAAAGAAAGAAGGAAAAACACACAAGACAGAGCATATAGCTATGTGGGTTTGTTTATGCACGTACAGTATTCCTGTACATACATTTGGGTTGTGAATACATGCCTATGCGTGTGTGTATGTGTGTGTGTGTGTGTGTGTGTGTGTGTGTGTGTGTGTGTTTATGTTTGTGTGTGTGAGTGTGCCTGTATGTGTATGTGTGTGTGTGTGTGTGTTTATGTTTGTGTGTGTGTGTGCGAGTGCCTGTATGTGTATGTGTGTGTGTGTGTGTGTGTGTGTGTGTGTGTTTATATTTGTGTGTGTGTGTGCGTGTGTCTGTATGTGTGTGTGTGTGCACATGCATGTGCATGTGTGTGTGTATGTGTGCGTGTGTCTGTATGTGTGTGTGTGTGCACATGCATGTGCATGTGTGTGTGTGTGTGTGTATGTGTGTGTGTGTGTGTGTGTGTGTGTGTGTGGGGTGACAGGAGGTTGGAGGGCTCCCCATGGCCATCTGTGTGGTGTGAGACCACCAGAGCAGACCCGGCTGAGAGGAGAGAGTGCAGCCAGTGGGAGCTCTGCTCTGCTCTGCTCTGCTCTGCTCCACTCTGAGTGAGCGGCTCAGCTCTGCATGTTTAACTAAGAAGATAATGGATGACAAAAGAGAAGGAGCCTCTTCACTGGCTTTGGCTTAGTGAGCCTCGCCGTGTCTCTGTGCCTGGCCTTCTGTGCCTGTGTGTGTGTGTCTCTGTGTGTGTGTGTCTCTCTGTGTGTGTGTGTGTGTGTGTGTGTGCTTTTCAGTCTATGTGTGTGTGTGTGTGTCCGTGTGTGTGTGTTTGTGTGTGTATGTGTGTGTGCTTTTCAGTCTATGTGTGTGTGTCTGTGTATGTGTGTGTGTGTGTGTGTGTGTGTGTGTGTGTGTGTGTGTGTGTGTGTGTGTGTGCTTTTCAGTCTATGTGTGTGTGTCTGTGTATGTATGTGTGTGTGTGTGTGTGTGTGTGTGTGTGTGTGTGTGCATGACTGAATTTGTCTTCCTGTGTGTGTTACTGTTTCAGCACATGGTGTGCGTTCCTTTATGTGTCTATGAGGGTAGCCATGTCCTTTTCTGTCTATCCTGTGTGTGTATGTGTGTGTATGTGTGCCTGCCTCTGTGTGTGTGTGTGTGATCTCACAGAGACTGCAACCTCCTCACCAAGTGCAGGGCACATGGCGCCCCATTAAAGCAGTCCAGCTAAGCAGGCAACAGATTGGTGTGAAGAGTACCTGGGGGTCGTCCCTCATGATCCCCCCCCCCCTCCCCTGCACTAACCATGCCTCACTAGTCCTATTCTTTAACATACAAATTGCCTTTTTGTGTTGGAGGAGCTCAGATTAATTGCACACACCATTTGGTGCTGCTTGTTCAAAGCCTGGGGTCTTTATTCACCCACTCCTTTCTCTCTCTCTCTCTCCCTCTCTATCCCTCTTCCCTCACAACCCCCCCCTCCACACACACACACACACACTCACACCCTCCCTCTTCATATCCCTCTCTTCCCCCCTCCCTCCCTTCCTATCCTCCTCTCCGCTCTCCGGTCCTCTTCGGTGGGATTGTGTGAGGAGATTAGGCCGGGTGAGATTTGGGGGCATTAGTCCGCTAGCTTCACAGCCTCCTCTTTGTGGGCAGCATGTTGACATCTGAAGGGGCAGGTTCTTGATTGCCCCCAACCACCCCCCCACTAACCCCGCACCCTATGCTCCCCCTCAAACCCATCCACACCCCCAGCCGATCCATCAACATCACCACCACCACCACCACAACCACCAGTCTATCGAGGTTAGTGCTCTTGCTTGCCTGTGGCTTCTCTCTCAGGCTCCGGTTGAAACGGGGAAAGGAGGAGGAGGTGAAGTTTGGGGGGGGGGGGTTGGTTTTGTTGGAGACTCTGATCTTTCTTGTCTGGGCGTACTTAATGGCTTGTGTATCTGCTGGTGTCCCTAATCCCCAACAATCAACCAAGTAGAATGACAAAATTTGGTACAATTAGGCTGAGCAAAACACAGCAGCTAATGTTAACTGATAATGACATTCAGAAAATTCTGATCCACGGATGCATCAACTCAACTGAAACAATTTTCAAAACAAGAAATACTCTGTTGACAGGTCCAGATTTAGAGAGTTCCTGAATTAGTAAACTCTTTCTCTCTCTCTCTCTCTCTCTCTCTCTCTCTCTCTTGAGGTGTGACCACTTCAATTTTAGTACCGGGGAATTTTGACAGCATGCAAACTCAATTGAAGAGTGATCAATTGTGACCAAGGGTTCTTTAGAAAGTGAGTCTCTCTTCTCCGAGGTGCTCATGAGTTTGACAATATGAGTGAAGAAGTGAATCAAAGAGCGGCTCCTGCAGCGAGAGACATATTTCCTCAGCGGGAGGTGAAGCCACAACTTTAAAGGCCCACATTTGTTCTCAACTTTCAGCAATGCATGGCACCCATCTGCTTTCACAGCAAGCAACAGTGTGGGTGTGTTAAAGCAGCATGTTTTTAGAGCATGTGTGTGTGCATGAGTATGTGTGTGGACTGGGTGGATTTGCGTGT
>JAIFZK010000015.1:11675000-11680000 GCA_027481765.1 Tenualosa thibaudeaui | reverse complement strand
AGTGCCGTCTTCCACCTGTGCAAACACCCCTCCCCTCTCCTCCCTGAAACACCTTGTGATACCACGCTTACACACTCACTCTCAAACACTTTTTCCCAACAGCACAACTACTCTCCCATGCATTCCACACTCTTCCGTTATTGTTTGTGAATGCCCTCATTTCTCTCTCTCTCTCTCACACACACACACACACACAGGACCACATTAGCTGCTCCTGCTTGTGGAGGTCTCACCCTGTCTAGTTGCACAGGGTTAGGGGTCACTGATATAGGTGCCAGCCACACTCACTGTGAGTGTGTGTGTTTTGTCTGTGTGTTTGTGTGTGTTTGTGTGTCACAGTGTTTATGGTGTGTGTTTACAGGTCGGAAGAGAGTTGTTGTTTGGAAGAAGTTCGTATTTTTGGCCCCACCGCCCATACATGGAATATGACAGAAAACAATCATAAACTGTTATTTCAACTAGTAGCTAACAAAACATAAGAGGCCCTCATAGGATTCTGAATACATATTTCAGACAAACAAAACCTCTCTATTGTCTGGAGTTAAACAGTTCTTCTCTGTTTTACATGGTGTCTATAATCCAAATATTTAGACTTTGCTGGCATTTGACTCTGTCATCTAAATGTCAAATATTCCATGTGCATGGAGAAGGATGCTGGAGTGGTGACTGTGTGGTGTGTGTGTGTGTGTGTGTGTGTGTGTGTGTGTGTGTGTGTGTGTGTGTGTGTGTGTGTGTGTATGTTTGTGTGTGTGTGAGAGGGTGGGGCATATGAGAGGAATGAATGCTTGTGTATTTGTGTGTGTGTGTGTATATGAGTGTCTATGTGTGTGCGAGCGTGCATGTGTGTGTTGTGTGTTATAGTAACAAGTGTTGGTTCACTGGAAGGTTGGCTAGCATCAGGTGGAAGACGGAAGATGAAGAGCATCATGACAGTGGCAAACTCTGGCTCAAACGTCAGCCCACTTCAGGCAGATCAGACTCGTGTCTCCTCTCGACTCCACGCTGTGAGGCATTGTGGGAGCACACGGGATCCAGCATTCCTGAGGTGCTCCAGCTCTTTCCCACTCGTGAGTCACGATGAGCAAATGCCTGGGCTGGCTAAAAAAGCAGCTTTTGCCAGGATGATTGTGCTGTGGGTTGGAAGGTGCTAAAAAGGTCAGAGGGTGGGGGGTGGGGGGATCTGACCCCCGCCGGAACTCATGTGGTTTGCTCCAGACAGCATGTCTGCATCGCTGAGGCAACTGACACGACAACAACAGGGTATCAAGTGAGGCAGTATCTGCACACAGAGAGAGACGCATGCACACACACACACACACACACAAACACACATACATACACACATACACACTCACAATCACACACCTCTTGCCTACATAAACTCAGTCTCTCTGTCTCTATGTCTGTCTCACACAGATAATATGCACACACATGCTCACATGCGATCAATTTCTCACACACATATACATTTCCCAATCCTGATACAAAATACATTACCACTGGTATGGGCCCCTATACACTTACGCCAGGCATACATATACAGTCATAAACCTAGGCACGCACGTACGCATGTCCACAGACACACACACGCACGCACATACATACCTCCTCCTAGACTGTGGCATGTCTTTGAGTGTTAATACTCCTCTTCCCGTGTTTATGGAGTGTGTGACTTGTTGTCATTTGCCGTTAATGGTTTTTGTGTCTGTTGGTGTGTTTGGGATTCATGGAACTAATTGTAATGCAAAAGGAACGTATTTTGTGGGTGTATGTAATGTGTGTGTGTGTGTGTGTGTGCGTGAAAGAGAGAGAGAGAGAGAGAGAGAAAGACTGTTTGCCTTTGTGTGTTTGTACATTCCTTAGGTGAGTTTGTGTATGTGTCTGTTTGTATGTTTGTTGGTCTTTTTGTCTGTCTGTTTGTGTGTTTTTGTATGCCACTGCTGTGTGCATTTGGTGTGTGTATGTGTTTGTGAGTATGTGTGTGTGTGTGTGTGTGTGTGTGTAGCTGTAAGCTCTCTTGAAGAATCGAGCGGCTTCACACCAGCTATGGAAACATCTGGCGACAGACAGCCCATCAGCCTAAGCCTTGCACATCAGACTGCAGGAGGGCCCTTAAAGCCACAAAGCCTTCTATTGCTCCCCTTCCACCTGACAAGCCATCCTGGGAATCATTTTTCAAAAGATATTGAAAAGAATATTTCTTGGCGACTCCCGATATTGGATTCTCTCTCAACTTGCAGACAGGTGCGGAGTGTGGATGCACTTCCTTACATTCAAGATGTTTTCTGTAGGCAAAATCCCCAGCTTCACGTTAGGCACTTGTGCTCACATCCGCTCTAGTGCCGCAGAGCCTCGCTGCTGTTTCTGCTGTTTTGAAAAGGACGTCTACAGAAGGCATGAGTGTAAACAAAATCTAATTCGCTGTCAGGAAATCTAGAAATATTGCAGTTGTGATCATGAGCAAATCATGACAGGTATAACAATGATGGAAAAAATATCCTGTAAATTGAGGGTAGACACATTGAACTGATTTAATTTGACATCTTATCATAAGGTGTAGTTTGTGAATGAAAGCTTGATGGGTTGAGACCAAGAGGGTGATTGTTTATGCTCTGGGCATGTGTGAGAAATTTGGGTACATTGCTTGCAAATTACCTGTCACCCCCAGCTGCTGAATTCTATAATTACACAAAAACTGTAAGTTGGTTATGTTGGTAAGGTATATAACTTGTTCTTAAATAATTCCTTGGATCACTTTGTGTGTGTGTGTGTGTGTGTGTGTGTGCGTGTCCAAACTCGCGTGGTGGGAGGTTTGTGTGAGTGTGTATGGCAACCCATTAGAGTAAAAGCAGTAGCCTGCGTGTATGTGTGTGTGCATATGTGCGTGCCCGTGCACGCGTGCGTGTGTGTGTGTGTGTAAGGGTGCTTCAGTGTGTATGCCAGCCAGTGTCTGGGCGTCCTCGCGTCTCTGCTTGAATCACATGCAGCCGGCACAGCAAGAGCAGCAGCCTGCTGAAATTAGCCGGTGCTTCTGGGAGTGTGGTTATCTGTGTGTGTCTGGTCTGGCTCTGCCTGGCCTGGCTTGGTTGGGTGGGCTGTATATCTTTAGGGTGACGAAGGCGGCGTCCTATTTCCCGCTGATGAGTTACCCCCAGTGCCCCGCTAGCGATCAATCACTGACCCCCCCCCCCCCCCCCCCTGAATCTGACACTGACATAAAAACCACAGCAGCAACTACAAACACCATCCACTGTTGGCACATATGCTTAAGCACTCAAACTGACTAATTCTCTCTCTCTTTCTCTCTCACTATCATTCATGTAACTTCAATTAACTTTGGATGATTGATTTTATGGTTACCAAAAACAGTGTCACTGAAGCAGATTGCTCTTGGAAATCATTCCGAGCCACTATGTCATAAATAGCCAATTCCTCCATGAAGTGATATGAAGTTTTCATTTATTACCAAGCTCTCATCTTCAATGGAAGGATAGAGACATCAGGCTGGAGTGAATTTCACCCCTCCCTATCCCCAGCACACACACACACACACACACACACACACACACACACACACACACACACACACACACACACACACACACAAACAAGCACACTCAGCTCACCTACATTATACACAATATTCCAATGTATACGTCACATTTAGAAATATACACATAAACATACACTCTTATACTCCCATACACACACACACACACACACACACACACACACACACACACACACACACACACCCTCCACTCCCATCTCCTACCACGACTCCAATTCCCAGAGCATTGATCGCTCTTCCACCTTGGCTGAACATTGTATTCCTGTCCGCACTTCCCCACTCGCCACCGACAGTGGTCTGACCCCCAGCACCCCATAACCCCCCCCAGTCACACAGTCACACACCCCTCACACACACTCTAGACTCATAACCCTCCACATACACCCCCCTCACCCAAACCCAAGACAGGCGCCTCATATGTCTGATTGATTGGAGGGAGCCAGTGAGAGTAAATAGAACAGGCATAGCTATATTTTCCCCTTCTTCTCCATCTTCTATTTCCCTCTCTCTCTCTGTCTCTCTCTTTCTATCTCTTTCTATCTATCTATCTTTGCCAGTCTCTTCCTCCATGACGCTCTCTCGCCCTCTCATCGCACATTTGTTCAGCATTGCAGCTAATTAGTCTGCGGTAATGATAGTGGGTGAGGACATGCTCCTGTGGATGTGTGGATGCTGGCTGCAAGAGGGTAGTGTGTGTGTGTGTGTGTGTGTGTGTGTGTGTGTGTGTTTGGTGAAGCTGTGGACGTGTCAATGTTGGCAGCGAGAGGACAGTCTTGCCGTGCCGCTCTGTGGCCTCACTGTCTGCCGCGCCACCACACCATCTCACACACTGACCACACTGCCAGCAGAACTAGTGATGAGAGCAACAGAATGGATCAGGTGACAGTCAGGAGTTCTCTCTCTCTCTCTCTGTGTGTGTGTGTGTGTGTGTGTGTGTAGGTGAAACTGTGAAATCTACAGTGCTAAGTCTTCAGTTCTTTTTGATTCTGCTCTCACAGTTATAGTAAAGAGCAATTCCCTGAATAAACAGCATGGTCAAAGTAGCACGAAAGGCCCTGCTGTGTTTGTGTGGGAGTATGGGAGTGGGGGCTCCAGTCCAGGCCATCCAAAGCTGCACTGACCACACCAGCATTCCCGGGTTTAACTGTGCTGCCATCTGATAACGGTAGCCTTCTCATCTGGCACTGCCACTGATAACCCCTACCACGTGTAACCACACACACACACACACACACACACACTCACACTCACATAATAATTCTCTCTCTGTCTCTCACACACACACACTCACTCAACCTACTCACACACACACACGTGTGGACAAACACACACTTACATACTCTCACACAAATACGTACATACACACACACTCTCTCTAACACACACGTACACACATACACAAACACACACTCTCTCTCTCTCACACACA
>JAIFZK010000015.1:11580000-11670000 GCA_027481765.1 Tenualosa thibaudeaui | reverse complement strand
ACTAATCCTGTAAAGCAATGAAAAGTCTCACACATCCCAAAGTCTTTCAAAAATGGCTGCTTGAACAAAAGAGTATAGAATGCGTAGGAGTATGGAAGGAAGGCCACACCATACAGCTCCCATAGGATTAGCTATTCTCCAAACCGACATTTCAGGACTGGAGGCCCGAAGCGGAAGTCTTACTGTAAAGGAGAAATCTGGTGTGAATCAATTCATAGCTCTTTTGTTCCAGGTCACCCTCATCTGTGCTTTGACTGGGGATTGAACCGGCCACCAGTCCAATTGTCTGACTGATACACCACGGATGCCCCACAGTAGCCATTCCTTTTCGCAGCACTTGCTAATTGGAGGCAACCTGGAATTACCTTCTAACAATCTTCTCCTCAGGTACTCATATGTCTGCATACACCAGCACTTCAATTCAGTTGTATACACATAAACAGGAGCAAGCGTGTGTGTTTATGTGTGTGTGTGTGTGTGTGTGTGTATGGGTGATCATGTGTGTCTATGCATGTGTGTATGTCTGTGTATTTGCACCTGTGTGTCTGTATGTGGGTTTGTGTCCTGCTGTGCTTCCACATTTCTTTTTCCGGTAATTAAAATTGAATTGAATTGAATTGAAGACAGGATTGAGTGAGACAGAAGACAGCACTGACAGAGAGGATGAGAGGGAAGAGCTAGAGAGAGAGAAAGAGAAAGAGAGAGAGAGAGACAGAGAGAGAGACAAAGAGAGAGAGAGAAATAGAGAGAGAGAACAGGAATAGAATCTGAGAGGGTAATGGATGCAAGATCACAAGACAGAGTGGAGAGCAGGAAGAGAGGGAGACAACAGAAGTGGATGACAAGAAGAAAAGAGAGACAGAGGGGAGGATGAAAGAAGTAAATAAAAGGAGGATGCAAAGCGCTGTAGGCAATGTCACAGCCAACCACACCAGAAACAAACAAAGAGAAAAATGCAATGACACCAAATGAGTGCCCTCCAAAGAGGCAAATAATGCATGCATGCACATCCAGTCAGCCAGAGGGGTATTATTAGGATAAACATACACACCATAGAAAAAAACAGATAGAAATAGAGGAGAAGAAGAAGAGAGATTCAGACATCTAGAGAGAAAGAGAGAGAGGTAGAGAGAGAAGAGAGAGAGAGAGAGAGAGGGGGAGAAGAGAGAGAAAGGGAAAAAACTGCTTAGTTGTTAAGAAAGTCATCTGAATTCAGCGGCCACACTCCCCATTGATCGGGTTGAGCGCGCGAGAAAGCAAAATGTTTGGCTTATTTTAGCCAATTAGCTGCGAGTGAGCCCATTGTGTGGAGCGCTATTGAGCGGCGGCGGCGCGCTGAAAGTGCGTATTGTTGGCCCGCTCAATGAGGGATCAATGGGCAGGCTCTGATAGGATTAGCCAGGTAATCGATGCTCAACACTAATATATTAACAAGGTAATTACCATCTCTGCCCAGCAAGAGCAAGAGCAGGACAGAGCAGAGCAGAGCAGACAGAGAGGAGAGAATGAGGGAGAGGAGGAGAGAAAGAGGGAGATGAGATGAGAGAAGGAAAGAGAAAGAAAGGATAAGGGAGAAAGAAGTAGATGAGAGAGGAGGAGAGAGTAAGAGAGACTGAATGGAGGGGAGAGGGAGAAGGGGGAGGGGAGATTAGAGGAGAGGAACGAAAATGAGAGGGAGGAGAGAGGATGAGGGCAGGGAGGAGACAGGGAGAGGAGGAGTGCGGGAAAGGGAGGAGGTGTGAGGAGAGGAGCGGGGAGGAGAGGAGAGGACAGGTCTGGTGATGCTGTGAGTGAGCGCTGATGTGACGTTGTATGTCTGAGAGGAAGTGACGCATGACACCTGATAAGCCATATTCATCCACATGCCATTTTCATCCACATGAACAATGGAGATTTATTGAGTCCAAAAGCGAAGTCCAGAAGAAATCAGATTGCTTAGCAATGTTTGTCAGTGACTGTAACTGCATGTTGAGAGTAGGAACCACAGATCAGGCTCAGACATCTGATAATGTCACTCAATGAGCATTTGTTGCAACAATCATTACTGTGTGCGGCTCCACTAACATCTCTGTCAACAAATTCATTGCTGATTGAACATGTTCAGTGCATTAGGCATCTGACCCAATTGGAAAAGGTTGCTCTCATTAACTGTTGAGCTTGCCTGCATATTGTTAAACTGCAGAGTGAAATCATCAGATCACCCAGTAAGGAGGTAGCATCCTGGGATGCGTTTCCCAAAAATATAGTTGCTAGCCAGTATGCTTTTGGGAAACGCACCCCTGCTAGTTAGCCGTTCATGTCTTCATGACCAGATGATCTACTGATAGTTTCACCTTTTTTTGTCCTCCAGCCCTCTCCTTATGTCCCCCCACACTCAAAAGACTGAGGAATGACAGTCATTTATCCAGATATATTGCACACTAGCTTTAGCGATTGTGAATAGTATGCAAAAGCTTAGCTGGCAGTGCTTTTTTCACATTGCATTTATCTGCACCCATCTCCATGTTTCACTAGGAACAAATAGTCAGTATGAAAGCTAATAGTTGGCAGTCATTGCTGTATGTATTGTGCAACTTTTTCTCCTCCCATAACATGCCTCAAGGGAGAATTGTCATCACAGCATGGGTTTTAAAGTCAGATTGTTGTGCATTTCCCCCAAAGCATTTTTTATTTAATTATTACTGAAGACTAGTGAAATATTAATCATTCATTCAGACAGTGAGTGGATGTATGAGAGCAAATGTTTGTACTTGTGTGTGTGTTTGTGTGTATGTGTGTGTGTGTGTGTGTGTGTGTGTGGGAGAGAGAGAGAGAGAGAGAGAGAGAGAGATTCTACATTTCATAGTCACTTCAAGGATATGTCTACATTTTTCATTACATCATCTGGTTCTTATTAGTGATCTTTCAGTGATATTTAAATAATAATTTGTAGATTTTTAGGACGTAAGTCACCCAATTCAGCCTCATATTTACAACAATTCATCATGTCATCCCCCCTGTATAGTCAAGTCAAGTCAAGTCAGCTTTATTGTCAATTTCTCCACATATACTAGACATACAGAGGAATTGAAAGTTCGTTTGTCGCTATTTCACAGCGAAGAAGAGATGCTTGTTTATATGTTTAATGACATACTTACATAGCCCACTACCATCATCAACACCACACACACACACACATCACACATACTCACACACACACACACACACACACACACACACACACACACACACACAGTAGGGGTGTGAGGGAGGTGTTGGAGTGGAGGTATTAATCGTATTACTAATGATGACACTCTCCGGTCACTACCCTGGCCTGCCATTCACTGGTAAATCTTTCAGATAGCAATTAACTGTGCACTGCAGCATGAAGGTTTTGAAAAAAAGAAAAAATTAGAGTGTCTCTGTGTGTGTGTGTTTGTGTGTGCCCATGTTTGTGTTCATTTGTGTATGATTTGCATGTATGTCTCTAATTATCTAATTATGCAATATCTTATGCTTAATTTCACCAAAAAAAACCGTTTTTTTTTTCAGTTTTTTTTAATTCCACTCTCATATTTTAATTA
Source organism: Tenualosa thibaudeaui (assembly GCA_027481765.1). Lineage (NCBI taxonomy): Eukaryota > Metazoa > Chordata > Actinopteri > Clupeiformes > Clupeidae > Tenualosa > Tenualosa thibaudeaui. The sequence goes on along the minus strand of JAIFZK010000015.1, from coordinate 11,666,437 downwards.
CATTTACAATTAACCCAATTACAAAAAAAAAAAAAAATTCACTTGACATTTATTATGTTTTATCAGCATTCAATCATAAAAAATAATTTCCTCAGGTGTGAAAAACAAAATGACAGCAACATAAACACATGGTCAGATTTATCAGAGGAGCTTAGGAAAAGACAGCACGTTCCTCCAAGGGAGTGTATCTTGCCTAATTTCCCTGCTTGTGTTGGAAGACAGTAGAAGAGGGGATAGAGAAAGGGAACAGAGGTGAGAAAGACTAGAAACTAGAAAAGACAATCTGAGTAAAAGAGAGAGAGAGAGGGAGGGAGGGAGGGAGTAAGAGGGGATAGCTCACGAGAGAGAGACTGAGCCCAATAGTGTTTTGTGTAGCAAAGCATCCTCAAACACTATCACGTTTAAAGGCTCCCCTGCCGCTGTTAGCTAAAGAAACTCGGCTGCTTTGAGGGGGAGACTCACTCTTTTGTCCATAGGTGAACACTGGCTTAGCAGAGCTGCTTTGTATTCTCGACAGGCTTTGTGCCTTTGGCCCGCATATGGGCGTCTGTGTGTGTGTGTGTGTGTGTGTGTGTGTGTGTGTGTGTGTCTGTGTTTGTGTGTGTATTGGGGGAGGTAGCCATATAAGTACTTAAGCAAAGTTTATATTTGTCCAGGAATTTTCAGAGCTTTGCTTTTCAGTGGGGTTGAAAAACAATAACCAGGCTGAAGGGATCGTGCCATTATAAGCACTTATGCAAAGTTTATATTAGCATTGGAAATTTGAACCTTGGCATGGATGGCCGTAACGCTTGCACATAATGCCGTCTGGTTTAGAAATCAGTTTTTGTTTTTTTCCTCTTTCTTTCTTTCTTTCTTACAATTTCTCTGTCTTTCTCTTTTTCTTTTTCAGGTTTTTTCTTTCTGATTCTTTCTTTCATTCTCTTATTTTTTTTTGTTCAGGCCCAAAGAGCACTTTGATTTGACATTTGGAAACTTATGTGCTGCAAACCAAGAGAAAATCCAAACCATAATGACTGTTTACTGCCTCTCTCTAGACTTCTGTTGGTTGTTATTTGTTTTGGGATTTCTTGCTTGTCTGTGTGTGTGTGTGTGTGTGTGTGTGTGTGTGTGTGTGTATGAGTCTGTGCATGTGTGTGTGTGTTTGAGAGAGAGAGAGAGAGTATATATCTGTCTGTCTGTATTCTGCATGGGTATTTTGGAATGCTGGCATGAAACAATGTGCTTCTCAGACCTACAAAACATACAGCACCCACCAATTTGAAGAAGACATAATTGTTTTGTTTGATCCGAGAGTGTCAGGCGCAGCGCACGATGGAGGAAATGCTGCTCAACACCAGCCCCGCCACCAGCGATGGCTCCTGTTTGGTCATGAGGCCCCTCAGGATTCACCACCTTCCCTCTGTGAAGTCCCTGTGAGGCAGCAAACGCCTTGCAAAGCTGCTCTGATTGAAAACGCCGCCGACCAATCTAATCTGCTGGCTATGGGCAATCTTCATGGCTCAGAGCAGGCATGCAGGCTTCAGGCGCCCGGCTCAAGTTCTGCTCGCTTGGGTCTTGGTTCGCAACGGCAGCAATTGGCAGCACAGCAGAGGAAGAAAATCTCCCCTCCATTTTACTCAGACTGTACACACACACAAACACACACACACACACAGAACACAGAAGTACACAGATGCAGTCACAAACACACATGAGCACTCACACACACACACACACAAACAGAGCAGCCAAAGCGGCCCATCTGTGTGTGTCAGTCCTTGCTGTGTGGACTCTGGGATGGCATCCAGGGCTTGACCAGGCAGCTCAGGCGCTGTTTACCAAGCAGGCTGCACCGACAGCTCTCCTCTCTGCTACAGTTACCTGCCTCACAGCAAAGCCAAGAGCTCTCAGACATAGACACGCACACGTGCACACACATACACACACATACACACACACACACACACACACACACACAAAGCTTTACTGTTTGGTTGGAAACACTGTTAAGTTAATTCACAATACACGTCCATTAGTACATATTTTGCCTATATTTACTCAAATGCCTATAGTGTAGTAAGTATAGCGGCAAATTTGTGTGAGAACTATTACTATTACTACTCCAAATAGTCATTCTTCTGGCGGCTTTGTTTTTTTCTTCCACTGTTTGTAAGGAGTCATTTTTCAGAGTCTTTGGTTCTTATGAAAACAAATCCTAACCCTGATCCTTACTCAAATCCTAACCACATTCTTATGCAATAACAAAGCATGCCGTTAGCCTTTCTTACCCAAAACCACAACACTCAGCCTGCAATGATGTTTTAATAAAGGCAGAACATCAGCCCCATCATCCTCACTCAACATTGCTGTTACGTAATCTGCTAATAAATATTGCCCTTCAAGTGAAGATGATCAAACACTAACCAAACAACATCTCAATCATTTTACAGATTTGTGGATGGGAAACCAGAGACTGACATCCAAGCCTGAGAGAGTGAAATTTCTATAAATGTATTCCCTCTGTATTTAATATAGATGACGTCACCAATTAGCTGATCTAATTTGCTGATGATTTGTGCAAATTAGGAACCCAGTGACAGAATTTAAATGGTCAATGTTGGGAGCCGTTGGTTCAGTGAATGGTTGTGACAATTTCCTACACTCTGAAAATGTATGTGTGCATATGTGTGTGTGAGTGTGTGTATGTGTGTGTGTGTATCTGTATGTGTATGTCTCTCTGCGTGAATGTGTGTGTGTGAGCTTTTGCATGTGCTTGTGCATGTGTGTGTGCATGTGTGTGTGTGTGTATGTGTGTGTGTTTGTGTGTGGCATAGGCAGCAGGGGTGCAACATGTTAGCGTGTAAATTCTCACAGACTTATTCCCTTCACACTGATATCTGCTAATTCCTCTCTATTATGTTGTAGGACATTAATGAGATCTAAAAAGACCACATCATGGCCATTGATGTTTTTCAAATGAATGCATGTTTTCTGTGTCCAGAACCATCTGTCTGCCACCAGAGAGACACAGAGCCTGTGTGAGTGTGTGTGTGTGTGTGTGTGAGGGAGAGAGCAAGGCCATGGCTATACCCTCCCCACTAGGGCTATCTATTCATAGAGCTTAACCAGCCGTGAGATGGGCCTAGAATACCAAGTACAGACACTTCTCCCGTCTCCTCCTCTCCCCTCCTCTTCAAATGGCTTTCTTCTTTCATCCCTTCCTCCCTTGCCACCCACACACCCACCCACCTCCACACACACACACACACAAACACACTCTTGCACTGCCACACAGACACACAGACAGACAGACATTACACACATACACACACACTGTCACTGACAGACACACTATGTAACTCACACACACTCGCACACACTCATACACACACACACACACGCTCGTCAATGAAGGAAGATGGCAGCGTGTAACCGTGGCGACACAGCAGGGGGTCAGAGGGCCAGCATGAGAGGTGATGGGGAGGAGGCACAGAGGGACGAGAGAGGGTCCATCTGGACGAGTGACCTGACATAATTAGATATTAATCCTGCTCCGAGGTGCTGATGTCTCCGAGAGAGAGACAGAGAGAGAGAGAGAGGGAGAAAGAGAGGGAGATCCACTTCTGCAGTGAAGAGGAGGAGGGTGAGTGGGGTGAGTGAGAAAGAGAGAGCAAGAGAGAAAGAGAGAGACAGAGAGAGTGGGAGAAAGAAAAAGAGAGTGTCATCCTTAAATGCTAAGCTGATTAGCTGGAGCATGTGTTTGCTGTTGAGCTAAGGGTGATCAGGGGCATGCAGGGTGTCAGATGTGTGTGTGTGTGTGTGTGTGTGTGAGTGTGTGTGTGTGTGTGTGTGTGTGTGTGTGTGTGTGTGTGTGTGTGTAAGGGGGTTGTCTTCTCTCTGGGCTCATCTGTCCGCTTGTTTTCGTATTGACATTTGTGAAGAAGGAGGAGGATTGGAGATGAGAGCTGGTCGAGTTATCAAAGAAAAGAAAGAGAAAAAAGAAAAGAAAGGGGGATGGGGGGGATGAGAAGGAGGGGTGGTGGTGGAGGGGTGGGTAGGATGACAAATACCAAAGCAGGATTCTTCTCCAGCGACAGATGGTGGCATGTGGGCACCATATGGGCACAGCGCCAACTCAACAATGAGGTATGCCTGGGTTCAGCACACAGGTACCCACCAACACCTGAGCTCCGCCTGCGGTATATTTCCCAGGAACTCCATTTGATCCCAACCATCCCACAATCCACTCTGCCGCTGACACTCTCTCTCTCAGGCAGCTCAAGAAATGATGGAAAACTGCAGTGAAGGAAATTGAAAATACTTTTTTGAGTGAGATTTTTTTTGTGAGTCACTTTAGACAACAGCATGGAACTCTCAATCAACTTTGTCTTTGCCAAGACAAAAGGGAAATTATGATTTTTTTTTTCACTGTCCTCAGTATCTACTCTGTGCAGTGTAGTTCTGTGTTATGAAGAGAAGAAGTTCATTTAAAGTTGTGTGAGTGTGTATCTTTTCAATCGGAGTAATTATGATGAATGGAAGGGCTGTAAGTCTTTTCTTGAGGTGTCTGTGAAATGAATTAACACCATGGTGACTAGTCTGTTTAGGGAAACTCTTGAAAAGCTCTCTTAAGTAGACATCATCCAATTTGGAGACCCCTGAGGCGGTGTGTTTGTGTGTGTGTGTGTGTGTGCTGTGGGTTTGTGTGCTGTTCCTCAACAGCAAACATTTTGTAGTAAATGGTGAATCTTATTTGTGTGATTTTCTTTCTTTCTTTTGGTCTTTCTTTCTTTTGTAGTGAATGTTGCAACTGATACTTATTATTTAGTAATAGTGATATCATTATTACTATTACTACAACCCCAAGACTGGCAACAAATAAGATTTGTTCATTATTATTATTTAACAAATAGAAAGACAAAAAAGGTTGAGTTTGTTTTAGTGCAGTTTCTGCAAGAAATGTGTTGGATTTTTCTGTATGTTTTTTTTTTTCCTGAGAGATGGTTTAACAAAAGCATGCATGACCTAACATGAAAGTGCAGGGCTGTGCAGAGACCCCTGGAGGGGCAGGGGCTCAAAACTTTAAAAGGGTCACATGGATTTGTAAACCCTACATTTTCTTCTACGTTTTATTAACTTTATCTGTCTGTTTGTCTATCTGTCTGTTTGTGGGCAAGATAAATGGAAAAGTACTGCATGGATTTGGATAAAAATCTGTATTGGGCCAGTGACTCTATATTGCCTTGGTGAAGGTTTGCGCTCTCCAAGTGCTTTTCTAGTTGAAAATGATATGAAGTGATAAGGCATTTACCAGTCATTAGTCATCTTACATTTTTTTGTTTTTCACAAATTACATACTGGGAGGTAATATCACCCAGGCCCACATGTTATTTGCAACTGAAAGCTCATGCAGAGCTCATGCAAAGCTATACTTCATGCCAATACAACCTGACATAAACAATTCAGCCAGCCATGTATTTTTAATTTAACAAAAATTAGAAATGTCAATTAAGCTATTACATACATTATTGACAAAGGCCATGTTTAGCCCTTACAACCCAAGGCTATTTTCAGGGTAATTTCTTATACTTTTACTTGTAGGTTCTTATCTCAGTCATTATAAGGGCCCTCTTCACATAGCTTGTTTTTCAGGACAGGCTATCCAAATTTGGCCATGTTTGATGTCATACTACTTTTATATGCCTTACATCAGCCTCAGTATTAATATATATAAAAAAAAAAACATGCATTAAAATCCTCTCTGTTGCTCTCCTGGGTACTGAAATTACATGACATTCTGAATGTGTCCTGGCTATATGACAGACAGAAAACAACTTCTGATATGACATTATTTATTTTGGGGTGTATGTGTGTGTGGTTGGGAGGGGGTGGATGGATGGGTTGGAGACCATGCAGAAGTTTGATAAAGACTGAATTTCTAGCAAAGCTCTAATCATACTGAGGAATGCTATACATATACACACTATTGGAATCGGTAGGATCTGCTGTTTATTTTTGATATGCTATATGCCATATTTGAATGGAGAGATCATGAGATATTTCCTATGTATGAATTGGTAAAACATGGATGCAGAGCTGCACTAATTATTTGTATGTAAATTCAAAGCTGAAACTATTTTGAAATTTACAACAACTAGCAAGTAATATCACTGGAAAGGTCAGGTTGTGCGGTTTCATGTGATATGTGTTTGATATTTGTGGGATGAAAACTCTGCGAGTACTCTGACTAGAGAAGGATGGGTGTCTTCTCAAAAGGGCACTTGGGACATGAAGGCACAGAGGGGCCAGGGCTAGAGCCCCCAAAACACCACTCTTCTGCACGCGACTGTGAAAATGTGTGAAACAGCCAACTGCATTGCAAAGAGGATGCTGTTATCCTCAAGAAAAGTTGAGGTTAGTACAATAGTAAAGCACTACCAAAGTAATCAATCAACCAAGGGTTGTAGTACTCTAGTAAAGCAATCACCTGCAGGTGAAGAGGTCTCTGTTTTAGATCTGGGTCTTAGTGTGCAGCTCACCGTGCTACATCAGAGAGACAAGCCTGCAGAAATTCACAGTAGCAATGCAGCAGCTGGCAATTATTCAGTCAGCGTTTCCCATTGCTGCCTAGAACTGGTCTGGGGCTTGATGTTCGGAGGGGAACACCATCCAACTCCTGTCAATGAAATAATCTGCCTAAACCGTGTGGCAGATCGAGAGGCAGAGAGGTTGCTAGGCAACCTTATGAGTCGCGTGATGCCAAGAGAGCTGGAACATGATTCACTATATCCTATGAGAGCTCTCCAGAGGGGGGTGGGTGGGGGTGGTTGGGGGGAGCAGAGAGAAAAGGGGGACAGAAGAAGCAAGAAAAAATAATGAAGAAATGAGAGAGAGAAAGAAAGGGAAAAAAATTGGTGGACAACCAGTACACTGGCCTACAAAGACAGTGAGTGAATGAGTTAGTGCATGTGTAAGTGAGTAAGTGAGCAGACTAAATGTGTCAATGTGTAGGCTCTCTGCTGGTGTGTGTGTGTGTGTGTGTGTATGTGTGAGGGAGAGAGAGTGAGTGTATGTATGTGTCTGTATGTGTATTTGCATGTGTGTGTTTGTGTGTGTGTGAGGGAGGGAGAGCAAGTGTGTGTGTGTGTGTGTGTGTGTGTGTGTGTGTGTGTGTGTGAGGGAGAGAGAGTGAGTGTATGTGTGTATGTTTGTGTGTGTGTGTACAAGAGCCTCATGTTTTAGTGAAATGAGCTCTAATCATCATGAGGAAAACAGCCACGGGCGTCTGGGGGAACAATACAGGGCCTGTTGCAGGCGTGAGACTTAAGCACTCTCAGCTGTGCTCACAGTGTCAGTGTGTTTACTGTGCATTCACCCTCTCTCTCTCTTTTTCTCTCTCTCCCTCGCTCTTTCTCTCTCACCCCCTCTCTCTTTCTCTCTTTCTCTGAGCCAGTCTGCATATTTACCTTACAGATAGGTGTGAAATTTCGTTGCTTCATACAACTTGTACTTATCACACAAAGTGAGGCTTTAGAACAAGCAGAGATACCTGAATGTGTGTTTTTCTTTCTTGTTAAGAGACTAAAGGGTGAAGTAGAGGGTAAAGGGTTATGAGTGAGTGAGTGTGTGTGTGTGTGTGTGTGTGTGTGTGTGTGTGTGTGTGTGTGTGTGTGTGTGTGTGTGTATCTGTGTGTGTGTGCAAAGGTGTGTTGTTCTTTAGGATTGTTGAGAACTATTTAGGATGTGTGTGTTAAACTCAAACACTGTGCTGAGAATGAGTCCTTATGTTTGGTGACAGATGCACTGTGTAGAGTATTGAGAGACCACCAGTGTTTTCTTGGCTAGCCCTCCATCAGTCAAGCTGTAAATCAACAGCCATGACAATCTGGGGAGGCAAACATCATTTTATCACACTTACATAGTAGCTTCAGCAATATTCAAGTCCATTACTTATACACTTACGTAAAATGAGGAAATTCTAATTAATCCTACCCTGTCATATTTTTTTTTCCGGACGAATATAAGTAGTAAAATAACAGCTGTGTTCACATATTCAACAGATTTGGTACCCTATGTAAACTCAAACTCCGCTAACAAGAATAGCGGAACATGTCTATGCAGGCTTAGTGAGGGTGAAAAAAACATCGGTTAATGGTTAGAAGACGTTAATAGTGACTTATAACCCAATTATAAACACATAGTAATTTATATAAATCTTCTGATATAACACCATTACTTATTACTGATCAGTACTGGCATAGGATTGGTAAATCTACTCCCACTAACCACTAAATCCAAAGAGCAGCAGTCTTCTTTTCAGCCCATGGAGCTGCTCTCTCTCTTTCTTCCTCAAGCTGCCATACATCCAGTGGGCCAGCGCTCAGCTCTCCAGAGAGCCTCAGTCTCCACAACTCTCACATTAACACTCTGTTTGGCAGAGTGCCTCCCGACCCAACACACAGACACCCCCCAGTCTCTCCGGCACACTGCAACAGAAACAGGGCAGTCTCAGTACTGCCCAGCCAAACGGCTTCTGCTATAGTGTGTAAGTAAGGCTGCAGAAAACCAGTGGAGATACATGTAGGCTCTCAGCTACCTTAACCTCAGCACATCAGCAACATCAGTTCTGCTGGTTTTTTTTGTTTGTTTGTTTGTTGTGTTCTGAGGGTGTAGCTTTAAAGGAGTTTTCTGAGGTCTGAGGCTAGGGGTTCTGGCTAAGGCACTCACTGAATTTTTGGGTGGATGTGTGAATAACCTGTGTTATGAAGAAACTTGTTGTTGGCCATTCGGTAGGGAGAAACGAGGTGTTTAAGTTTAAAAAGATTGGATCAGCCCTTGACTGATAGCCTGCCTAGACTGATAGCATTCTAGCTCTGCATTCACAAAGCCTCCCTCTGATCGCTGATTGGATGTGGTAAAAATGCCACCGGAGACAACAAACTCAGTGGGATCAAATCCAGACTAGCACTGGAGGGAGATGATAATGAAGTGGAAGTGTGTAGGAAGGCGTGGCCAGGCTGGCAAAGAGCAGAATCACTCATCAAAGCAAAACAAAGTGTACATGAACTAATGCTGTACTGCATGCATGCAGGCCTGTTGAGCCCAAGATGTTTGGGGACGTGCTTATGGTAAGAAATTATCAAATAGATTTTGCCTGGTTATTTAATTATAGCTTTGGTTAGATTTTACACTTTACACTTACTTTTTACATTTTACACCCACCATTTAAATCAGGCCACTTTACAGTCCCCCAATGCAGTAGCCTAGCTTTTGCATTTTATGCAGACCTTCCAAATGCATACATGCCAAAGATTAAGAGCCAATGATGACTTCCAGAGCCTTGATGATTAACCTAGAAATGAACATGATTGATGTTTGATTGTTGTTTGATGATTGATTGTTATCATATGGCTACTGTATATTTACATTTGATTTCATAAAGGCTATTGCACACTATGGCACAAGTTAGTTTACCATCAAAATGACTTTGAAGCTATTATCAAGGCATGGATCTTTAACATGGGTACATACACACCTAAAGGTTAACTTTGAACTTGAACTTAAATGCTTTTTTCAATGAACACAATCAGATCAACACAGACAACATTTGTTCTATACTGTACACAGTGCATCTAAACTCTAATTTACCAAAATCTTGTGAAATCAAATTTCAACATTTGAAAGTCCAGTTGTTTTTCCCACATCAGTTGTACAGTCCTACTGACGGCACTCTCAGGCATGTTGGAATTGTAGATTGCTGTTAGGGGTCGGAAAGGATATTCACCACAAAATCTGCAGCCCATCAGCATGTTTGTTAATTAACACTGTCTTTCATCCTAAATGATTTACAACCAAATGACAAAATAGATGAGGGTTTGATGTTTGATATTGCCTTTATGTTATTTGAGTTTATATTTTGGAGTGTACGATTCTTGATGCAAAGGCAAAATAGGTTTGCCTTCAGAAAGCTGTCTACAAAAGTCCAAGAAAAGAGTGTGCCTGGAAGTTAGAAGCAAGGGAGTTAATAGTTGAGCAAGCTGGAGAACTTGCAAGCACTCCCAGCTGTGTGCATTTTAATGCACTTAAACACAAAGCATTTACATCCCAAAACGCCCCCCTTTTACCCCCTCTTACCCCCTGCGCCGAAACAACCCCCCCCCCCACACACACACCACCCCCTTCCCTCAAGACTGGGCCGGGGGCCGACCTGCAGTTTCCTCTACCTCTGGTGAGCTGTCTGGTCCAGAGACCCACGTGGAGGCATTTAACCAAAGTGGGGGCAGCAAATGATTAATTATTGAATTAATTAGAGAGGCACAAAGGACTCCATCCATGCACTAAGTGGGAGAGCCAGACACTGTGGTGGTGTGTAAATGGCTTTGTTTGGGCTTTGCTGGGGATGGCTTTGGGCTATGTGATAGTTGCTGGGAGAGAGATAAGCAGTTTGGGAGGGAAAAAAGCTTGGGTGGGATAACAGAGGCAAGAATAAGTGTGGAGGAGAGTGTTTGGAATCCAAGCAGCAGGTGAGTGAACGAATTAACATGTGCATGTGCATGTTCTTGAGTGTGTGTGTGTATGTGTGTGTGTGTCTATGTCTGGTGTGTGTGAGATGGTGAGGTAAGGTGTATGGGGGCCCATGGGGGCCACGGGTGACGTGACGTGCACACATGGGCCCCTAAGAGTCTGAGTGACGTGTGTGTGTGTGTGTGTGTGTGTGTGTGTGTGTGTGTGTGTGAGTGTGTGTGTGTGTGTCTGTGTGTGTGCACTCTTCCAGATGTGTACCTCGGCCGCTACTGCCCCAGACGCTACCTCCACACCAGCTCACCAGATGAGCGGGCCGCATGCTTCACTTTCTATTTCTTTTTCTCTCTCTTTCTCTCTCTCCCTTACCCTCTCCCTTTCTTTTGTTTCTTTCTTCCTTCCTTTTTTTCCTTCCTTTCTGTTTATTCTCTTAAATTTTTGAAATGCTAATTTTACAACAACCGTGGGGTCAACCAATTATGGCTGATGGCCGTACACTAGCTTTTGATTAGCGTGAGCGGGAAGGCGGCTGCTCCTCTGGTGACGAAGGCTGCTCTGCTCCCTCTCATTCCTAAAGGGGAGTTAATGGGTCATAATGTGCACGGACGAAGGAGGCATCGCTGCGCTTGATTATTAGCCTCAGGTCCTTGATTAGACCTGTCAATGGCAACGCACGATCCACTTGGAACAGTAGCCCACACCAAACTCAGCTAATTAGGCTCTGAGCTGAATATTTAAGGTTGAAAAAATCATCTATCAAGCTCTGTGAATTGCTCTTGTATCTATAGATGTTTTTTTCAATGTCGGCCGTCTGTTTTGTTTTGTTTTGTTTTGTTTTGTTTTGTTTTTAAAGCTGTGGAGGTAAACATGACACATGGGAAAACAGTATATGTTATTCAAAAACATGTCATTTACACAGCTTTCAGCTGTCAGTTGAGACATGGCGTTTCACAGATACGTGCTTTTTCACTTTTTTCATCATTCAAATTTAAACAGATTTTCACAGTTTCGCTGTTGTTCGTTACAGAATTTGTGTCTTTTTCTTTTTCATTTATTTTCTTCTCTATTCTTTTTTTTTCTTTGCTCTGCCTCCTTTCTTTCTCACCCTCCTTTCTCTCCTTTCTTTCTGTCTTCCATCCCCTCAGATCTCCAGCTTGCATGGTCTCTAAAGTTCACGCACAAAGTTTCTGTAAATAAAAACACTTGCCGTTAACCCCTCCACCCCCAAGAGGTGCGGTAAGCAGCTTTTCATCTGCTCCCAGTGGACCAATCGCAATCTGTTGTCTTTTAAAGCGTGTGCTTCTTTAACCCCTTCCATCCTCCCACGTACACACACATAGGGATGGGGATGGGAGTTATGCTGACCCCAACCCTCCTTACAAACACACACACACATACACACACACACACACACACACACACACACACACACACAGAGAGAGACACACACCCCAAGCCTTATCCATGTAACAATCTAAACTTCAATTAGCAGGCAAAGTGTAGTGAGAGACATATGGGCTGACATAAGTTCCACTGCTCACTGGAGGTATACACATACATTTCATAGTATACATTAGTGTGAGGTGTTAGTCCGTCACATCTTCAGGGCTGTTTTTCAGTGCCAGGGGGTCGGGTGTGTGTGTCTATGTTGTGGGGGGGGGATGTTGTGAGAGACAGAAGGAGTTGGACAGAAGCATAGAAATTCACAAGAGTGAAAGAGGGAATGAAAGAGAGAGGCTAGGTATACAAAGACGGATGAGAGGGAGAGTGAGAGAGAGCTCAGCTGTCTGAATCTTTTAGTTCTGTGACACCAGAGCAGCCTCCCTCTGATTCTTATAGCACCTGTGCACAACACATCCAGTCCGACTGCGACACTAGCTATCCACACTCTCTCTTTCTTTCTCTTTCTCTCTCTTACACACACACACTCACATCCATCTATTTCATCCTTCTCTCATCACTGAGCCAGAAGTGTCCATGACACCGTAAACATGTCTGTCACAAACAAACTCTTCCACCACACATGCACTACACACTCAAATATATAAACACACACACACACACACATACACACACACACGCAACATTTTACACATGTAAAATACACCTTATGCAGACAGGTAAAATAAACATCAAATAAACATATCCAAACAAAAAGCTTGGGGGATATTTCACATCACACAAGCGCATACACAACATGTAATCACACCAAGCCAACACTCTCTCTCTCTCTCTCACACACACACACACACACACAGGCCCAAAGGAAATTAGCTGCATTAAACGTAGGATCAGGCGGTGGCAGAGGAGAGGGGGGGGGGATTACGGTGCTGAGTGACAGTTCTCATCTCCCCCAACGGAGCAGCCTGCCGCCGCTTTACAGGGATTAGGACAAAACATAACTGTTTATTCAACCCATCCCTCTCTCTCTGTCTCTTTCTCTCTCTATCTTTCTCCCTCCATCTCTCTTACTGTCTCTCTCTCTCCCTCCCCCTCTCTCTATCTATCTGTCTCAGTGTTTCTCCTCCACTTTTCTCTCTCTCTCTGATCCCCTTTTTCTGTGTGTCTCTGTCTCTCTCCTCTTCTCTCTCTCTCTCTTTTATCTGTCCTTGTCTCACTTTCTCTGTCTGTCTCTCTCTCTTTACTTTATGCTTTCACTTACTCTCTGCCTGTGTGTCTTGATCAGTCTGTGTGTGTGTGTGTGTGTGTGTGTGTGTCCGTGTGGGTATGTGTGTGTGTGTTTCTGAGTGAAAGAGAGAGACCCTGTGTCCAACATTTGAATGAGGCCTTACGCCTTTAATTCAGAACACATGAACTCAGAACATGAATTGTCAGAGTGTCTCGCATTTCAATTTCATTGGCAATGACAGCCAAGGACATTAGGTGGGTTACACACAATGATGAAAGTGGCAACTGCTCTAGCAAAACTAAAGGCTTTATCAAGCAACTGCCAGTGGGCTTCATGGATAACCTACTAATCAGTGCCAGACCCAGTGTGGAATACCATCATCTGAATGACTGATAGCGTTTAATGTAAGTATCATGTTAATTACTACGGCTAAAGACATATCTGTGACATCTTTCTATGATATTGAGCTTCTCGTAATCTAACAATCTTATCAAACACAGTGTGTCTTGCTTTTGTGTCGTGCCTTAATTACAGTGTATTGTACAATAACGGGCAGTCTTCCCAAGGACTCTTGTCTCGTCCCACTGGGGTATACTTTCTGTTCTGACATTATAATTACTGATGGAGTGGAATACAGCACAGTATTCCTCTTGAGAAAAGTAACACAACAGCACTTGATGCCTTATTTCCTTTAATAGACTCAGATTAGACTTCTGTGAGAGCTGTATTTTTTAACTGCACAATCAGCGATAACTACGGTGATGCATTACACAGCCTAGTTTAACTGCAAGCTGCACAACATGAGGCCAGTAACATGAGGACTTAATATATGTGTGATCCTTATGGGAAGAAGCTGTGGTGTGAATGATGTGGTGAAATAGTGTTTGTACAACCTTTAATGGACACATGGGGAGGACAAGATACTGTACTATGCTCTGATCCCTTTAGCAGCCGAGCATTGTGCAGTAAGAGACCCTGTGTGTGCCAGGGGGTGGGGCTGAACATACACTGAGGCCTCAGGCGCTTTTATAACCTTGCAGCTACCCTGCTGTTAAACCTCACCCCCTTTAGCATGGTCTTTATTGCTGTAACAGGCCAGCATTGACAGCACAGGGCCACACACACACACACACACACACACACACACACACACACACATACACAAATACACACACACACACACACATAAACATTGGCAAAAATTGTTTGAAGTGGACAAGTGTGACTCTCAGCTTGATCTATAACCAAAAGAAGTGCAAGGTTCCTGTAGCCGCAGGGCCACAACTAGAGCTAGTCTCTCATTTGTTTTTCCACCGAGGCTAAGACAAACCAGGAGCTAAAGATTGGCCCTGCTCTTGTCAGGAGATTGATAGAAGCAGGTTCAGAGGTCACATCTTTGATACAGTAAAACACACATACTGCCATAGTGCTTCCAATGAACAACAGTGTACTCACACACACATACACACATATATACACAGAGAGAAAGAGAGAAACAGACAGAGAGAGAGAGAGAAAGGAAGAGAGAGACAGGAAGAGAGAGAAGCAGGAAACAAATGCACAGATGTGAAACACAGCTGAGTATGTAAATGTTGATATCAATCATGACTGACTCTTGTTTCATATACACTTCAGCTCAGCCAGCTCAACCAGCTTAGACCTGTTCCCTCCTAAAAGACTTCACTCCTGGCTGTAGCTGTTGTTGGGCTTTGTATGTCTATCACAGTGTGCACCAGACACCTGGAGGATTGATGTCTTCCTGAACGATGACTGGCTCTGATCTCCCCACATAGCAGGAGAACGAGGAGAGAGGAGAAGGAGAATGTGTCTCTTTACCCGAGAGATTTCTCTCTCTCCCCGCACCTCCGTGGACCTTTAAGATGGACGAGGATCGCCACGGCGATTAGACCACTGTGACATCACCGAAGCGAGGAGACACATTCCTCCCTTTAGAGTTGGCTTTGAATGATGGCTCACAGAATTGGGGCCATTCTTCATCAGTTGGACACACATTTATTATCTGTGATTAATAGTAAGATAGTAATCACCAGTGACAAAATCATTAAGTGTGGAGAAGTATGTAGAGCGAGCATGTTTCGCCACTCAAATAAGAAGGAATGCTGGAAATGCAGGAGCAGAGGAACAGCACACACACACACACACACACACACACACACACACACACACACATACAGAAATATTCATAAACACACACACATGCGCACACAACACACACACACTTACAGAAATACTCATACACACACATGCACATACAACACACACACCAAACACACACACACACATTCACACAACAGGCTGAAATGCAAAGAGCAGTGGTTGGCAATTTCTGTGTGTTGCTGATCAATATTGAAAAATAAATGATCTCTCTCTCTCTCTCACACACACACACACACACACACACTGATGCAGGTCAACATGTCACCAGTGATTTATTGAGTTCTGACCCAGTGGGCTACAAGGGTCTGCTGCACCCGTTTTGGGCTAAGAGGATCCGTTACAAAGCTTTGGCGCCACTAGAGAGCTGGTGGTCACTCTCTCTGAGGGAGGGGAGAAGGTGGTATTGAGAAGTATGGGGAGTGGGGGGGGGGTCAAAAGGTCAAAGGTCATCCTGCTCGGATACTGGGAGTTGACCAGAGTGATTGACTGAGAAAACAAACTCGGGAAAGCTATAAAAAGGTCGGGTGCTACTGCAACCTGCCCATCTCACGTATGTATGTGTGTACACTCCTGTGTTGAACTAATCCTGAATACTTTTTATTATGCCAGAGTTTAAATCACCGTTATTATCTCTCTCCCAAGACATTGTAAATGTCAGAGAATTGATATAGCTTGCTTGAGTAGTGTAGTGGGATCACTGATCAAAAACGTTCCTTAGAGAATATATTTCTGAGCCCTGACTTGGATGGCATTTCTTAAGCATTTGTCCATTTTGTCTGTAATGGCTACATGAGAGTGCACACCACTGACAGTTTGGGTACAGGAAACGCTGGCGATGGTTTTGTCAGTGCAGTTAATATGTTGTCAGTAGTGTGATGCATGTTTCTCACAGTCATACACACTCTTTTGTTTGTGTGTGTGTATGTGTGTGTGTGTGTGTGTGTGTGTGTGTATGTATATCTGTGTAGGTCTGAGTGTGTACCACTGTTGTTTAGACTACAGCCTTACTACTGCCTAAACTGTAGGAAGCAAAATGCAGGCCATATTATCAGACAAATTCAAATTAATCTTGTTCAAAAAAGGCAACTATTCTATTGTTATGAAACAGAAACCACCATTTAAATCCAAGCGTGATGTAAGGTCTGTGGAATCAGTGTGTAACTATTCAGTGTTTTTACCACTCTATTCAGGTTCCAGCAACAGCAACACTAATTGATTCAGCTAATTAGCTTCAAAATCCCAAACATTTTTTCATTTGTGTGTAATTGGAGAATATAAAAAACGGGGCGTATCTCTGCTTGCTGTTGTTTCTCCGCACAGTAGCGAGGTTAACAAGTGCAAACACAATGCTTTGGGAGGTAATGAACATAAAGCCTGACTGGAAAAACATGGACTTGGAGTGTTTTTATCCACTCATACTGAATGAACGCTGCTAAGCATCATTTGCTTAGGGCCTTTTGGGCGGAGAACCTGGTTCTGCCAAAAACAAACAAACAAAAAAAATGGCCCTGCTATAGTCAAGGTCCCAAGCGCTCTAGAATCTTTGGTCCCATGTAAGAGTTCTGGTTCTCTATGGTTCTCTGTTTGTTTGTTTGTTTTAAAGAAAAAAGGAAATTTAATGAAGCTTGTCTTTTTAATGGGATTAAAAACATGTTATAAAAAGCACAACTTCACTTCACAAAGTTCACTTAATCAGGTGTCAATTAGCATCTGTTCAAGACTGTCCAATCTGGCTATGGGCCTGGGGCTCCACATACTGAGAGAGACAGCAAGAGGAATTGAAAGCAGGAGAGGCAAGAGAGGAGAATATGACCAGCGCAAGCACTTTTTTCTTTCCTTCTTTCTTACTTTTCTTTTTCATGTTGTTCTTTTCCTCTTTCTTTTCCATGCGCATCTTTTTTTAATGCAGCGGGAGGAGACAGGTCAGCCCAGAGTTCTCAGAAAACACAGAGTTTTGTGCGCAAACACACAAGCAGGAAATGTTACAGTCATTTTAGCATCCACGGGGCATTTAACCCCCATGACACACACTGCATTTAAACAGTGAGACATGACAGCAACACCCACGCCAGGCTCTGCTGTCTGCATACACACATGCTTTTGGGTTCCCTCATAGCCACTATGTTCAACACAGAGACATTGTTAGGAGGGGCATGAACCAGACTTTGTGTCTGGTCTTTGTATTATGTTTTTGTCTGTCAGTTTGTCCGTCTCTGTGTGTGTGTGTGTGTAGTGTGTGTATTCATCTATGGCTACCGCACACAAGCTCTTCATGTTACCCCTGTCAAAAGCAGTTGTGGGACCTAGAATCGCTGACTGTACTGAGCAGCATCACAGCAGAAATCACTTTCTCATATTTATTAACAAGGATCTGCCCCAGGCAGAAGCATAAGGTATGCGACTGGCCCACTAGGTTGTCAGTCAAACAGAGGAATGCAGGTGATAGGCCGAGAAGAGCTAAGAAAAGAAGAGGAGACAGAGGTTCTCAGCACAGACTGCTATGCTCTGTACACTGTCTTCCCCCAGTAAATATTTTTTAGAGTGAAGGATATCAAGGGTGAAATGCGTTTTGGGTAACATGTACAACACACATTTTCCTATATGTAACGTCAGTGAGGATGTATGCAAGAACATGGGAGTATAATTATAAGTATAATTATGTGTGTGTGTGTGTGTGTGTGTGTGTGTGTGTGTGTGTGTGTGGGCCCTTTGGGCCTGTATGACCAGGGACAGTGCTGTTTATGACAGATCCCTGAGCTGTCCAGCACCATGCTAAATGAGACGCGTGACTCATTGGATCAAACAGGGGATTAGCCGGTAATGATCTGGCAAATGGTTTTGAAATTGTAATTATCTACCCCGGCGCTTCTACGGCCAGGCGTAGTGATGTGGATGGAGAGAAACGAAAGAGGAAGAAATAGACAAAGGGAGGGGTGGGAGGAAGGGATGAGAGAGAGAGAGGGAGAGAGAAAGAGAAAGAGAGAGAAAAAGGGAGAATGGGAAGGAGGGAGGGAGGGAGGGAGGGAGAGTGTCTTGGGATAACAAAGTAAAACGCTTTGACCAAACAAGTGGATATTTCAAAGAAAATGGCATTAGTTCTTGTGTTGTCTCTCTCCTTTGTCAGCGTGGAGTGGATGTGTTAGTATTCCTGCACCGACTGTAGTGGGCTCAGAAGCTGATCCATGGATGTATGTGTGTGTGTGTGTGTGTGTGTGTAACTCAATGGGCCTGAGATTGCACTACCTATGCTGGTGCAAACACTTAACCTGGCCAATCACCACATTGCCCAGGATCCTCACCTTCACTGCAGCCAGTTTTAAAGGGCTTGTGAAAGCAAAAGGAGAGTGGCTATGAAGAATTAGCATTTCCCCTGGAAACAGAAGAAGGAAACCATGTGTATTTGCATCAGGTGCACAGTGAATGCAGTTGTTAAAAAAATGCTATATTTATGACGCTGTCTCCTTCTGTAATTGTTTTTTTTGTGAAGTGTTGAAATCAGTGTTTTCTGAGTGAATACTGAGTTTAATATTAAGATGAAAGTCACTTTCCTTTTCTTTGTCATCAATCTGGATCACACACATCTATTTTTCAAGTCACAGTAATCTTCCTCCTGTGAAAACAACAGCAATATGTCTATCCTATTGCTTTGATTGAAATTCAATAACACATTTCTCAGAACAATGGTCTTGGTAATGAGTTGATGAAGGAGCTGGTGTGATGCTGGGCAGTTCAACCATGAAATGACATATTCTGGTGTGTGAGTCATTATTGCCACCTGCTGGGCTAAAGAAGAAGCACGTCCACATAGCATTGGTCATGTAACTGCCAACACTGCCACCAAGTGGACTGGTAGGTTACTTACATCTGTAAAGAGGGGTTTCTGTCTTCCTGGATCTTAAATTAAGTTGTATGAATGTGCATTGCATGTGTCGAAGTGTGTGTGTGTGTGTAATGTATGTGTGTATGATCTGTGTGTATGATCTGTGTGGGAGATCCTGGCCTGATTCTGTGTCGTGTCTCTTCCTTCCTGCACCCCTGCTGTGTCCAGGTGCTCTCCTCGTCAGTAGAGTTCCTCTCCATTGCTGACAAGCTGACCATTTAGATTCTCTCACCCACAACTAGTCACTGAGCATGTATGTGTGTGTGTGTGTGTGTATGTGTCCATATCAACCAAGATGAAGGAGGGGGTGTATATGTGTGTCCCCATGTAAGCCAAGATGAAGGTGTGTGTGTGTTTGAGAGAGAGAGAGAAAGAGGGAGGGAAAAAATGAGAAAGCTATTTTGCGCTTTGAATCACTGCTTCACTCATAACTCTCATTCTTCATTCTTTCTTTAGGGTTTAGGGTTTAGGTTTTCAGCCTTGGATTTACAGCCATCAGAATGTATATTATATGAATGTGGAACTACATCAGTTAGACAAATACTGTACTCCGCAAATAGTGCTGAGTGCTTAAACTATATTGTGAGGTACACATATAATCACACAGATCACATGTGTGTAAATCTTGTTACTTTATACTGCTTGAAGTTGGATTCTGAAAATATCAACACAAATTTGATTTTGGTTGCAGAGCAGAATTCATCTCAATCTCATAATAAATATGAGGAAAAGAGCCCTCAGATGTTAAACTTTGACAGGAATGCTCCATCTTCACAGACACATACATACTGGCATGACTGACAAATAGCAATTGGACAAATGTCCTGAGGTTCTCTGACACACTGAATGGATTTGGAAAAGAAAAAACGCTGTATGAAATTTCTTTTATCTTTAGCATGTCTTTGTCTTGATGCCTTATGGTGGTGAAGTATGGTCATTGCGCGTGCTTGAAGTGTAGCTTAAGACACATAGCCCGTAGTGTAGAATACATCCTGATCCCCTGAGGCTCGATAGCAGATAAGGACAGTATGACTGTGGCCCAGTTCTGGCCCTGAACTGTTTCTGATGCTAGTTAGCATCCAAAAGGTTTGTCCCTGTGCCCTATATGCATTGTTTTATGCATGTGTTTTGGTCTTTTTTTGAGGATACTCCCATGACCAACCACACTGCTGCTTATAATTCAGGATTACAAATAATAGAGCAGTATGTGTGGCTTGTCCATAAGTCTATATGTACATTTACTTTCATTCCTTTAGTAGATTATTCTACCCAAACTGATTTAAGAGTGAGTAACAACATTCTAAACAATATCATGAGAGACATTAGAGCAAGCATGGAGATAATATTACAGAAATAAACAGAGGAAGAAAGATAGATAGATAGATAGATAGATAGATAGAGAGAGAGAGAGAGAGAGAGAGAGAGAGAGAGGTGCTACTAAAGGCAGGGTGGATTGTCTTATGTGATTGTCTTGTGTGGGGTGGCAATGCCAGATTTTGCTCCACTGATGAATGCAATTGCCATGAGGTACAACCTGTATAACAGTATCCATAGGTTTATTGTATGGGTTCACGTTGTGATGATACAAGGTGTTGTTTCAGTCAGGACTTTGAATTATTCTAATGCAGTAATGCAAACACTTAGAATTTTATCTGAACTAGAGTGTACCTTGATGTATTTACCTGATACAGTAAGGTGCTGGTTTGTACTGTATCAGAGGGCTTTAAAAATAAGTGAATTAAAGATTTCATTTTACCCACAATATATTCTAGAATTTTTGTCAGTGTATTAGGAGTGTCAGGAGCATATAGGACTATATTTTCAGGACCTGCCATTGATATACTAACTAACATATAAAGATTACACCCAACCAGTGGAATTACAGGCCTAAAGCTTTGATGGCTGTCAAAATAGTTATGGAAATATTTCATCAAAACTTTGAGACCATACCTTTACACACCAGAGAACTGCATTAAGCAAGACTGCAATTTTAAGAATGGTTTATGCACTGTTCAAGTTAATTCACTGTTGTAGTTAATTTTTTCATTTTAGTTTTATTTTTGCGTTGTTTGTGGTTGCAAACAATGTATTTATTCTGTTAGGCTAAATCTCCTCTTAAGGAACAACAAACAAATGTATTGCCAATGCAACGATTTACATCTTTCCTTATAATAATCATAAAGGCCGTAACATAAATCCAGTAGGCCTATTGCTTTTATGGGTGTTCAAACTGTCTGTTTCTCTTCGCTGCAGCTCTCATTAGCTTTCTTATTTACAACTGACTGTTTAAACACCATTTCACAGTCTTGTGAAGACACTTCTGCTCTTGCACAATGTTTTAGACCCATAATCCTCTTATATGTGAAACGTGATCGATGGCAATAGGCTGTCTTATAAATGTCAGGCATGTCTTAAGACTTTTGTGAATCTTTTATTTTATTGAAATTTCCACTTTCCCAGCTGTACCTAACCATGTGTTCCTTACTAAACCACTAAACTCAGGCTTTAGCCTAACTGATAAAATTGTATATAGTCTCTCTTTTTATTGCTGTTCCTAATTTATACGATTATGTAGATAAATTATGTATACGATTATGTAGATAAATGTGGGATTTCACACTGGGTAAGCATTCGCCTTCACACTGTGTAATATGAATAGGCCTATGAATTATGAAATCCACAGTACACCGAGCTACACTGTAATCTCTCAAAACATTTCAGTTGTGGATGACACGTTTGTTGCTTCAACATTCTCATGTTGCCTGTTGTACCTTTCTAACGAAACGAAGATTTCTCTAAATTAACGCGCGCCGTTAAACTTTTATTGTGAAGTAGCTGAAGGTGAACATTTGGTGAAGTAAGTAAATGAGAAGATCGAAGTAAGAAGATTAGGGCAATCCTACTGGCGTTTCCCTATGAGGCTTGCAGTGAGTTATCTCAGCGCACTGGTGAAACAACTGCTTGTCGCGAAGAGACAGTTGGTCAACTGTATATCTTAAACAAATTCAAATAGTCTACACCTACGCGTGATTGTAGGTAAGAGTATTATAATGGAGAGGTAACCTGCAGTGAAATATAATCTGACAATACCCAGTATGTTCAAAAAAAGAAGACACAAAAGTGACGAACAAGATGAAGACGATGGCGAGGAAGAGGATGAAGAAGACTCACTTGGCAGCAGAGGAAACCGTCCCACGGCCCCCTTTTCTTACGTCTTCAATTTAATGTCAGGTAGACTGTGACAGTCAAAGCATTTTACATACACTGACTAGGACAGCTTTATAATTGCTAGCCTTGCTAGCCTTTCATTTCACATGTTGAATCTTAGGCTCCACCACAGAAAAGTCATAGGTCATACAGGGCATGAATTTCGCAGTGCGAAGTAGTATTTTGTTTTGTGTTGGCATTGGCTACTTAGCCATTAGTTTTTATGCAGCCTGTCATTACTAAGTTTTTTTCCTACTAGCCTAGGCCTAGGGCCGGTCTACTAACGTTACAGTTTTACAGCTGCGACGCCGCGTGAATCATCATAATTTGATTTACCGACAATATATAAATAATTGGGAGATACACTTTTCCTGCACAGGCCTCAAAGATGTTTTATCAAGATGCATCACAACGACTTTGGAATTTATAGAATTATTTAAAATTTACGAAAAATAACAGTAATCCTCGCATATAAACTGCATGGTCCGAACTGGACACCTCTTCCACTGCAGCTGTTGCGCGAGATGAATCCAACGACATATGATGTAAATTCCATATCGTTCGCCTGTCTTTGCGATTCTGATAACGCAACAAAGCACTTCACTTCAAAGATGTGTTATTCATCTAAGCAGGTACCGAGAGATGGTTAGCCTTTTCAAAAGCAAAGCGGAGCATTTTTTTCAACACAGACCAAAATAACAAGAGCAATTGATCGACACCGCATGTCACAAGAACAACCCACAGTTGCGATGCTATAGCAGCTATCACAGATGGCTTCCACCTGTAAGGCGAAAAAAGGTTAGGCTATTTGTAGCTTGTGGAATAGACTATTTGACTTCAGCTATATTCAAGTTCACTTAGGATGGGAAAAGCGCAATGACAAGCCAGTGATTTTGGTCGGAAAACTTTTGTAAGCCATATCATGCCCAATGAATTTAGCTTCATGATTCGGATAATATTTCAAATTTTACGAGGCCTTGGTGATTTATGTCGCCCCGAGACTGACAGGTCTGTAGGCTACTGCTGATTTGAGGCAAAGTATTGAGCTCTAGGCTTGTAGATTTGAGTCGAAGTTTTTCGACGTCTGTGTCTTGTGCTTAGCAGCAGTAGTAGAATATATGAAGTATGAGCTTTTTAATGAGTCAATAATCGCATTAGGCAAAAGCCTTTACTTTCTTGGTAACGTGTACGAGACACTCAAATCAAGTCATAATCGTATGGGGGGCGACTGAAAGGACACAGGGTCGAAATAAGGCTTCAATTAAAGTGCCCTCCACAATTGACTCCTTGTAAAGTTTCAACTTTCAAAAGACTTCTATTGGTAAATAACTTTAATCTCACAATGGAAACATTGTGGAGAAATCAAAGGGAAGCTTTTTCAACTAAAAACACATGCCACAATTATTGGCACCCTTCCACTGAACATCAAAGCCTGAACTTGCCAATAGCCTATTAATAGTCCTCTCCTTTGACATGCTGAAACCTTTGACGTATGAAAACTTATGAAGAAATGATACGAAACCAATGATTATCCTAACAGAATCTATCTAGTTCATCCATTTTCAATGTCCTCTTCTCTGCATTCTCCTCTGTAGCTCCCTGCACTGTTTTTCTATGCCATTGAGGACTGGGGACTGAGAGATTCATGCATGGCAAAGGCTTGATTTGTATCTGGTAAGCTGTAGGCTTTTGACCAGTTTGATCATGTCTTACTGCTAGTGTTTTGGCAGCGAAAGATTTGGATTTATAATTTGATATATAAACATATTTAGTTATTTCGCAGCATGTCCTGGGCCACTGCTCTAGAATGAACCCAGTATTTTACATTTGTAATGACAAGAAAGACATTGCCTAGTGTACCTTTTGAATAATCTATCAGCATGGAAGTAATGTCTGAAGGATATTACCGTTTTACTTAAGAAGCACTTAATGACACTGGGATCCACTTGATCCTCATCCTCACTCCTCACAGCAGAACCCAGCACATCCCATTGTGTTAACCCATTTTCATTGGTTTCACAAATTTTTCATAAAGTTTTTCAAAACATTTAACACAGCTCTCTTAGAAAGTTCCCAAACTCAGTTGAATTACTAGCTTGAACAACTGGAAATTCACGACCAAAAATATATTTCTGCCAACACAGTACTAATGTCACTGTCAATCTCCTCCCCCATAATTCTTTAATCCACATCATTCTTCATGCATATAAGATACCACCTTTGGTTTTTGCTATTTGGAAGGGTGGGTCAAAGAGGTCAACAGCATATAGAATTGTGAATGTATCCATGTTTTGATGAAAAAGGAAGGTCAATGAAAATTGGAAAGTTACCCCAGTGTATGACGTGCACTGTGCTGTGGTATGTTTGCCAAGGTGCTTATTATGGGTCTTGCATGTCAATTGCAGTTACTTTACTGTAAGTGTTGAAGGAAAGAATGAAATGTGTGTTGTAACATGCTTGGCTATGGTTCTTTTTCACACATTCAATAACCAGGTAAACGGTACAGGTATAGCAAAACCTAAGGCAGAATCTGCTTATTTTAAAAGCAAACAAAATGCTCCTGTTTAGGCCTTTGTGTTAACTGATTTGAAAATGTGGATTCTTAAATTGATGGCTACATCAAAGTAATCAAGCAAAGCTTTATTGCGAACTGCTTCAAAATCCACAGGATTTTCAGGATTAGTTAGTTCAGGATTTGAATTTATAGAAATAATAATAAAATAACAACAACAAACACAGTAATAATAGTACTCTATATTGAAGGGGTACCAATAATTGAAAAAAAAAGGTCTTCATGATGCATTTCTATGCATATTTTTTCCCAATTGAATTTGCTTTCCTGGTTTTCCTGGTATGGTATTTTTTAAAGTGTCCCTGGATGTCTTGTTTTTCTGCCCCCCACCCCAGGATCAATGACTATGTTTACATGCACATATTTGGAATAAGGTTGTAAGTTGTAAAAGCCTATGATAACACATAATGCCTTAAATTCATTAGTATGTGTAACAGTTATGAACACTAATGTCATTAGTTATATGACTTTATAAATGCATTTTAACCCTTTATGAGTTTGTTTATAATGCTTTATGAATACTGGGTTCATAGAAAGTGTTACCAACATGTGATACCAACCAGGGATCCTTTAAGGCATTTTTAGGTTTTACCTACTGAATCTATTTGCAATGTGGCATTTAATTCACTAGAGGTCACTGTAATTTTTGTATTCTCGTGAGCGTCGCATGTGTATGTCGTCATTTCATGTGCGACATGTTTAAGTTGACACACCAGTTTCTTCCAGTTTTTGTGTCTCTCCTAATCATTGTTACCCTACTGGATTACAGTACATTCAGTCATTTTGTTAGCTAGTAAACATTGATAAAGCGTTCTTGTAGCCGATTGTATTAGATTTATTATATGAACTTATTCTAAACATATAACCTGTCAAGTGTGCCTAACGTTAGCTGACAAGTCACCTACGTAAGGCTAGCGTCTTGATCCATGTGAGCGCAGCGTAGGTGGCAGAGGGAAGGAAATGATCGGTTTGTTTGGCTTTGACTAAAGTTTCTTAATGTTGTCGTTACCCAAAATATGGTAACGTTACTTCCGCGTATATCATGTCGCAAACAGTGTAGTTAAACTCTGCTGAACACCAGCTTGTCCGCTAACTTGCTAACGGAAGTCTGCCCTCGCCACCAGGATTTCTGAAAACTTTGGGCTGTTTTAGACGAGTCGAGATGCTGAATGTCCCATCTCAGTCCTTCCCCGCTGTTGGTTCCCAACAACGCGTGGCACCATCAGGACAGTCTCGGAACAAGGTAAGTTGGGTAATGGTTGCAGTATTCCTGAACATGTGTGTTGTTTTCGTGACAGATTTACAGACTGATTTAACTGTGCTAGGATACTCCCCTTTTCATGTATGAGGTGGCACAGTGTTACGTTCACAAGAAAATGTGTAATTCCTCTTCGTTCCTTCGTAACCTTCTTACTTGAGGGGGGGGGGGGGTGACTTAATTCATGTGAAACGCAGATGGGAAACGCAGTGCTGTACTGGTTTCGTTGAGTTAGCAATGTAGCGTTATGTTTTATAAGTAGCTTTACGATAGACGAAGCGTCTGTCAAATACAATGGTTTATTGAACTGTTATGTCACCTGTCAAATGCAACAAGTTGAAATGCCGTAGGACTTGGAAATCTCAACCTCCATCGTTTGGTGGCAACACTTAAGTCAACACTTATCATATACACATACTGCATCCTCTCAGAATCTACCTTGATACAGTTCTCATATTACTTTCCTCCATTAACATTGGACAGATGTTTTATCATGGCTTCTTGATTTTGTTGCCTAGTCGTTACTCTTGAATGACAACTGAATGATATTTAAATCCATAGGCCTACTCACATGTGTCTCTTGTTTTAACTTTGTAGAAAGGGTGCTCTCTAAACCCATGATTAGTCAATTACTGTAAGGTTATTTCGGGAAAACAATTTAACAGGGTAAACCGTTGCAAATTAATTCTGTGTGTGTGTGTGATTTTGTCTGTGTGATTTTCTGTAGGTGGCCTTGAAGCCAGGCCACAGTCTGATGGACTGGATCAGATTAACCAAAAGTGGCCGTGACTTGACAGGGCTAAGAGGCCGACTCATTGAGGTCACAGAGGAGGAGCTACGAAAACACAATAAAAGGAATGATTGCTGGACATGCATCCGAGGTAACACAAACCATATCATGCTAAGAGACTTAAATGTCCCTCAAACCCGTATTATGACAGATGTTACTTCCTGTCACAAGATAAAATAACACAGGGTTTATCTCAAATGCAAGACTAAGATCTAAACCCTGAAAGATTTAACCAATACTGATAAGTGTTTGAGTTTGCGAGGCTGTGAGTGCTCATCTTGCTATTTGCAGTATTAGGACTTCAGGTGTGTCAAACAGTTAACAGCACTGAGGTCATATTGGAAACACAGTTCTGTTAGTTTTATGATAATTGTTTGCCAGCATTCTTAGTGCTTCCATGCTTTCCATATGTTTCACACTACAATGCTATGAGGTGTGGGTAATTCCTTTTGGGTGCACAAATTCCAACTTCAGGAAAGTGCTCAGAACGGATGTGAAAACACATCAAAGTCTGTGAGTGCAGACATGGAGACAGGGCAACAGTCAGTTCTGTAACAGTAGACAGTAGTAAAAGCACAAGATGGTGTTTGCCTTGATGTGATGATGACAATTGTCAAGGTTTTGTGGATGTGTCTTTTCTTACTGGAGGTGTGTTGTACCCCATCAGAGATACCATTCATACTGTATCTTTCCCTTAAGCTGAGTTTGTCAGTCAGTTAAAAGTGACCCAATTCCTATTCTCATATATGGTTCTGACACAGTTCTGATATGTGCCATGACGGTGTAAACAGTAAAAAAATTCTGATTTCCTCAGATCGGATTCAGGCCTATTTCATATGTGGTAATAAATCAGATGTGAATCGGATATGTGTTCATGTGTCCGCTGCAGGGGGAGACATAAGCGAATAAACATTTTTGATTTTCCAAAAAGACTCAAAGCTCAAAACTCAAATCTGTCTTCTGGCTATATCCAATTTCGCACATTGCACTTAGTAAAAACCAGAATGTTAATTTACCCCGGTTCTCCTCATATGCACAAAGAAGCGGATGCATGATTTCACTTTTTACAGCCAACTTGAAGCTGCTCCATGGTTCTAACTCCAGACTGGGTCAATGACAGTTCCTTGTAGTTATTTTTTTCCTCCGTCACATCTCCAAGCTTTATTTTGCAAGGCTTAGGCTAGCGACAACAGGTCACATTATGCTGGCCTTTGGAGGAAGCATACATGATCTGAGAATCTAAATGGATAGGTCATTACAGCCTGTGGTTCTAAAAGCGACTTGCAGAATTATTTCAGTTGCCCATTTGAGAAGTGAGCAGTGCCTATAACACATGCAGGGAATTCCAAGCATCTTGCAAGTGTAAATGTGTGTATCAGATTGGGGCACTTGATCTGCAGTGTAAACGCCGCCTTAGACTCTGCTCTGGGGTGACATGCTAAAAGTTATACTTTTTCCTATCTCCCATCTTCACCGAGACCCTGTGTCTCTATTAGTGCTATGTGATAAAGTGTACGTAAGCTCTACAACTCAAACAAATTGTTTGAGTGAGTTCTTGGTGCGGATATGCTCTAGCACTCCCTATATTTAGTTGAACATGTTTATTTATTTAAGAATGGACAATAATTGACCTGTCCATTTACACAGGCCCTGTAAATGAGAACAGATTTAGCCAAAGGCTGATTTTCATCTGGAGTCCCTGGAAGTCCCTGTGAAGCCTATTCAGCCAAAACATTTGGACCTAAAACTGAAATGGCAGTAATGTACCATGAAGTTGTAGACTATGGTACTTAGAAGTCTTTAGTATGTACTCAACTTTGTGGACATGCTCAAGAGATGGGACTGATATTGACTATCAAATAGTATGAAGAAGATTTGTACAAGTACACTTGCTCTCTCCATGAACACATCAAGAGATCTATGCCGCATTTTTAATTTTTAGAAAACGTTAATAGGTCAAATGAGGACAATGGCTATACCCTGATGTTTTAGTGTGTTTTAGGTTGAAGGGCCCCCTTCCTTTTGTCTTTCTCAGACACGCGTATCTAATGGTTGCAATTTTCTCCTGAGCCATTTGGGAAGACTATTGGTAATTGTGTTGCAAAGGGATTGAATAATGATTTAACAATTGAACTAAGCCTCTATTCCAACCTGACACCATAACAGTAAAATAACAGTAAGTAAACTGCTGTCAGTGTGAGTGGTGTTGACCTGTTACTCATTCTCTTATCTATCAATCCCTTCTCCTCTCTCCCTTTTTCTTCTCCTCTCCTCTCCTTTCCTCTCTTCTCTCCCCCTGCCTCTATCTCTCACGTGTTCTCAGTTTTACTCCATTTTCTTCACTCTATTCTATTCAGCGTGCTGTTTTAGTCTCCCTTTCAACCCCTGCTGCGGAAGCCCATTCATTAGTTGTCCCGTGAACGTGCATGTTCCCTGGGTGCGCAGCACCCATTTGGAACCTAATTAAATTAACTGTGTGTGGGGGGGGGGGGGGAGATTATGTTTATTACGTTAGACAGGCAGGCACTGTGTGTTCTCAGCTTTTATTTCCCAGAAGGTGAGCAGCACCATGATGGATAGGACACATATCAGAAGGCTCCAGGCCCCACGTCAGGTGCCTGACAGCAGTAATGCAGAACCATTAGAGGTGGATCTCACACTAAGCGAGGGACTCTGGGGCTTCCATTTAGTGTTATTTTTTAACACCTTGAAAGGACTCTGGCAGCCATTAACACAAAGGCAGGAAAACTAGACTGTGGTACAGGAACCTAATATACTGTATGTATGAGCTTTGATGGGACTATTCAGTAGGCTAATCAATGTTCAGGCATTAAATATGAGTTTAGGCTATATGACCCAATGCAGCCCGAATGCTTACAACATTTCAGCCAGGAATATTTATGATGTGCATGTAGGAACTGAGGAAATGATCCAAAGTAGCCTACCATCATCATGGATACCATCTATAGGCGGATTCTGATGCAGCTAAGTGCACGATAGCTCAGCCATATGAAATAGAGATCTCCAAAACGGAGATTGCCAGCTGAGGTTTTGCTTTGACTGACTAGGTGGCTCACATTAGGCTACTTATGAGGGATAGCGTAATCTTATAGGCTATTAACTAATTTTGATGGAAGCCTTCGAGTTTGAAATAAACTGCTGCAGTAGGCATGCTTTGGCTTTTGGTAGTGTGAGTAGCTTGATCTAGTTTGCATAGGTGGTCAAGGCATAGTTATACAAATGTCTGTCATCACTGTATTACTACTAAGTTTAATAGCCTATGGTCTTTAACATGGCAAACTGCGAGAAGCTCACTTTGATCGAGGCTGCAATGCCAGTGTGAAACGATAGAGGGAGCAATCTTACACATTGCTACTTAAAGTAGATCATACACACATTTTTGTAAGTGTTAGATAAGCCCTTTCCCAGGCTTTAGAAATGTACCTGATCTCAAAGCAGCTCTGTGTAGTTCTCATGGAATACTCTCAGTTTCAGTCGTCTTGAATGCAGCTTTGAATGGACTTGCATTATATTTATTACAGCGGCCAAATGTTGTAGAATGTGATACAGGAACCTTGCTTGCATACTCACTACAGAGGATATGCGCACTTAGTTAATATTGGTGTTTCTAGGTCATTTTTGGATGTTGAAACTGAAAAGTAGCACACATAGCTCCTTTTAACTGCTGTGTTCATTTAATCAGATCATTAGGAATTAGGTTCATTAGTAATATTATTTCCTGTCAGCATTGCACAAAATGTCCCTCGTGTCGTCATCTCCGTTTTCTGTAATCTTCTGCTGTTCTACTGTATACTGTATTCTACATAAAGTGCCTGCCAACTTGCTTCCAGCGGAGTGCACTGTTGTCACATCCTTTAACTACGAGTAGCCCCCCCCCAACCCCTGGTAACCAAGCTGAAAACCTTTTTGATGTTTCCTTTTTTACCTCACATTTTTTTTTAATCCTGCTCTTTGATACAACAAAAAGATCTCACCCTTCCATTTCTGAAAAACAAAAAAGATCTCACCCCTCCATTTCACCAAAACAATAAAGACCTCACCCCTCCATTTTCTCCAAAACAATAAACATTTACATTTATGCATTTAGCAGACGCTTTTATCCAAAGCGACTTACATTTTGTCAACTATCAATTACATCAGGGCCAGTCTCCCCTAGAGCAACTTAGGGTTAAGTGCCTTGCTCAGGGGCACAACAGCTGGGATTCGAATCCACAACTTCTCAGGCTACTTGCACGCTAGCCAGGTTGCTTAACCACTACGCTACCAAAACAATAAAGACCTCGCCCCTCCATTTCTCCAAAACAATAAAGACCTTACCCCTCCATTTCCATTTCTCCAAAACAGTTATGTGCAAAACTGAGTGGTGTGCTTGAGAGTCTTACAGAGTTGTTGCTGATGACATGGATAGATCTAAATGAGCAGGATGAACAGCTTCATTGCTGCCTGTGCTTTTATCCTTCTGTGAGTGCCTGAGAAGTCAGAGCACACTAAGACTGCAATGTTACTTGGTGTCTTTTTCGGTCTTGTAACCGACTCTTTTTGAATGCATCAATAGAGCTATTGGAGGATATTAAGCTGTCAATTTTTACTTCATTTTATGTTCAATGTTCAATACAGTCTTATCTGCCTAGTATGTTAATAAAATTAATATATTATTGCTGTCTGTGAAGCCTAATGCGTGTGTGTGTGTCTGTCTGTGTGTGTCTCACAGGTATGGTGTATGATGTAACCGCATACATGGACTACCATCCCGGAGGTGACGACGAGTTAATGCGGGCAGCGGGTATCGATGGCACTGATCTGTTCGACCAGGTCAGTCGCCAGTAGACCACTTCCCATCTGAATACACAACACCTCCTAGTTCTTTTTTATTCATAAATCTGATTTTCTCTATTTGTTTGATTTGTTGAGGTGACCACAGACATGTGGGATGTCAATGCATGCATGAGTAGAGATTCTTTGACTGGATTCATAATTTAGTAATGCAGCAATGTGTTTTCTTACATTTACATTCACATTTAAGCATCTAGCAGATGCTTTTACCCATAGCCACTTGGTACATTTGTCAACTGTCAATTACTTCACGGCCAGCATCCACTACTTTGGGGGATAAGTGTTTTTCTCAAGGGCACAGCCGTGGCAGCCGGATTCAAACACACTTAACTTTAGTGTTTTGCTCGATGTCTGCAGTGGCAAGGGGAAGCCAGGGACCCACAGGCTTCTTTGGGTTGTTTGTAGCCACTGTGATTGTCTGATTTAGTGCCTGACAAAAGAGTAGGGGGATATTGCCTCTCCTTGTTAGTCCGGTCCACTGCACAAGAACTCCCAGAGGATCATGGGATGCCTCCTGTGTAGACAAATAGACGAGAACGTGGAAGGTACATCAGCAGAGGTAGACAGAGAGGAAGTTCAACTCACTGCCTGAAAATCACCAGTTCTCTTTTTTTCCTCCCTCATTCTTTGGTGATTCTTTTTTCTTCTTCTCGCTCTTTGTACTCAAGAGCTTCATGCGTGCATGTAATCAATGTTTTTTTTTTCTCTCTCAACCTCTCATTTCCTCCTGCTTGAGCTGCCTCCCCCCTCCCCTCCCCTGCCTCGTCTCCCTAGTTATTATCGTAGCTCCTCAAGGCTCTTTCTCCCCAGTCCTTTGCTTCACGGTTCTTTATTAAGAATTTGTTAATGGATGAAGAGGTGCTACTATGCCACACCCACAGGGATCTGACTGTCATTTAAGCACATTTATTTGTAACTTTTAATTGTTCTGCTCTGAGGGACATAAGACAAGGGGTTTATCACAAAGCAGAAAAAAGGTTTAGTGTTTTGTTTTGACTAATGGGATAATCAGTGAGACTCCCATCCAAACTCTTACCTCTCAGATCAACCATTGTTTGTAGATGATCTCGGTTTCTCAGTGAGCAGTTTATAGCTTTTTGTGTACCCATTTCCTGCTTTCACGTCATCTCTCTCCTTTTTTGTCCTCTATCTCTCTCATTCTCCCTATTTCTCTTTTTCTCTCCCTCTTATATTCTTTCACCCCTCTCTCTCTGTTGTTTACACTGCTATCACTGTTAACCACCTCCCATTGCCAATTCTCCCCTACCTACCTCCTCTCCCTCTCTCTGTCTGTCTTTCTTTTTTGCCCTCACACTCTCTCCATCTTCCAGGTCCACCGATGGGTGAACTATGAATCGATGCTGAAGGAGTGTTTAGTTGGCAGGATGGCTACCAAAGTCAGCGCAGTAATCAAAGGTGAGCTCTTGACCTATGGGTGCTCACACTATTTCCTCATGCTCTCATCACATCATCACATTTGAAATCAAGTCTGAGTCGAGTCACTATATGATCCCCGAGTCTATTAAGGACTTCTATATCACTATACCTCTATAATATTCTTCCTCCCTGTAGTGTTCCTAGTACAGTGCAGTCTTACAGTGATGTCCCTAAATACTGTAATATCTATAGTATTCTATTCCTAGGTTCTTTCCACCTGTTTATTTACTTACTTCATTACTTGCCTTTGATTTTACCAGGGGAGGTCCTATTGAGATATTAAATTTGCCCTGGGAGTATTTCTAAAAATAGTATTATTTGTTTACAATAGTAGGTAGCCTACTTGTTTTTTTTACTATTTCTGGCAAGAACTTTAAACAAGGACAATGAAGCCTTTAGACCTGACTAGTTATGTGGTAACTTGGGATGACCACAAAATAAGAGTACCAGAGTAATAGCTTTATCTGCATGCAGAAGAAACAATGGTTTTAATATATTAGCACCATGCAGTGTGTGTTTACAAACGGGACCAACAGACAGACGGACCAGGAACAGAACGGCATATGGCTAGTTTAATGGAAATAATGGCGAGGTGGAGGAGAAGGACCCCACTGAGTCATTATTTCCATTAAACTGGTCCCCTTGAAAGTTGTTGTCCTGCTTATCTCCTGTTTGTATTTAGGATATAATTTTATATATAACCTAATATTTAGACACATTTCTGTATATTTTACAGAAAATTATTTTGCTTAGCTAACTTAACTTAGCTAGTGTTAAGGGGGAGAAGTACAGTGTGAAATACAGTTGTACTACAGTTGTTATGGTTACCATTCATAAGCGCATTGATATGGAATGGTGATTCATATTTATCGGATCTACTTCAACGGTAGCCAGTTATACCAATTTAATTCCTACCTCATCAGCCAATCAGAATAGTTAACGGGAATAATTAAGCCATAAGCCCCTAGAGGCCATTCTATACCGTGAATATAGCACAGTGAATATAGCACAGTGAATAGCTCAGCTGAGGGGGTTTGAAGGCACTTCGCTCCGCTCCGCTCGCTTTGTGCTTGACAACACCCCGGTATAGAACGGACTCAAAGACTAGACAAAGCCAAAGCAACAAGAAATGTAGCAGTTTATTCCCTAAACATCAGTTCCTCCACCAAGAAATATATTTCCTTCAGCTGAATGGTTGCCAAGTAACGCACAAACGCAGCTCGTGTAACTTTTGAATGGTGCAGCAATATAAAACGAAATTGGATCTCAGTGCTGTATCAGGGAATATACAGTGGCATCGAACACGATTTAACCATCATAATCAAGTCCTGAAACTATCCATTTTAGAAGGTTTCATATGGCATACAGGCAAAGCTGGGAAGTGTCATTTTGTATGAAGAGAATGTGTGCTCATTGTGTAAATTGGTCACTCTTCAAGTCCTGTACTGAAGTGATGGCTCTGTTTAGTAAATTGAGCATGTATTGAGTAAAATTAGCACACATTTCCTCAATATGTCAAACACATATTCACGCCCACACACTCACACACACACCCACGCACACAATCAGCCATGCCATGAGACATGCTCTCTCTTTCATTAGTGGGAGTTGAAGACCAGGCCCACATGTGGCCAATTGTATTCTGATATAGGCATTGGATACTGGATTGATTGTGGCTTATTTTGCATTGATTTTTTTCTTGTGGTGTTTTTGTGTTGTGCAGCTCAGGCCATGAAGGAAAAGGGGAAAGCACATTTGAATGGTATGTGTAGAGAGAAAAAATCATTCACTTCATCACCAAATCAATCATCATCACCATTGTTGTACTGCTGTGTGTGTGTGTGTGTGTGTTTCAGTTTTTACACAGTACTATCAGTGTGTTTATGTGCATATGTTCCTCATAAGGTGATGGAGGTGTCTGTATGTGGATGATGTGAATGCTTCTTTTGGAGGCAGTTCAAGTTCAAGTGTGTGTGTGTGTGTGTGTTTGTTTCTCCATCTCTATCACCTTGCCTGTCCTTCCCCTGCTTTGTGTGTTGCCTTCATTTATCACGTCACTCGCGTCATTGGCACCATATCAAAGCATTGAGTGTGCTTTCATGCCTGCACAAACCACATGAGGCAAGATTAATTTGTTAGAGACGGGTAAGACATTGAATTCTCTCTCTCTCTCTGTCTCTCTGTCTATCAGGCTTGGCCCCACCACCAGCTCCTGCTCCTCCTCCATTATTGGAGCCCTCTTCTGTGCCTCCTCCACCCAAAGACACCAGACCTCGGTAACCGTCTCCTCTGTCCATCCTCTCTCCTTATTTTTTTCTCTCCTCCATCCCCTCTTCTACATCATAGGACACAATCAAAGGAAAAAAAACCTTACCCTATCCCTTAACCCTTCCCAAAATTGCAGCATAGGAGTTCAAGATACCTGCCTGTCAGTTCTAATTCTAATTCCTTCTGGGATCTAGATTTTAAATAGCATCCTTGCTAGCAGTAGCAGTCACAGTAGCAGAAGGGGCACCAAATGTTGTTTCACTTTGTGCAGGGCGTCTAAAACCTATCCATATCCAATGTATTGGCATGCGTTTGCTGCCCGGTGGGCAGATACTTTCTGTTTCAACCAATCACTACTGTTTGGTAATGACATATATTACTGACCAATTACTGCAGCGCATTGTTTGAGTTCAGTGTCATCACTTTCAGCCCCTCTCTCTGTTGGCTGATTGGCGCGCAAAGCGTAGAGCTGCTGGAAACCTAATGAGAAATTGAGTGCTAACCTGGCTCCAATGTGCTGTACAAAAATAAAAGTACAGTAGACGAAAGAAAAAAAGTACAAAAATATGACGAGAATAAAATAAAGCCATGAAATGATTAAGATAAAAGTTAATTATCAGGAGAAAGCATCTGAGAACAGTTTAGTCTGAAGTCTAGATTTGAAACTGCCAATAGTAGGGGCATTTTTGATGTCTTCAGGAAGTTGGTTCCCAAGCTGAACTGTGTAGTAGCAGGAAGCTGCTTCACCACACCTTGTTTTGACCTAAGTGGTGTGTATTGCTTCACCACACCTTGTTTTGACCTAAGTGGTGTGTATTGCTTCACCACACCTTGTTTTGACCTAAGTGGTGTGTATTGCTGAAACATGTCAGATACTGTTGGTAATTAGGTCCCATTGGCACACTTGCTAGCGTGCTCATTGCCTGTGCCAGGTGCTGCGAGTTAACGTTTGGAGCCCAGCCGTGTGAGGGTGTAGGAAAGAAACAGAAGGCCTGTGCCTTGTCTCCCAAATGCATGTTCTGTCTTTTTAGAGCTTTAGATTAGATTAAGGTAAGATAGTAATTCTAACCAATCCGACTCCAATTTAGAAAATAACCACTAGGTGGAAGTTCAAACATTAACCATTATCAGTAGTTCACCTCATAAGAATTAGGTTTTGTTTAAATAGAACTGTGTCTGGCAAAATAGTTCAGTGATAGGAGGTATAAAAGTTATCCAACAAAACTGTATGACGTGGGAACAGCCCGACGCCTGGGTTGAAATGGTCAGAGGTCCAGAACTTAGTCACAACTAATGTTATGTTACAGAACATAACATTCAATCTTTTCTATTCCCATCCGAGATTAGAGTGTGGATTACCACTCAATGAAACTCTCAGACTAAAGACCTTCTAGGCTCTTAGGCCTACTAGACAAGGTATCTCAATATGGTATTAATACAGATTAACAGTTTATTGTGACCAAAATGGTTATAGAATCAATAGAACAGTATTCCTAAAGTAATCCTAGAAATCATCAAATGGTCAACAAATCAAACAAACAAGATAATAGTCAAAATGACTGCATAGCATACCTGAAATAGAAATGGTTACATATAAGGCATGGGAGGTCTGATAATAGTAGAACAACTCAAAGACTATGTCTTTGTGCTTTTCTTAAAAATCCAACCACAGCAGAACACTTTGTATTTACATGTTAATTGGAAATCTGCACTGTCTACATTTGGTATACCATTGATACCATTTGACCATCACTGAACATTTCTAAATACAATGGAAGCAAGAAGGGAAGTGTCTCTCTAGAATAGGGACATTTCTCCCAAACCTCAGAAATGTCACATAGACATTATCTTCAGCATTTCAGCACTTTGACCTTTGTACTTCTCGCATTGAGACCATTAAAATGATATCAAACATTAATACATTTTACATTTCATGTATACATTTCAAGTCCAACATTTAAAATGAAATCTCTTTGCTTTAGTGGGGCCTGGCCTAGCAGAAGGTGTCAATAGCTCGTCACAGGGTGACAAAGAGAACCAGCAGGTCGTTAGACTAGGGTCATCAATGTTGCCAGGCCCAGGCGTAGGGGTTCAGACCTAATTCATTTTACCAAGTTACATTCAATACATTCAGGCTCCTTCCTGTCTATCGGAAGATTCTGTTATTCAAGGAGAGCAGACTTGGGTGGGGGTGGAGGTGCCAAGGAACCATTGGGGCACCCCATTGAATAGTCTTACACAGGGCTCAGGCCATGCAGGTTGATGCAAGTTACACTAGGGCAGGGCGATATGGCAAAAAAAAATTTCCATATTGCCTGATATCGTCATGATTATCATGATTATGATCATGACTGGGCAGAATTCATGTTGTAATAAATTACAACACGTGGTAGTGTGTTTTTAAGGTACAGTGCATGAATGCACACAGTGGAATGCAAAGAATATAAAGAAAACAGTTGATGCTTATGATTGTCTGTTCAATTAATTTTTTGAGTAATTGCCCAGCCCTAAGTCACACAAACCCATAGTAGAGGATGTGTTAGTGCTGATGTGCCAGTTCACCATGCATATGTGTGTGGTGGTGAGCAGCCTAATTCTTAAAACAAAGCTTCTGCAATATTTTGCCATGTGTTTAGGCATGCTTTTGTTAACTGTCGGTCCCAATGGTCCCCGCCAAGTCCTCAAGAAGTACTGCATAGATTTGGATAAAATTTTTGGACAATGTGGGTATTAGGACAAGGAACAGATGATTTAACTTTGGTGGTGATCCGTAACACCATCTGGAATTTGAATTGCGTCAGTGGCCTTATATTGCCTTGGCGGAGAGTTCTCCAGTCTCCAGCTTGGAGGAGAGTTGATGCCTAAAACGCTGCCCTTGTGTGTGTGACAGGTACGACTGGTTCCAGACAGATGCCACTGTTAATATTGTGGTGTACACAAAGAGGAAGGTAAGTGGCTCATGCATTTTATTGTCTTCACTAATCTCCTCAAGTGTCAGTTGCCATTAATCTACTCATAAAAGGATTCAAAGACACATTCAGATATGGCCAATCATCTTGCAGCTGAAGAACACACACACACACACACATACACACCTACACGCACATTCCCGCTTGGTGGCTGACAGTTTATTAGCTTCTCAGTATGCTATTTCTCACTCTAGTTTTGTCTCCTACTTTTCCCTTGTCTGTCCATTTGTCTGTCTTTTCTTTTTTCTCTACTACTTTCTCTCCTTCCTTGGTTCTTTTGATGCATGTTGTCTCTCTTTCCCACTAATTTACTCTCCCTTTCTCACCCTCTCTCCTTGACTCAGATTCCTCCATGGGGCTGTGCAGTTGTCGACCTGATCAATGGTGCTCTACGGATTGAGGTCGTGCTAGGGAAGATGTCTTATCTCCTGCACTGGCGTGAGAGGATAAATGCGCACACACACACACACACACACACGCACACATGCACACATGCACACACATGCATTCTCTCTCTCTCTCTCTCTCTCTCTCTCTCTCTCTCTCTCTCATCTTCTCCCTCTAACACATACACACACACTCCTACACGGACGCATACTCGGAACTGAAGCTCTAACTGAAGTTATTCCTTTTTTTGCAGGTCTCCCACAGGAAGTGGAGGAGCGTGTTGGCAGTAAGTAATAAACTACTCTTTCCGTGTCAGTCTCTGTGTGTACTTGCTGAGATAATGCATGGCTATTAGGTTAACTGCTCATAAATGCTGCAAAGTCCTGTGCCCTCATTATGCAGGGTCTCTCTCAATTATAACAAATATATATTATATTTGTTATGTTTTTTTGAAAAAAAGTATAGAAAATCTGATCCTAAAATAAATGCATCCCTCTGTCTGCAAAGTGTAATATCATGGGGCTCTTGTCCACGACTTGTGTTAGATGTCAGTGCTCCTTTCATTTAATCTGCCTCTGGCTCCTAGTCTGATTTGGGCTTTGGGATTTTACCAAACAGGGCATGTGGAGAATTGAAAGACTTTGTATGTTGGGGGGTGTTGTGGGAGCAAAGGAGAGAAACACGGTATTTCACCCGGATGGGCGTGGATTAGGTAGGACGCTGCAGTGTACGTTTTTTTTTGTTGTCTGTGTACACTACACTTGCAGTCCCTGCACACTCTCAGTTTGCTCTTGTATAGCGTTAGCCTGCAGTTTATGGGAGATTCCCAAGCGGTAACCGTGTGGATGAAGAAGACAGGAGTATTTTTTGTTATAGTAGTGGTTTATTACTGTAGTTACAAGGTAGACAACAGCAGTATATGCCCCACTAATCAATACAACAAACCTTGTACCTAATATCACCAAGTAGATGCTTAGCCAACTCGCAGCCTATCTAAAGATTTTTTTGTTGCGACTCACTCACATAGCACTCATAACTCTTCCTAGCTTTGACAAAACGTCCATTTTTCAGGGGAGACTGGCTCAATGGAGGGCCTTGCTGAGCCTTGATCTGGCTGGCAGTAAGGGTTGGGAGATTGAATTTGTTTTAGCGCTTTAGCATGTGTCAAGTTTCTTAGCCTCCCGAGTTGCACTAGATTGGCAGACTAGTGAGGTAGGCAAAGACGGTTTGGTTATCGCTCCTTCATCCTCCTAACCCCCTATAGAGCAAGCACTTATGTTCTTACATTAATGATATGATATAAAAGTAATGAGTAAAATCACTTGGTTTTGGTCAGAGCTACAAATATCATGTTGAGTCAGCCTCGTAAAATAATAAGATTATTTTGTACATTTCGTTAACTTCTCACTCCTTCGGTCACTAAACCCAGCCACTTTGAGATGCAAGCTTGTGACTGTTGCAAGCCTACGAGAACGCACTCCATGAACACACATCGAGTGAGTGACGTTGTTGGGAGTCCCAGAGGAGGAGAGTAAACATCTCCTGGCAACAGCTTTGGCATATTGTTCTCCTGTCTTTTTAGTGATTTAAGTGTGAAGGCCTCTCAAGAATACACTCCTTTGTGTATGTGTTTTTGTGTGTTCTTGTGTGTTTTTGTGTGTGTGCGTAGTTCACACAGCCAGTGCGGTGGGGAAGATTCAGGTGGTACTGTGGAAGAAGGCCAAGGCTAAGTGGTCAGAGCTAGGGGAACAGCTGGATGCTCATAATTCCTTTGAGCATCAAAAACACCGCGGTGAGTCAGTCCTGTCCTACACACAAAAACACACCTACACACACACACACACACAAGCTGTCTTTGAAGCACACATTTCTGTTGGGGCTTCTCAGTGTTCAGTGCTGAACTGGATAATGTTAAATCTTCACTGTCCACACATTCAGAGCTGCTCAGAGTGGGGACAGAAACAAGCATAGAAATCAATTCTCCATCCCTGAGGAGTCTGAGCACATAAGCCAAATAGCTGCCCTGCATACCATCCGCAAGCTGCCACTGTTCTCCACTGCTTCTGCATGGGACACACACTGTAGAATGCTTTCCCTCTGAATAAGCCCATGACCTTGAACATGCAAACTCTGTGTGTGTGTGTGTGTGTGTGTCAGTGTGTCAGTAGTTTTCTTTAAGTCATCTGGTGCTGCTGCATCATGTAGTCATTCAGTGTGTCTGATCACCATTCATTCTTTTGACTGTGATCCCAACCTGCAGAGGTGTTTTACCGGAAGTGTGTGCTGGTCTCCAAGACGGACGTCACACATGACACCAAGCTCTTCTGTTTACAGCAGCCCCCTGGGACCCATATGCGTGTACCCGTGGGCAGACACGTCTACCTCAAAGCCTTGGTCCAAGGTAAACAGGTTTCCTGTCCTGCCATGTCGCAGGATGTGATGTCAGAGCAGGATATGACCTCACAGGATAAGTGTTTTCACTGTCATAACCATGCTGTCTTGGAAGCAGTAAGCTGTCCTGTGTGTGTGTGTGTGTATGTGTGTGTGTGTGTGTGTGTGTGTGTGTGTGTGTGTGTGACATCTCTGTCACACACATCTCTCTTTCTCACACACATAGCACACTTACCTATATTTAGACGTTATCTCTTTTCTTGTGCTGACTCTACTTCTCCTGTCCTCTTCTCTGCCTCTCTCATCCTGTCTTTTGTAGACAGTGAGGTGGTGAAGCCCTACACTTCAGTAGAGCACACGCTGTTTCCTGACTCTTCACCTGCCGAAGGAGACGCCGATGCCTCCAGGCTCTTCCTCATGATCAAGGTGTACCCCAGCGGTGTGCTCACTCCACATCTCGACAGCCTAAATATAGGTAAGTGTGCTATGTGTGTGTGTGTGTGTTTGGGTGTGTCAGAGAGAGATGTGTGAGTGTGTCCATGTGTATCTGTGCTTGATGTGTGTGTGTGTTTGTGTGCATGCGTGTGTGTGTCTATGTGTATCCATGCTTTGTGTGTGTGTGAGTGAATGAGTATGAGAGGGTTGTGTGTCCATGTGCACCATGTGCTTGGTTTGTGTGTGTGTGTGTCCATGTGTATCCATGTGTGTCCGTGCTTGGTTTGTGTGTGTGTGTGTGTGTGTGTGTGTGTGTCTGTGTCTGTGCGTGTGTCTGTGCGTGTGCTCCCATGCATGTAATTCGTCCATTAGCTGGAAGCCTGTGGTGCTGAAAGGGGAGAAACACCTCTAATTGTAACCTTTTTGATGTGGAGCCAGTGGCTAGAAGAACAGAACATTTTAGATTTTAGATAGTCTTTTGTGCATCTAATGACCTTTCTGTCTGCAGTTCAATCTGTTTGACAACAACCCATCACCAGCAGCACCACCACCACCACCACCATCACCCCCTAACAGATGAAATCAGTCATCACTGCAGCTCATTAACCCCCTGCCTGCTCGTGCCTAAGATCACTTCTGAGTTGCAAGGACTATGAAACGGGCAAAAAAAGGGGGTGGTTGGTGTCACAGCAGTCACACGAATTAGCTTACAGAGCCACTGGTCTGAGTCCTCAGTAACAAGCTATGTGGGCAAATTTGCTCTGTCCATTTGACTGTGTGAGATGGCTGGATGGTGATTTAGTTGAGGTGCAGAACCAGCTTATGAAAGGTGTGAAATGTAAGGGCTGTGGCCTTGGCATTCACCTGCGTAAATATTGCTGCTGGCAAGCTTTTTTTTTTGCCCTGTTAAAAAAGAAAATAAAAAAACTGTAACAGCATTCACACACTCAAACACATACACGCACACACACACGCAC
This sequence comes from Tenualosa thibaudeaui, assembly GCA_027481765.1. Classification (NCBI taxonomy): domain Eukaryota; kingdom Metazoa; phylum Chordata; class Actinopteri; order Clupeiformes; family Clupeidae; genus Tenualosa; species Tenualosa thibaudeaui. Next base: position 11,623,702 of record JAIFZK010000015.1, on the reverse strand, counting down.
TGCTGGGGTAAACACTGGTGAAAACATTGCAGCCAGGTCCTGCTACATGTACTGTGAGTTTGAAGGCAGACTGTAGCTCGCAGCACTGCTTCACATTGTGGTCAGTTAGGACATTCCAACTGAAAATACAGTAAATAAAACTTTTAAAACTGTTGCTACTAATGCTTGCTCACATTGCAGTTAGAACACAATATTAGAAGACAGCAAAACAGAGCCTTGACTTTTTATGATGTCCTCAGTTTGCCGAGTGCATAATACAGTGTGTGCTCTTTCTTTCTTTTTTTCTTTCTTCCTCTTTTCTTTCATTTTTTCATTCTACCTTTTCTTCTCTCTGCCCTTATCCCCATTTACTTGTTGTTCTGTTCATGTATCAAGGCAAAGACATAATCATCAATTACGGCACAGGAGATTGCCAAGTAACCAAGATGGATTGTGTAATTAGTTTCTATTTTAGTGAGACTGAAAGGACAGATCCTGTCCAAACCATCACTACCTCTCTCTCTCTCTCTCTCTTTTTTTCTTTTCTTTGACTCTTACTTTAATAAAACCCGGCACTCCTTGTTCTCTGAGACACGGTGGTCCGCTCATAGGTCATTTTGTTGGGACCAGAGAGCATATGTTCAGATAGTTATTTCCTCCACTTGATTCACTAAATGTTTTGGCCTCAAGGAATAGATGAAATAAAAACACATTCAATTATCCTGACCGTCCAATCGACATATAATGTCAATAATTTCAGGGATGCAGCATCGACAGAGGCTACCTGACTGATGAGGTTTGGACTTGGACAGGGTCAGGGTTTAATCCGGAATGTCAGTATTTGTAACAGCACCACAGTGGAACCTCTTCTCTGTCTCCTGTGCCCCAAGGGTCCTTGTTAGCCAAGAACTCTCGATTTGCTCGACTTACAATCAGGTGACCCGGGTTCAGTTTCTGAACCCCACATTGCAAGTCTGTGTTGCTTTGGATAAAAGTGCCAGCCAAATGCCAGTCAACTTTAACTGTAACGTTAATGTGGTGCACATACCAACATTCTACAGAGGTGCAGCTCCTCCACACATCCACACACTCATACAGACCAACAGACATGCATTCACTCGCATGTACTCACTTGCACACACACTACACACACACTGCCATTGAAACACACAAGCAAGTCTTTTTTTTTGTTTGTTTTTGTTTGTTTGTGTGTGTGTGTCTTGGTTTATTTGTTTGTTTGTGTGTGTGTGTGTCTCTTGGTTTATTCGTTTGTTTGTGTGTGTGTGTGTGTGTCTCTTGGTTTATTCATTTGTTTGTTTGTGTCTATGTTCCTGGTCCTGCCAGGTGACTCTGTGTCTGTGAGCAGTCCCGAGGGTCCCTTTAGTTTGCGACTCCTGCGTGGCATCACCCACCTGTACCTTCTGGCAGCAGGCACAGGCTTCACGCCCATGGCTCGACTCATCCACTCAGCCCTGACCGACCTGCCCACGCTCAGGTGAGACCGTCCTCAACTCGTCTTTTTCCAACCCCTTTGACACTGCATAGTAATGAGACCGGATGTCTACAGAGACACCAGTCAGTATGAGCTTCGCCATCACTGGAATATCTCCCCTCGGTCAAAGCATTCAGTTGTGTTTACACTGTCCTTTAGTGCTTAATCCAGTGTGAAGTTTTTCTGTACAACAGTGGATTTGCATTGTCATTGTTCAGTCCCTTTCTAAATGCCGTTTCAGGGGTTGTGTCAGTACCGGACATTTGTAATTATGACCCTTGTTCACAGCCAGGAAAAATACACTCAGTGCCTGTGTTTGTGTTGATGTGTGTGTGTGTGTGTGTGTGTATGCACACAAGTATAGTGAATTTGCAATTAAATGGGAAATCCGTCTAAAGCTTTTTGAAGCCTGGCTTTTGTGTAGGTTTATGAATCCCAGCACTTCAAGGCTTTTTCTCTTTTTCTCAGTTCTTCTCTCTCGCTCTCATTATATTTCTCTGTCACCCTATCTTCCGTAATTACTCTGGTGGGTATGGCCTTCAGCGGTCTGCCCAAACTCTTTGGATAAGCTAGTTAGATATAGGAGGAATAAATCAGCAAAATGCAAGCCTGTCAGACTGCAGGTTTGCTTGTGTGGAAGGGTCCATAGCCACCTGTAATGATTTAAGTGGGAATAGCCCTTAGGTTCTGGCAACCCTCTGGTTGATTGAGCAAAAACACCAGTGTTGCCATGACAACAGCTGGTCTGTGGCCACAATTGCATTTGTACGTATTTTGACACATTCTCTCTCTCTCTCTCTCTCACACACACACACACACACACAATATAGTGTACAGAGATAACAGGTTCTTGTGTATTGGCGAATCCACAGGAAAAACCATCTGATGTTCTTCAACCGTCAGGAGAGAGACATCCTCTGGCGCTCACTCCTGGACCAGCTGGCAGGCAAAGACCACAGGTGGGTTTGGAGGTGTGCTTTATGTCTTTGTCTGTGTGTTTGGGTGTGATAATGTATATATTTCTCTCTGCCTTTGAAAAGTCAAGTCCAAATCATTCTAAACAAAACAAAACAAAAAACAGATGAGGAACAGAACCTGTTGCTTTGAGAATAAATAAAGTTGACTGATGTACTGTTGTTGTGTTACGTTAACTTTACTGATAATAGCAGATGGTAACTTTGGTGGTAAGCATGTGGCTAATGTTATGTTATGCTAAGTGGCAGTAACACTCTGGGAGTCTATGTGTAGTGGAGCACACAGCGGGTGTGGTGACGGGCGAGACCGTCCCTTTTAACATGACTATTAAGGAAAGGACCGAAGGTGATGGCGTTGAGACATAGCTGGGCTGAAATAAGGCCAGTATGGATCAGTTCACTTCCCCTCAGCCTTGGATCTGTAAGCCTCCAGTGACTCACTAGACCTGTAACCAATACACCTAAATTAATGTTTCCGGAAGAATCTGTCCCAAGGTCTGATCCCTTTAATTCAAGTGCACGTCTGTGTGTGTGTGTGAGAGTGTGTGTGTGTGTGTGTGTGTGTGTGTGTGTGTGTGTGTTCTATAAAGAGGAATATGGCCCAGCAGAGCTTATTAGAAAGAGAACAGAGGGCACAGCGGGTGGGCGATTTATCCATCTTCATCCAGCCATCTTTATCCATCCAGCACTGACCTTCAGCTAAGGCCCCTGCTTTTGCGTGTGTGTGTGTGTGTAAGTGTGTAAGAATGAGAGTGAGTGAAGGAGTGGATGTGTGTGTTTGCATAGGAAATGCTGCAAAGTTCTCCACTGTCAGTCTCATTGATCAGGTGTGCACATAAGAACAGTTTGGGCACGTGATTGTTATTTTTGTGAAACTTGTTTTGCACACATTGTTTGCACAAAACCTCACATACAGCACACACACATTGTTTGCACAGAACCTCACATACAGCACACACACATTGTCTGCACAGAACCATGAATATAACACATACAAGTGTCTGCACATAACCTCACGCACAGTCTAGGCGTCTGCAAAGAACCTCACATACAGTATAGTTGTCTGTATCGAACGTCACATACAGTATAGGTGAAACTGACATTGCTCAGACCCTGGCTTACCCTAGTGAAGAAGAATCTTATTTTGGCCTGATGCAGGAGTCCACTGCTGCAAACAGTCTTTTTGGATTGTGGAAATGTTCAGCTCTCTGTGTATGTGCATGTGGAGTTGTGTGTGTTCACTGAGCATGTGTACACATAAGTTGTCATGCTTTTGCTCAGCTTTTGCTGAGCCAAGAGCAAAGCCAATCTATTTTAACCTTATAGGTCTATATGACGTGTTATTTCAGTCAAGTCAGTGAACTTGTGTATCGCCATCTCCACAGTGGCCAAACTAGCATGCTGTCCGAGTGCTGTGCAGTTGAAACTATTTTGGGCCATATTTTTTTTTGAAAGCCCTGAGAGTGTGAGCACTGCAGCGCTTGCTGCTTTCGTAAGGCTTGTGTTCTAACACTGTTTCTGAGCCTGCTGTCCTTGCGTTTCCAGAAGTGCGCTTGAGTCACTCTTTTGCCAGGACACTCATTCAAGCTCTTTTGTCCTTTACTAGAACACACTCAGTCTATTTTTCATTATTTCTTGCGGTAAACCAGGAGGGCTCATAGCTCTCCGCTTTATTTAAGGACTTCAAGCTTTGTGTTATTGAGTTCACTAAGGAGAGCTTAGAGTCTGATTATTTGTCATCTTTTTTTTGCTAAACCTAGCCTACCTGTATCGATCCTTCTTGCTCCATCCCCTATTTTTTTACAAGCCGTTCTCTTGCTCTCCCTCTCTTTTATATTCTACCTCAGTTGTACAATGAGCTGATGTTTAAAAAGACAGACCAGATCCTCAGTGACCTGTTTCATCCTTCCCAGAATTTACCCATTTATTGGCAAAATTCTGTAGCAACAGGTTAGAGCGAGGTATTACAAGTCCTTTGAGCCAGCAGCAGTCAGATTATACAGCAGACCTTGAAAACTCTTGAGGATCTACTCTCAGCCTATCTCAACTCTGGTTATTTTAACCGCATCAGATCCTAGGTTTATTTATTTAATGATTTATTTATTTATTTTTAAGCTCTCTTTTTATTCTCTGTTAACTTTATGGTACGTGTCTCTCCATCGCACCTCTGATCCTGTCCTCCCCAGGTTTGAGGTGGAGTATGTGCTCTCTGAGCCCTCTGATTCGTGGACAGGGCAGAGAGGGCGTATCCAGGCCTCTATGCTCACAGACATCCTGGTTCGGCCGGAAGACTCCAAATGCCTGGTGTGTTTGTGTGGACCCACGGCCTTTACTGAGCTAGCAGTTGGGTAAGTTTATCCCTCTTTTACACTGCATACACGCAAACACACACACACACAGTGAAGGTTAAGTCTAAACGTGCTAATTTGGTGTGACATTGGCAATCTGTGCTTTTGTATCCATAAAGCTAGTCAAAGAGGAGTAAATGAATTCTTTGTGTTCTTCCTGAGCACAAAGTGTCAGGGCAGGCTCTCTGTGTTGATCTGCATAGTGAAATTGCCCCTGCTCGGTTCTGCAAGAGAAAACCTCATTAAATTAAACTTGATTGAGGGAAAGGCCAGCCAGGCCATCTGAACTAACAGAATGACACTCTTTCTCCGCCCCTCTCTCTTTTCCCTCTCTCTCTTTCTCTCGCTCGATAGGTTGGTAAAGGACCTGGGCTTCAGTGAAGAAGAGATTCATGCCTTCCAGGGCTGAGACATTATTTATGTGCATTCTTGTTTTGTGTGTGTGTGTGAGTGAGTGTGTGTGTGGGGGGGCGAGGGGATGGGAATGCTTAGAGGCAAAGAACCTCGTGAATGCAAATGAATGACTCATGAGTGAAATGTTTTCTAGACTATGCACAAAGCAGTCAAATGGACCTTCACATAGCACCTCATTCATTACCAAGCCTTTCTTTGAATCAAAGACTTCCACAGCCCAACAATAAAGGGCACCTGCCAGAGAGCATGTGCTTATTTGTATGTGTGTGAACTGCCACTGTGGAGGGAAAAAATCTCCACTGATCATTAAGAGAAAACGGCAGTATTTCTGTGTCTGTGTGTGTGTCTGCATTGACGTCTGGGGGATCCTACCCCCTTAGCTGACTGCTAGGCGCCTGAGTTTGTTTAACATGCCCCTTCAGGCTCCTGCATCTGGCTCCCGGACTCCCGGCATGCGTGCTCCTCTGAAACATGCTTTTCGTTTGACGTATTTATTTTACTTATTTATTTTATTTTTCGCCGTTTCCACCCTGCAGGGTTCTTGACCCTTTGTTCAATGTCTGCCTTCAGCCCTGGCTTCTGTTGGTTGTGGAATGTGACACTTTGGCTCATGTCCCAATTTCTGCCCATCAATCTTTTTCTCTCTGCCACAACCTACTGACATCTCTGCTCAGAAAGGATTAGAAGGCAAAAATGTTTTTCTTTTTTTCTTGCTCTGCTCAAGGCATGCAGATGAGGCTACTAACATGCATACACAGATTCTCTCTCATGCACACACACACACACACACACACAACCTTAAATTAACCTTTTCAAACATTCTTCGAATCTATACCAGATATACCTTTCAGATTTCTGCATTGCCTGCTGGTCTGGTTCACCAGAAATAAAGTTTCTAGCAGGGGAGTGGGTAGGAGAGAGGGAGGGAGGCAGAGCTGACAACTAGTAGGTCCTGCATCTGGCCCAGATCTGGTTTGGTTATGGCATGGGTCTGGCACTAAGTGAAGCCAGCATGCACTGAACGGTGGAGACCCATGAGTGAAGCTCTCTGTGCCTGTATCAGCGTGGCCTTTCTTTGTGTCTGCTCTAAAGACTGCTACTTGATGATACTGCTGATTCATTGAACTGCATCACTGCTGAGTCATGTATGTCTGCTGCTCGCTGTTGGATACGCACAAAAATTGGTCACAGAGACCCAGGGAATAAAAGGTCAGTGACCACTGAAGGGAGTGATAACATTGACACACCGGTGGTGGTGGGGTGGGAGAACTGTTACTGCCAAAGTTAGACGAAGTGTTAAACTGAAATTAAAACCATGTCGCTATTATCAACTGCGACTTCGGTAGTCTGCCTGTTGGATTCCCGTGTGGTCTTGGCAACAACATTTATAGCCATGCTAATTATCTAGCTCTACTGTTGTGACTGCGGAGATGAAACAAGCCCTGGATACACAGGGCGTACTGTGCAATGACAAAATATCCGTGGTCAGAGCTTAGCGCTTATAAAATAAATTGCCCTTCTGTGTCGGACAGAAATTCTGTTGTAAATTTTATAGCTTGTAATCTTGGGAGGTGTGTATCCTCCCATGCTTGAACCCGATTTGATGTAGGCCTACATTTGAATGACAAGAATATTTTCATTCATCGTTTTATTAATTCTTTGGGCAATATTGTGAGCATATGATGTACAGTAGTGTTCATACTGAATAAAATATGCAGTAATCAACGTAATCTGATTATTTGTTTTGTCTTGTAAATTAACTTAATCAGAAAATTCATATCAATTCATATGATATGCGTAAACAGTGCAAATGCAATAGATAATGTTTTGATGGAAGCGTTGCTTGTGCGCTACTTTTTCTAGGGTTAGTTGTATAAGGTCATTAGAGGTTGAATGCCTAGGATGACCGAAGCTCCTCCTATAGCGACAAGAGCTGCTTCTCGAAGAGGCTAGTGCGCACTAGCTCGAGGACTAGTTGACGCGTGAATCTCCTCGTACGCACACGGGATGGTGAAGTGTGGAGGAAAAACGCGTCATTCTTTTGTAAATCACGACACCTGCCCGAAGCTATTGGTGTGTTAATACAGCTTTTAAATAAACACGTGGATGAGAGTCTACTATGGGAATTATCGCTGAGAGAAAGTAAGCTGTAACGTGTTTTTACGTGATCGCACTTGGTCAGAGTTTTTCATTTATGAGGGTAAACATGTTTTTCAGACAGGTCACTGTGTCCTACCTGAGAGAAAGCTTTTTGTATTTTTGGTGGAGTTCGTTTCCTCATTAATGTTTTACTTGCGCACATTGTCTGGTTGGGTAATTCATAAGTACGAAGATGTCGACATTGCCGTCAAACAACCTAACCAGTACACTTCCCCGCGATTCGGATTATGAATGGAGATACGAGTATTATGAGGATGACGAACCCGTGTCTTTCGAGGGACTAAAAGCTCATCGATGTAAGTTGGGTATTGTCCTATTTATTTTTTCCCTCAGTAATCTAAGTATAATTTTGCACATTTATAACTGTATAAATATTTAACTGCAAAGTTAATGGTAGGAGGGCTATACTAGAACTAGTGCGCATCCAGTCTGTCACGCCACTTTATTTTAGAAAGCTTTAGTCACGATGAAAACACTATTAACCATTTTGATGCGGAGTTTGATCAAAACATATCCGTTGACCTAGGCTCGCGACACGCGTTTTGGGACGGACCTTCTTCAACACACTGGTTCTAGTATGCCTAGTGTGCATTAATCAGTTCCCTTATAATCCTTATTTGCATGAGACTGATAATAACTAATGACATGTACTGTGTATTATTGCAGATTCCATTGTGATTGGATTCTGGGTGGGTCTGGCCGTCTTTGTGCTTTTCATGTTTTTTGTGCTCACCTTACTGACCAAGACTGGAGCGCCGCATCCAGAGTAAGCGTGTGGACATACACACACACAGTCTGTCAACTAGGGTTTAATCACATCATTTTGCATCAATTCCATTCATCCAGCGCCATTAATTTAATGAATGTAACTAAAATGTAAGCTATTGATGTCTTCTAAGCAAATGTGGTGTGTAGCGACTGCAATGCTCATTTACTTTGGCACCAAACTATTCTGTCCTGTGTTGTGAACCCAACTAAGCCCATTTAGCTCATAAAATATGCCATACTAAGACTTTTACATCGTAGCCTACTGCATTAACTGATGCTAAGAGGCAACTATGCATGCTCAATGAATACCTGGCTAATTAGCATTAGAGGTGTGTGCAAGAAACCCTGCAGGCCTTATCTCAAACCCTTCAGCACATAGGGGCCCCCAGCTGTCTGCAGCCTAAAAGCTAAATGTCACTTTGTGCTCCGATTCAATAATCACACACACAAACAGCATACATTTAGCCATGATGATACAATCAACAGCCATGCACTAAAAATGCTGCATAAATGGATCATAAACACAACTTGTGCTCCAAACACAGACTAGTTGTTTGGGAGTAGAGTGCAGTTTTGTGGTTCTATTTGTAGTTTTGCTTAGCAAGGTGTAACTTAATCATCATCAAGCAGTGGTGTGTTTATGCTTAGTAGGTGCCCTGTTGTGCTGAGGAGGATGCTGAGGTATTAATGTGTGCTGCAGAGTAGTAGGAGGTGCCCCAGGTGGAAGTGGAGGTCACTGTAAATCATACTTTGCCTTGCCAAAACGCCAAAGCCATGACTCACCCAGTTTGCTCACTGAAGCACATAGCTGTGTCCAGGGGTGAGAGTCGTTTCATTTATATTTAATATTTATTCTTGCCAGTGCCATTCAACATGTAGAAATTTTTGAAATAAATTAATTTATACAAGTAGCTGTAGAGCCCTCATCAAGGCCTGTTATATGAACTACTACCACTACATGCTTTCTTTGAACCCCCATTGCCTTTCAATACTCCAGGATATATTGATCACGATCATCTTCCTTTTGCAATGGGAACATCTAAGTAAGCCAATGAGTTGAACACTTACAAAATCTAATGTCATTGCAGTGTTGACTGCAGAAATTTCCTGTGATTTCTAAATTGGATTACTCAGACATGGCTAATTGTATAGAAGTGCTTCATACCAATGAATCCGGTAGGTTCTAGTGCTTATAACCTCCAACAAGGCATCTTGTGACATGGTTTTCCTCAGACTCCGGGCCCCTATCCAAACAAACACCATGGACTGTGCCATTCACAGCTCACTTCTCATGCAGAAGCTGGCTGGCAATTGGAACTCGTATCTGTTTTAAAGTATTTTGGAGAATAAAATGAATTTTTAGCATTGCTTTTGTTCTGTAATTTAACCCCTTGCCCATTTTGACTGCTGTGAGGAGATGCATTCATCAGGCAGCAACCTCAAAACTTGACCTTTATGAAGAGCATGCAGAAGGGCAGGCTTCATTCAGTGACACACACACACACACACACAAAATCATCCATCAGGGAAATAAATCCCTAATCTTAACTTGAAGAAAGCATGATGCCAACTCCACCAGCAAAGATTTTCAGCCAACTCATGGTATCACAAATGGCTGTGAAGTTATTGCCAAGTATGAGCAACTAAACTATATTTCCATCACGAGTAGCCTTGCTGCATTTCAACTCTCTCCAGTGTGAAGTAATTGGCAGCCTGCAGCCTGCTATGTTTTTCAAGTCGCTTTCCCAACAGATGAAACCATAGTTGAATGAACCTTTGGGAAGTCCCAGCAAGAAAATAAGATCATGCAAGGAGATGCGGTGAATGACTAATGAGTAATACAGAACAATGTGCATCCAATACACATCCATATTCATGAGGAAAAAAGCTGCTCCAGCCATAGGCAGGCTTGTCTGGCTTTGAGCCAGTGTGGTATTCCATCTTTAGATTTTGCCAAGGTTCTGCAGAGCAGAAGCAGAGAGGTTTTTTATGATTCAGTGCAGCAAGATAATGAACCAAAAATATGCATTTTAATTCTTTCTTGAAACTCCTACACTTTCATATCTTGGGTCTGTCTATAATATTGTACAATGTTACCTCTGCTGTCTGTAATAGCTTCTTAAGACAAATTGAATGTCTTCGTTGTGGAAAAGAAAAGTCTCTGCTAAATCAATTGTCAGCAGCCTACATCTTGTGTAATTTGCATCGAGTCTCCAAGACAAATCATTTTTTCTTTCTTTTTTTTGTAAAGATAAACTCCAAGGCACTCACAATAGACTTTAAAAGTTTAAAAGCCTTTATTGTAGTGGCTTGGTCACATTAAACCTTTAAAAACTCGTTTTCAGAAATCAAGCCTTCATTAAGGAGCCCTTTTGAGTTTTTTGAAGGTTTAATGTGACCAAGCCACTACAATAAAAGCTTTTAAAACTTCTATTAAATGAGTGTGGCTTGGAGTTTCTCTTGCTGTTTCATATGAAGTTTCCCATCCAAAGACCGCCTCATCCTGACAGCCTCTGAGTCGAGGAAGCTCTCTTAGACATACATTTTATCATTTTGTTTTTCTCTTGCTGTCGCTGATGACAATCCTCTCCACCTCCCCTCACCAGTGCTCTGTCAGCTATAAGAATTATGTGAGGGAGACAGCAGCACTGCAAGAGACCATATTGTGTGGAGGACACAAGCACACCTAGATGTAAAGATAATTAATAAAAAACAAATATGCCATGCTACTATGTGTATACAGTCTCTATGGAGTTGTATATTTAAAAATAAACGGAATAGAAGAGGTACAAAGCTCTTGGCATCATCTCTGTTTCTCTCTTCAGGAATTCAGAGCCCTGTGAGAAGCGCTTGCGTCTGATGAGCTGTGAAGAAGACCTGGCCCATCTGCCAGACCACAATGACAGCCAGCCCTGCGCCTCACGCCCCCTGCTGGACGAGTCGCGGTCGCTCTTCCACTGTTACATCAACGAGGATGAGCAGGCTGCCAACAGGCGCTTCAGTGGCGCCATTCCCGTGTACCTCGGTGGGGTAAAAGGCAGCTGCGGTCGCTCCTCTGTCGCAGAGAGCCAATCAGCGGGCCTCGTGCGGGAGGCCCGGGCGGGGGACCTGCAGCTTCCCGAGAGCGACACGTCGGCAGCCTTCCTGGCACATTTCAACATCCCCAACTTTGTGAACTCCGAGCTGAGCTCAACTCTCGGGGACGACGACCTTTTGCTCGTGGACCCCCCTCTCATACTGGACAGTGAAGGCAGGGGTCTGAATGGCACCAGCTGTGACCATGTGCTGGAGTAGTGGGGTACTGTAGAGCTCAGCATGGATTGTACCGACGAATGAACTGAGCCATGGATTGTAAAAAAAAGACTGCTTGTAGGGGCTCTTAAGGAAGTCATCTCTCTTGGCTAGACTGGCTTTGGTATTCAGCATCCTTTGCAACACTCTTGTTATAGGCCTGAATTTAAAATCTTGCCTGGAGTGGAAAGCAGCATTAGTCTTGATGTACAGTACTGTGATGTGTAGGCCCATCACCAGACACCCCCTCTACTGAGATCCCCACAGCTGAGACAGGTGTTTATTCCTCTCCCTCAGTCTCCCAGGGACTGAGAGAGGGAAGGCATGTTGAAGCTCAAGGCAACTGCCAGAAAAGACCCAGCAAAATGGATTCTGGCCTAAAAGAACCCTACCAAACAGAGAATGTAGCAGCCATCTTCATATTTTTTCACACACTCGTGTGAGACTTTGTAGTCTGATGCAGCTTTGTCATGTTTCCATTCTGTTTGTAAAATGAGAGAAAAACACAAACACTCCTTGGCCTTTGCTGGCCTTCCAGACAACCTCCTGTATTTGCAGCCTCATTTGCACAAGAATTACCTCTTTTCTTTTGCGTATTCAAAACATTTTGTATCCATATGTTTCTCAGAAAGATCATCCAGCAAGACACTCAAAAACTTTTGTAGTTCATGAGTTCATTTTATTAGTATTGGGGCGGTGGTGGTTCAGGTGGTAGGTGTGCTGTTCAGCAACTGAAGGGTTGCAGGTTTGAGCCTCTCTCTGCCTGACCCCATCGAAGTGTCCTTGAGCAAGATCCTGAACTCCAAATTGCTCCCGGTGGCAGGTTGGCACCTTGCATAGCAGCCTCCACCACCAGTGTGTGAATGGGTGAATGCGAGGCATACTCTGTACATCGCTTTGAGTACTCGTAGGAGTAGAAAAGCGCTATATAAATGCAGTCCATTCACCATTTACATTTTGTCTCTCCAGGACAAGAAACGTCACATAATCGCCTTCATCCAGCAGCTTTTCTCTGTGTGGCTCAGGTTGTCTATAGTCTTTGCTCAGTGACAGACATGCCTATGTTTGAGCCAGCAGGGACATCCACAACATCAAAGGTAGCCATATTGTAGCAGTGCTTTCTCAGACTTTTCTTTTGGGATGAAGACAGAAGGTATAAGGCCTGCCTACCATGCACTGGTTTAGTGGGTTTGTTTAGGGAACCGCGCTATTTCAATGTTCCTCTATTTACAATCGTGTGCCTGTGAACTCTTGAAAGCTTTTCTGTCACTACCCCTCATTTCTAGTGGCAACCTGACTATTACAATATAACAGCATCAGTGCAGCACTTCAGTTTCCTCTAAATGAAACTGAAGTGCTGCACTGGCTTTGTAGAGGTGTTTGAATAAACCAAGGCTATAAAAGAAGGGTTGAAATTTAACAAGGGAAGAAAGAGAAGAGATTGTCTTTTTTTGTACAAAGCTTCAGACATATACACTGGTTAAAATAATAAATTATGCTATTTATTCTGCCTTTTTGTATCCAAAACACATCATTTCCTTTAAAAATAAATACAGAGTATATACCAATACACTACCAAAAACCAAGTCTCCAAGTCCTTATTGGGCTTGAAAAGGTTGCTGCAGGTCAATCAAAAATCAAACCTGAGAACTTCTCTCTCTCTCTCTCTCTCTCTCTCTCACACACACACACACACACTCTCTCTCTCTCTCTCTCTCTCTCTCTCTCTCTCTCTCACACACACACACACACACACACACACACACACACACACACACACACACACAGTTGTACTGATATTGCCTGGTGTTTGAAGTTTGTCCTCACACCTGTGGTGTTGCATTCACACTCCCACCTCCTCTGGTGCAGCGAGACCAAGTGTGCTAGTTTACATCATCTCATCACAGAAGGATGCTCTGGGGCATCACCCTTTTCCCTGGGAGGCTTGTAAGGTCATCTGCCCCAGGGGATACGTGTGTGCTCGGAGGCGGGAATGACTACACCCTGCCTCTGCAGCTCCCTCAGCACGTCCAGAATGGCGTCCAGCTCCAGGCGGAAGGTGTCCAGCTCACGGCTACGGCTCTGGGCCAGCCTCTTCCAGCGTTCCAGCTCGCCCTGCAGCTCTGCCTGCGTCGCCACACGTGTTTCTGCAATCACCTGCAAACACATGAAAATCACATTTATAGTTCTGTCTACTAAATGCAACTATGCCAAATCTCAGAGCTGTACTCCAAATAGTTTTTTTTTTAAATAAAAGTTTGAAATATACCTAGGCAAGACAAATTAGCCTATATACACCTCTCTATACTAAGCCTCACAGAATAAAGGAATTCACTGGGTAAGGCTGTAATTTTCACCATGCCTAGTAATATGACTAGTAATGTTTTCTAGTTGGCGTTTAGGTTGTTTCCTGTAAGATATGGACATTTATGGAATAAAGTAAATTGTTATGCTTAAGCATCAAATCTTTACATTTCAGAATTCAGTATTTCAGTGAGTTTTCAATATTTTGCAGCTAAACCTCAAGTAGTGAAAGTACAGTGTTTGCAGGCAATGATAAAAATGCTACAGTGGCTTAAACATTAACTCCAAACTGCAGTTCAAAACATAAAGATTTCAGAGATGCACTAGGTTCCCTACGAAATTTTCAATTTCTGTCTATGGCTTGACACTCCAGGTGAATAGGGTATGTTTTTTTAAACAATGACATGACAAGACACAATGAAACTTTCCCAGTTGGAAACTCACTTTGAGAAACATTTGTTGGTAACACTTTATATTAGGACACACAGATCCGCAATTAACAAGCTGCTTATTAACATGCAAATTAAAAATATACTAGCCATTTGTTAGTCACTACAAATCACTTAATACCTTATTCTGCATGGCTTACTTCTACCCATAATAGACCCATTTTTCCAATATTAACTCCTAATTACAGTTTATACGCAGACAGTAAGTTGTTGTACATGAATTATGATTTTAATATGTTTTGGTTAATATGGGGTTTATAAGACAGTAGCACAACATAAGCAGTTATTCTCCTTCAGTAATACTGAGAAAAGATGGCCTATTCATAGGAACAAAACCCAAAGCAAAGTTCTAATCTTGTCCAAATAAGTCCTAATTACATTTTTGTGGTTGAAAATAATTGTTCCTGAGAATACCTATTCCTGTTGTACTTGCACCTTATAAGCTCCTTACTGAGCAACTAACTTACTATGAATAAGCTGTAATTAGGAAGTAATACTTGCAAACTTCTTAGTTAATGGTCTACTATGGGTAGAATAAGCTCATACAGAATATGGTATTAATAAGTGATGTCTAATGACTAACAAATGACTAGTATGTTATTAATTTGCATGTTAATAAGCAGCTTGTTAATGTCGGATCTGTGTGTGCAAATATAAAGTGTTATCCATTTTTTGTATTGCACATTTTCTAAAATTTTGTTAGAATATGCAAATTATCCATTATGTACTTGACTGCACTGATTTGCAAATATTTTTAAATAAGTCAGGTTCAAATTGTCACATTATTGTCACATCCTTGTTATTTCAGGTGATTACATTTAATTTGTAAATACAGGGAGCAACTCGGATAACAAAAATAACAAGGATCGATATTCCACCAAATACAAAGCACAAATGAACAATGACTGTCATTTTGAAATATGGTATTAAAAAAATTCAGCTTTTTAAGTCTGAAGAAAGAATGTGATGCTGCCATAAGTGTCCAATATGCACTCTATCAAGTTAAGATCAGAGGTTTCTTAGAAACAATGCTCTAGGTGTTTTATTTTTTTCCTTTTCTGTAATATTGTCTGTCATTTCTGGTAGTTTGAGTATCCTTGATGCAGAGCACTTCATGTAATGGCACCCAGCAAGTATGCTGCCTTTCTGGCCAGTTAAATGATTCTGCAAGACCATAGGGATGCATAAATGTGACCAGCATTTCACCATCTTCATTAGATGTTTCTGTGACGGGACACAGCCATCATTTACCATCACACATAAAATGAATATACTTCCCTGAGATGCATTCAACCACAGTTACTCCAACATCACACACTTGCTTTTCTGCACTGTTTTCATAACCTGAGCGGTACAGCATGCATCATCCCCTGACATCCTCATGACTTCTTGTCAGATGTTAGCACATGCACATACATATTTGTATTTGCTTTGCATTTAATGGCATATGTCTATCCTTGTTATTTTATTTTTCCTGAGTTGCTCACCGTATTTACGAATGAAATGTTATTGTAAAGAAAATAATGTAATAATAAGAAAAATGCAATATTTCATAGACGGCATGATTTTGAAAAAAACAAAATCCTCGTCATTAACTGGGAAAAGTTCTGAAAATTGGGTGAGTTGGCATGGAGTGACCCAGAGACTAATTGATCAAGCAACATGCAACAGCTGAAGTTCCACAGAGCGCCTACTCCAGCATCCCATGCATTTCCACGCAAAGCAGTGATCAGCACAGGATCTCACTGCTAGACTCCTTTTCTGGTGCTGTGATACAAACATCCCCAGTTCTCTTTCAGGGGGGCATAGAATGGAAAACCATTTTAACTTTGACTTCATTAAATTAGGAGAGGTCTATTTTTTCCTATGACAAAGACTTGCTGAACTGCTGGTGATGTAGAACAGGGACCAGCAAAAATACATCACTGTATTCAAGATCACAGAATCACAGATGATGACCTGGGTTGGGCCTGACCACACACTCTGACGCATGCCATGACAGCTGGTTTATTCAACAGGTTAGTGTGTGCAGATGTTGTAGTATTAAGAGAATGACAATCAAAATAAACAACTTGCTGATTCGAGTGTTTGTTTGTGTGTGTGTGTATGTGTGTGCAAAGAGTGTCCTACTGTCCTACAGAACAGAGGTTAATTATCTGCCCTGTTCTCCTCTGAGTGCTGAAATAGCTTTCTGCTCATCACCGAAAGGTCAGCACGCCCCCTTTCTATTATGGGTCACGGTGTGTGTCCATTTGAGTCTTCTGTCAGATTATGACCAACATTTAACTTTAGAGTGCTTTGCAGTGGACACTGATTGTACAGGGAACCCTTGGAGGTTGCCATGGTTTGTGTGTTTCTGTGTGTGTGTGAGTGAGTGAGTGAGTGAGTGAATGAATGAATGAAACCTCGTAATTTTTTCAGTGCTTTGTCTCTATAGCTCAACATCTTTGTACATCCCAGCTTGTGCCCCATATGTGTACATATGTGTGTGTGTACCTGCTGTAGTTCCTTCTCTCTCTCTGTGTAGCGTAGCTCCATGTTGTGGATTTTGCGCTCCAGACTAGTGAAATGGCGTAGCTCTGGACTATGAGCTTCTTTGGCCTGCTTCAGCTCATCTAGCAACCTTGTCAGCTACAACACACACACACACGTACGCATGCATGCATGCATGCACGCACACACACGCGTGCCCATATGCAAATATACATGCGCGCGCACACACACACAAATAAAGGAATGCATTCATGCACACACACACACGCTTGCACATATGCACGCACACGCACACACACGCACACACACGCACACACACACAGAGAGTTAGCATCAGACACTGCCAGCATTTTAACAAAGAGAATACAAACACAATAGAGGTCTAGATTTGTTTAACGGTCTAATGAAACTGTCACAGACACACATAGAGTCCTTACAAGCTATCAAGTACCCCAGAAATATTATCTCAAAGCTTTTAATGACAAAGGAGAAAAGTACAGTTTTGTTCTTGAGCTTTTGTTCATTTGAGATGGACAAATATTTAGAATGCTTCACCATTGCAAACTGCTACATTTTATTTGTGTGTATTGTGTGTGTGTGTGTGTGTGTGTCAGTGAAAAGGAGATGACTGAGGGCTAAACGGGGGAGAGAGGGATTTCTGGGAGAAAAAGGAGCTAATTGGTGTCTGCAGAGACATTCACTGGTGAGCCGCGGGTGTCACAGCCAGTGGAGGATGATGATTGGTGGCAGGTTGAGATGTTACCTGATGCTGCAGAGTGTCCTCTCGGAGTTTGGACACCGTCAGGGCCTCCTTGGTCCCATGGAGCTCTTTCAGCTGATCACGCAGGTGACACACCATGATCTAAAGCAGACACACACACACACACACACACACACACACACACACACACTCAATCACTAAAATATCCTTGGCACACACCAGTGTATGTGTGAACTGTTCACAAGCTCAAAAACACCTGGACCTTGTCCTCCTCAACCACTGGAAGCACTAATTACAGAGGATGAAAGGGAGAGAGGAGCGACAAAAATTCCCACAAGCAAAAGCTCATCTGCAATGTTTTTATTGTGTATCCAGTAGCAACAGCAGCTGATTTTAGCACACTGGAGGAGGAGGCATCTAGTTCTGAGCCCGGTGACCTCACACACTTAACTAACTCATGCTGTTAAAGGGATCCCTGATTGGGAAGACATGTTGGCCTTCTAAGATTGACTTTGGTATCAGCAATATTGCACAGGTTTTAAAAACACTGAAAATGCTTTCTTTTTTATTAAGTGAACATTCCTTCAGTGGCCGAGCTAAGCTGCAATTGTGTTTACACACTCCGTTCTATAGCCTTTGTATGCTTTTTTGACATTTCTATGCTTCTCCATTGTTTCGCATCACAACATTACGCAACTTTATGATTTTACGCACATTGGATTTTGACAGCAGTACACCCCTAAACCCTCACAAACTTACTGTGCATTTGCATTTTAGTCTTTGAGTCTGTAAAGTTGGACATTGGGCCACTGATAGACTAGCTGTTTGCCCCTAGTGAGTTATGTTATTACAAACTTGGCCTTTGATATGATCTTATTGGCTGGCTCTCTCCATGCAACTTACCTCCTGGGAGCTGACCTGATTGGTCAGTTCGGCCACCTTGGAGGAGGAGTGCTCCAGGGCGTGGCGGGCACGCAGGCTCTCCAGCTCCCTCTGGTGGTCAGCAGAGAGTGCAGCCAGCTGCTGGGTACTGTGCTCCTTGAGCCTGTCACAAAGGGAATAGGAGAACTTCAGGAGGAGAACACCAACTTAATAATTCTACACACATCAAACAATACAGTCAATTTCCACTGGAGGACTGTTGTAAAGCAAGTCAAGAGATTTGTTTTTAAAGGAGACATTGCATGTAAAACCACTTTTGCCTTGGATGAATTAGGAGAGGCTGTGCATGACCAAAGAGCAGTCATGAACATGGGGCATGGTTGTGCCCTGCTTCATATGAAAATCTTGAACTTAGAAAATAGCCACTAAAACATGGGTGAATTAGAACAAAGCCTACAAGTGATGTCAAACCACAAGCAACTGTAGTTCAATTCTGGTTGCCAAGGAGGGCGCCATCCAAAAGGACCATTTCAATACCCACCCTAAAAATAAGGTAAATGTGTATCTAAAGTTGGGGTTATTTTTGATAAATTAGAGTTGAATATATTCTATTTTTATCAGAGAACAAGGTAGAGTACTCCATTAATCCATTCTAAGTCCCCTTTAAAATTTTAGGATTATTAAAATATTGATGCCTGATAAAGAGTCAGATACTAAATAAGTAATTGCTATTATAAAGAACAGTGTCAAATTATATAGCCACAGATGAATGAAAAAAAAGGCACCAATAATGTAATAAAGGTTTTTGGAACCATTAGTTTGAATTAAAGTGACCTTGACCATGTTTTGTCTTAAAATGTGACAAAGTCATCCCTGCCAAGCTCACTGACGAGTCAATAACACTCAGCGCTCAGCGTCTCCATTGATTGCCAGGCTCCCCTAAAGCTCTAGTGTAATTTGCACTGAGTCTTCTTCAAAATTCTGCTCAGCCCACCCCGCTCTTCACATTGCACCCCCCCCCCCCCGCTCCTCCACCGCTGCGGCTGGGAAAATCTAATTTCTTTCCAAGCCACGCGCACAGAGGTGACGGAGTGGAGCCAAAGGGCTGTACTGTGTGTGGATTCTCTCACAGTGTTTCCACTCTGTTGACTCAAGCTGTCCACTGACCCACCCTCTGGCAGTCTGCTACCACACACCCACCCACCGCTCACCAAGTGCCCACCCACACAGTCTGCCTCCAGCATCTCTTTATTGTCTAGCCATGGAGGCCATCAATATGCCATCCCAGTGGGATATGATTACCAGTCACAGAATAAAAGTTCAAAATGCAAAAATGACCAAAACAGCAGCAACATGATGTAGCTTGAAATATGTTCTGTAGTTTGGTAAATGTACTGAAAAAGCATTGGCTGTTTGCTGTAACCATTTTAAAATAATTATAGGCCACTACAAATCACTGAAACACACAACAGCACTCGGCAAGATCATACAACAAAGCTTTGATTGGAATTTACTTCAAACTAAGGCTTAAACACAACAGGATGTTTTGGTCTGAGAAAAGTGAAATGGTATGCAAAAAGGCAAGGAAAACCTTGGAAAAAACCTTGAAGAGACATGGAAAACCTCGCAAACTCCAATGAGAGCCAGACAGCACTAGCAAAAGCTTTCCATCAGTAATTGGAAATATAAAAAGTAATTGTAAAGGCTGGCAGGAATAGGCAGGAATATTGAAGCTCTCTGCACAAGTGCATGACTATATGCATGACTTTGCATGACTACACACCTTCACAATTAATTTGAAGAGGATAATTGAAAACACATTTTCTTGCTTTAAATCAACTGGCTAAAACGTGTTTTGTACAACTGGCTATATTGTGTGCGTACAGGTGGCTATACTGTATTGTGTGTGCGTGTGTCTGAAACACAGAGAAGTAAGGTATTCTTGGATCTTTGCTTCTTTTTCCATTGCAGTCAAAGAAAAGATGTTCTGTTGCAGTCATCTACAAGGGAAGACAATCCTCGAGTCCCCCATCGGTTAATTATAGAAGGCCGATTTTGAAGCAAAAAAAAAAAAAAAAAAAAAAAAATCAATTTCATAATTATTTCCTGCCTCCTCCAGTTCACACTGCCATTATTATATAGTTCAAATCTCTAAATAAAACCCCATGGAGCTTCATTTCAAGATGCTGCTAATATCCATGGAAAATTTTGCCGTTTCCACCACAGAATTTGTTAGTCACACACCTCCCACCTCCACACACCTCGACAGTCACATTCATTACATCCATAACTCCAGATCGCCGGGGTTGTTCTGACTGAAAGTGTATTGAGGGAATCCTTGCGAATTATGCCAAGATCTACTACTCTTACATTGCTCAAATAACACACACACACAAACACACACACAAAAAATTGTAACTGCAAATTGCTTCAACATTCGCAGCATGGTTATTACCACAGTGACGGAGATGTCTAACCGTCAATCATACCGCTTCCAAAAAGGGCGTTTGGCTTCTTCCACTGCAGGGCAGGGCAGTTTGTCAACTCCACAATCTTTACATTACAATCTACAGTAACACATTTCTATGGAGGATTGAAACTAATGTAGCCTCACTAGGATGCCTAAAAAAAAAAAACGGGTCTTACAGACTTCTTTATTAAGGAAAAGTCAGTCCAGTCTCAGTGTTGAAAGTTATAGTCGGAATTCCCAAGCAGCATATGTGTATAAGTTTGTGACGCAACACAAATGGGACCAGAAAATAATTTCTCTCTCTCCATTGACACCCACTCATATTTTTTGTCAGCGTAGGCCCTATGGACCGGAAGGCTCCCAATTCCCTTGTATAGCCCTTCCACATGTATTAAGCTCATAAATGAAGATCTTTTGCAAATCAGTGTATTAAACCTTAGTTAACAGACAGGAAATGATGCCATTGTGAGGTGATGTGTGGAGATACCTCTGGAGCTCAGCCTGTGCGTGGGTGGCAGCCTGCTGCAGAGCCTCCCTCTCCTGCTGCCTCTCCTGCTCCAGCCTCTCGAGACTCTCCTGCAGCCTGTCACTCTCAGCCTGAACCTCTGAGATGTGCGAGCCTGCAAACGCTGCCGGCTGGTACGCCTTCTCGTCCTGCGTGGCCGGGAAGCTATCCGTCGTCATGGTGGCCTTAGTGGTGACGGCAGGGGCAGCAGCTGATCCTACTTCGGTCTTCAGTTTGGCCTCGTGCCCTTTGACTCCTGCCCAGCGTCCCGAGAGCATGGCGTGGCGCTCGCGCTGCAGACGCTCCACGGTGCGGCTGAGCTCCTGCAGGCCGCGGGTCTTGGCGGCAAGCTCGGACGTGAGGCGCTCAATGCGCACCGCCTGTGCCTCCTCTGCCTGCCGTTGGTGTCGCTGGGTGGAGGCGCCCGGGCTCCGCTGATGTGGTTGCTGGGCCTTTGACAGCTGCTCCCGCAGACTGGCCACCTCCGCCTCCAGAGCACTTTCCCGTTCCTGCCGCGCCTCTTTCAACCTCTGCACCTCCTCTTGAAGAGACTGGATATCCTCATTCTCCTCCATATCTCCCCCCCCTTCAGTCTTCCGCAAAGTCCGCCATCTCTCGGAGAGCTGTTGTTGCAGCTCGCCTATCCGCTGTTCATACTGAAGCTTAACACAAACCAAGGTCTTTTTAAATTATGCACACAAAGCACAGCCATAAAATGTTTAATGTAAAATGAATTAAAATCATAGAGAGTCCCCTCATACTGCTGACCTTCTTTAGAAATCAACACATACTGACAGCAACTTTAACTCAAAGTCAGTTTTGGCACTTCGATCTCTAGCAAAAACGCTACAGGATAAAGACTAAATTACAGTGATTGGAGGGATGATTGTGCCCATAAAATTGCAGGTGAGCTCGAGCAACAGGCTGAAAATAGCAGATATTACCATTACCACTATCAACTCCTAGACACATACAATAATTGTCCACTTAGTGTGCATTTTTTGGTTATGTCAGCTGCTCAAGATCTAATGCAAGCCTTTGTTTACGGCAATTCTTTAAAACATCACTGCCTCTTGGTGTATGCAAGGCCTGAGTGAAGATGGCCATCACACAGCTGCATAAATCAAGCTCTTGACCCATCCTGGTGTGTTTGAACTGTAACCACATAAATGACTCAATAATGCTGGACACACCCAATGAGCAACAACATTAACATTTTCCTCACTTTCCAAAATCTTAATTCTTTGTGCTGAAGGCTGTCTGTGTGTTATGTAAGTGAGTGTGTGTTTATATAAGAGTGTGTGTGAGTGAGTGAGTTTATTTTTGTGTTTATATGTATATGTGTGTGTGAATGAGTGAGTGTGTGTGCGTGTGTCTCACCTTGATCCTGTGGAACTGCTGCTCGATGGCCCTGAGGCTGCGCTTAGCGTCCTCGTCCCGGCTCTCCAGCTCAGCCTCCAGACGCTGCACGCGGCGCTGCAGCAGAATGGTGCTTTTTGGCGTGGTGGGCGCTGGGGATCGCTCAGGCTTTTCCGGCTTCTCCTGCACCTCCTCTGTCCTAATGGCTGCTTCTGCCGCCGCCGCTGCATACATCAGTGCTGGGAGGGAGTTAGGGTGCCGACGCCTGAGGATGTCTTCCATCTCCTTCACCTGAGACACGCACGTGCATGTGCACGCACACACAGACACACCATGAATCCAAATTTTGGTTTGCATGTCGTTATTCAGAGCATTAATAATCAATTTTTAGCAGCCTAAATACACAGCTAGCAGTAGAATCAAAACTCTCAGTAAGAGCTGTTATGTGTCTGGGATAATGTTCTGCGAGGCGTTTTTTATTGTGGAATGACTCCCGACAGGGTGAAGGGAGGTATTCCACAATGATGACTGCCTCACAGAAAGTTATCCCACTTATTGCACAGATACCTATTGAATACATCAATAATATGACAACGAAGTATGTTTATTACTGCCATCATAGAAATTTAATGATTAAGCTTCTACAAAAAACTGTAATCTGTTAATTTACAGATCAGCTGATTGTCTATGGCAACGTTCTGTTTCACCTTCCTTAACAGCAGTGTGCTATACCTAGAAATGGTCCGTTATCAAGAAATATCAGACTGTAGAACGTTGGGAAGTGAATGGAGCATTCTTCAGCATTATAAAGTGCTGTATAATAATAGAAGACCCTCATCAGCCACCAGCCACACATGACAAAATGGGAAAAGCTACTTTACTTCCTATCAGGTGCCACATGCAGTGACAAAGTGCATCAGTGATTCCTCCTGATCCAAAACTGCACTTCTAACTGAAGGATTTTAACTGAATGATTCCGAGGATGGAAGCAGAGGTTCAGGTAATGGACCTGTGAAGTGCCTGTGTGCAGTGAAGTGCCTGTGATGGAATTGGAACACGTAGTCTGGAGATTAAGGGGATGTTTGAGGAGGCAAAGCTAACAGAGGAAAGTATAGCCTCAGACACATTTTTGCACTTGATTTTGAAAATCTGAAAAAAGGATGATTTTAAATTGTTTTAATAAATAATTGAATTTAAAAATGAATTTAACTATGAATTAATAGGGTAGTAGTGGTGTTCCATCTGCATAGCATACCGTGATTTGTTATTCCGAGGTGATTATACTTTCACCTTGACATGTAAATTTCCAAAGAGGAAGCTATAAAACATGTTTCCCCAAAGTCACTACAAACCTAATCTTTCACACCCCTGCATGAGAGAAACACTGCAGACAAACAATTTGTTATGAAACTGTGACACCCTCCCTGGGACTGGCTGATTTGAAATATTTATCATGCTCGCTTCCTTACATTACAGTGCCGAAGCTCACAGTAATGTTCAAAACGCAGTCAAACCTAGACATACTCCAGCGGCTGTGCGACAGACTTTCTCTTTCTCTCTCTTTGCAAAGTCTATTTCTGAAACAATGGCCCATATAAATGATTCTATTCAGGTGGCTGAGGAAGAGAAGAGCCTTTCTATCTGACATTGAAATCTGTTCTCCAGAGTAAATCAACAATGCAAACTGCATCACAAAAGAGACAGGTCTGCCAATATGGTAGTCAGAGCACATAGTCTTTTACACATCTAAAGCAAACCCTAGATTGTATGCATAAAATATTTTTGATGTCGTTTTGATGGAAAAAAAGAAACTGAGGAATGCAGCACCATTCAAAAGAGGAGTGCAGCACAATTCAATTTTAAAAAAGCCATTTGTATGACTTAAAACACAATAATTAAACTCAACACAGTGATTCATAGAGACCAAGAAGTGTTGAAGAAGCAGCACAGCACAGCACAGACTCTAATGCTCCAGGCTGTCTATCATGATTAAGCTGTATTCACACCAGCCCATAGCCACAATTACTCATCTAATGCAGCTATTATCATAATGACAATGACGCCTCAGAGTAATGATCATGCAAACGGAATCTCATAGCTGCATTCTAGTAACTGCATTATGCATTCATAAACCGTATAGATTGGGGAAAGAAGCTCCTTCTTAGTCTCTCAGTTCTGGTATTAAAAGAACGTAAGCGCTTTCCAGAGGGCAGGCTTTAAAGGTCATAGTGACTGAGGTAGTGCATATCATTGATCAACACTACAAATAGTGATCAACAAATAGTGATCAACACTATTTGCTCTAGTCTGACATCACCCAAAATATATGCCTGGCAGACCGGTTCTGGTGATTTTTGGGCACAGTGAATTCTTCTGTGCAGGGCGATCTTATCCTGAGAGATACAGTTGCCGCATCAAGTAGTGATAATCCCAAATAACAGACTCTAGAGTGGCAGTATAGAAAGTCCTCTGCGGCTGAGTAGGGACCTTGAAGTGAGATGGTACAAATGCTGTCTTGCCTTTTTCACCATGTTGGAGATATGTGGTGAACATGACACATGACATGTAAACTCCAAGATATCTGAAGCTGTTCACTCTCTCCACTGGGGCACCAAAGATTTTGAACTCCACCGCCAGCTCTTTAGTTTTGGCGATTTTCTTTGCACCATGATGATGACCTCAACTTCATTTAAGCAGGCTGTTTCATTGTTGTGGGAGATGTTGTGTCGTGTCAGCAAATTTAGTGGGCAAAATGGTGTTAAATACTGAGCTATAGTCAAAAAACAATAGGCGGGCATAATTCCCCTTCCCTTCATCCAGGTGAGAGAGAGTGGAGTGAAGGGCGTGGGAGATGGCATCATCAGTGCTCCTGTTTGCCCAAAACAATAACCAAACTGAACAGGGTCTAATACGCCAGGGACTGATGGACAGATGATGTTTTTAACAAGCCTTTCAAACAACTCCATTACAACTGAAATCAAAGCTGGCCAGAGTTGGCCTTCTTAGGTACAGGAATAATGATGGATCTCTTAAAACAAATAGCCTAATTACATTTTTATCACTAGGAATAGCCAGTGGGAAGTCTGCTGATTAAACCAGACCTCCATCTTGATTTCATGCAGCAAATTATCCTGCATTTTAATAAAGGACAACAACAACAACAATATAAAAAATCAGTGGAAGTTGGAAATACCCAGTGTGGAGTACAACCCACTTTGGAGTACATTTATTTGGGCCAAAAGTAACCAGAAGTACCTGTCGCTCCAGGTCCTGGATCCTCTTTGCATCGGCGGCCCTCTCCCTTATTCTCCTCTGCTGCTGACATGCTCTGCTGTCCACCTGAGATTTAAGCCTCTCCACCTGACACACACACATACACACAAATATACTTTTATTAAAAAAAAAATCATCCATCATCTCATTTAGACCATTCATTCTATCTTTCATTCATTCACTGTCAAAACCAACTAAAATTTCCAGTTGTCCAGTGTATCAAGGTGTGATAAAGGCCTATTGTGGTGTATGCCACTATAATGAGCCACTCTTCCAATTTCTTGGATGTATGCATAAGCCTGTTGCTAGGCAACATGGTAAATTCCAACCAACTGAAATGTGTCTTTAGTGAACAGCTCTAACTCTGGGCAGTGTTGTGTGAACTTCTGGCCCGTTTCTGTGTGTGTGTGTTTGTGTGTGTGTGTGCACGCGCTTTGTCAATTATTTGTTGCTTGTAATCCAGTAACATTCAATGACACACTGAATGTCATAAGGTGCTTTGTGTATGCTCCTTTATGCTCCCTTTGCGTAAAGCTCAAACTTCAATTTTAAAAGCACTATAAAAGTTGAGTGCGTGTGAGTGATTGAATATATAATTGAGTGTTATACAAACTGAATCAAAGCCCTGCAGTTTCACATTGCCGAATACTGTCGGTAGGTATGAGAACAACAGAATTTGGTACAATGTAAACCAAATAGCGAAATGTCAGCCAACGCTAGTTGATGAGGGCAAGGAAATTTAATTTTGCTGTGCCCCCATAGGTTTGCGTTAGCTGGTAGTTCGCAAATCCGTCCATGTTGTACCAAATGTTGTTCTCATACCTGCCGACACCACTCGGCTCGGCCACTACCGACTGACACTGGATTTTTTCTTCAAGTCCACTGGGAATGCAAATCTCTCTACACACTTCCATGCACTGTAGGCTGTGATTTTTATGTTGTTGTATGTGAAACTATATGTACTGTTGCCATTCTAGGGCAGGCCTCCCTTGAAAGAAGCAATTTAGTTAACTAATGGTTACAAAAAATAACAATTATATCTCAGGGGGGAAAAAGTAAAAAGAAAAAGTAAACTGTTTTAGCTCTGCGATTTCACAGGAAATTTGAAGTTTGCAAACTGGGTATAATATAGCACAGCTGAGGGGAGTTGTTAGGCATGAGGTGAGTAAAGCAAAGCTGAGTGCATTTAAACCCCCTCAGCTGCTATATTCACTGTATAGAAGGGACTCAAGGGGCTTACTGCTTTTCTGAAACGCTTACCGCAAATACCTATCTTGGTTTGTTCAGATAAAGCCACAGCAACATGAAATTTAGCAATTTATTCCTACACATCAATTCCTCCGCTAAGAAATATACTTCCTTCAGCTGAATGGTTGCCAAGTAACACACAAACGCAGCCCGGGTAACTTTTAAAATGGTAGAGCAATAAAACAGCGTGAAATATATCGTGCTATAATGGGGTACAACGGTTGAACACGAACCAACCGATCATAATCAAGGACTGGAACTATCCATTTTAGAATTCTCCTTTATTAATTTTTGTTCTATATGAACTGAACTTGCACAATGACTGAAACATTGCTTTTACATTTATCCATTTAGCAGACGTTTTTATCCAAAGCGACTTACATTTTTGTCAACTATCAGTTGTTCAGGGCCAGTCTCCCCTAGAGCAACGTTTTTCAGGCTACTTGCACGCTAGCCAGGTTCCTTAAACGCTACGCTACCACCTCCACATAAGGATGTAAACAAAACCCATTATTTTAGTAAGGTATGAGAAAGCAAGTAAATACACAGTATGCTTCTGGTTAGTCAAAGCGATATTACATGCTGGTCAAACAAACACCCAATAAAAGGCAAAGGTCAGTAGTCATTAAAGTATATTGAAATAAAGAGCCTGTTTTTCCCTGTTATGATCACAGAGGTCATCATGTCTTTTGATGTGGACTTGCTTGATCTGCTACGAGCATTATTATCCCTTGTGTGGTGCTCATGTCAAAGTGACCCGTCTTGTGACAATAACTATAATTAAATATATAATGTGATATTGTTAGTGAATAAAAGCGAGACTAAATGTGGTTTACAAAATAAAAACTATGCTAAAATGTCTTCATTTTCGTTGACTAAAGCAAGATGAGACGTTGTTTCCTCTCTTTTAATCGTGTTATTATTAATATTTTGCAGTATTTCTGTTTCTGAAACTGTTTCTACACACATCAGGTCGCACTGCTCGGACGCAGGCAATGTCACTTCTTCTATTCCCACTCTACAACTACATCGACTTGAACACTGGGTTGGGTTCACTGGTATAGTTATCAAGTGGTTAAAATCTTACGTACAAAACGGAAGCTTCTTTGTTGACATGGCAACTATACTTTAACACCAAAGTCCACCTGTGGTGTTCCCCAGGGGTCAATTCTTAGACCACTACTTTCAACCTTTATATGCTCCCACTTGGACAACGTACACTACATTACCAAAAGTATTTGCTCACCCATCCAAATAAACAGAATCAGGTGTCCTAATCACTTGGCCTGGCCACAGTTGTATAAAATCAAGCACTTGCATGCAGACAACATTACAAAATTTTTTTTTACAAACATTTGTGAAAGAATGGGCCGTTCTTAGGAGCTCAGTGAATTCCAGCGTGGAACTGTCATAGGATGCCACCTGTCATAGCATGCCAAATCCAGTCGTGAAATTTCCTCGCTCCTAAATATTCCACAGTCAACTGTCAGCTCTATCATAACGAAATGGAAGAGTTTGGAACAACAGCAACTCCATGCAGTGGTAGGCCACGTAAACTGACAGAGAGGGGTTAGCGGATGCTGAAGCGCATAGTGCAAAGAGGTCGTCGACTTTCTTCACAGTCAATTGCTACAGAGCTCCAAACTTCATGTGACCTTCAGATTAGCCCAAGTACAGTACGCAAAGAGCTTCATGGAATGGGTTTCCATGGCCGAGCAGCAGCATCCAAGCCACACATCACCAAGTGCAATGCAAAGCGTCGGATGGAGTGATGTAAAGCACGAGATGAGTTCTCTAGAGTGATGAATCACGCTTTTCCATCTGCCAATCTGATGGATGAGTCTGGTTTGGAGGGAACGATACATTTCGGACTGCATTGTGCTGACTGTGAAATTTGGTGGAGGAGGAATTATGGCGTGGGGTTGTTTTTCAGGAGTTGGGCTTGGCCCCTTAGTTCCAGTGAAAGGAACTTTGAATGCTTCAGGATACCAAAGCATTTTGGACAATTCCATGCTCCCAACCTTGTGGGAACAGTTTGGGTCCCTTCCTCTTCCAACATGAGTGTGCACCAGTGCAAAAAACAAGGTCCATAAAGACATGGATGACAGAGTCTTGTGTGGATGAACTTGACTGGCCTGCACAGAGTCCTGACCTGAACCCGATAGAACACCTTTGGGATGAATTAGAGCGGAGACTGAAAGCCAGGCCTTCTCGACCAACATCAGTGTGTGACCTCACCAATGCGCTTTTGGAAGAATGGTCAAAAATTCCTATAAACACACTCCTCAACCTTGTGGACAGCTTTCCCAGAAGAGTTGAAGCTGTAATAGCTGCAAAAGGTGGACAGACATCATATTGAACCCTATGGGTTAGGAATGGGATGGCACTTAAGTTCATATGTGACTCAAGGCAGGTGAGCGAATACTTTTGGTAATATAGTGTATCACAAAGAACTCTATCTTTTATCATAGCTATACTGATGACACCCAAATTTACTTTTCATTGTCACCTAATGACTATGCCCTCTTTGAATGTCTATCTCAGCGTATGCACCAAATTAACAAATTAACAGCTTAACACTGACAAAACTGAAGTAATTATATTTTGGAAAAAAGGAAGAAACACTCTTGTCTACGTGAGTGAAATACCAGTAATTGTGGACTTAACATGAAACATGAATTATGGATATAGTTGGACCATGTCAGGCAAGTTGTGTGTGTGTGTGTGTAGGTAGGCAGGCACAGTGGCAATAGATGCTGTGTTGTTAGTAAAACAATGCTAATGTTATGCACAAGATACATGCATTTGATTTTTAACTGTCACATCTGTCACAACCGTCACAACAACAATGGATAACTAGTTTGCTGCTTTAGTATGTGTTCCATCAATCCACTGACCAATTAATCTGCTATGAGAACACCAATTTTAACACGCCAAAGCAAAGATTATACAATCACTCATCTTAATGCTCATAAAACATGGCAAAAGGTAGAATGTGATCGCTAAAGGCTATCCGTATGGCTGCGATATGGCATTAGGCATGTCTCCCCAGGGCCATAGGCTATTGCTCACAGCAGCTTTACTATAGATTTGAAAGGCATGACATTTTCTGAAATTATGTTTTCTATGGGTTAAGTACTTATTTTTTTAAGTCAGGTGTTACTAAGCAACAAATACTGTCACTTCACAGCCAAGCTGAATAAGGGCTGCTATTTAGGCATGTAATCAAATGGCTGTGCACAGTTGTTCTACTCTATTTTTGAGTTTGACCACTAGGTTTGGATATTCCCACACTCATGCCCCTCATCTGATCAAAAACTAATAAACCAAAAGGATGCCTACTGTATATATTTTACAAATTCTTTGGTTTTGGGTGCAATAGCCGTTTTTTGTACATGCATTTTATGTAGTGACCCTTTTCTTTGTATTGTAGTCTTCAAGGGTTAATGCATAAGGTTCTCCAAGTGTTTGGATATGTAACAACTGTATCCTTTAAAATGTGAGTCTATTTTGTACATGCATTTTATGTAGTGACCCTTTTCTTTGTATTGTAGTCTTCAAGGGTTAATGCATAAGGTTCTCCAAGTGTTTGGATATGTAACAACTGTATCCTTTAAAATGTGAGTCTATTTTGTGGACCTGAAAGTGTGGAGCTCAGATCAGATGACCACGACTTTCTGCTTGTGGAATGAGCGTGGCTATGTTTGACTGGTATGTCCTGATGAGAACCTCTGGTTGAGATGCATTTTAGCCACTGTTCAAGGTTTTTGAATTTTATACAAGAGCTGATCAACTATTTTTTCCAGCGATTAGTGAAGTCTGACAAAGCCTGACAAGCAACAATTATTATATTCCACCTCATCATTGCCACAATCACCATCATTGTCACCCTCACTGATGCCACCAGCATTATCGCTATCACCACCACCAGCATAATCACTATCGTCACCTCCAGTGCCACCAGCATCATCACCACCACCACCACCACCACCAATACCATCAGCATCATCACCATCGCCACCAACATCATCATCCATTGAGGCTCTGCTGATGTTCTAGTGAACCTCACCTGTTCAGTAAGAATCTTGACCTCAGCAGTGGCGGCCCTCAGACGGCCAGAGTCTCGATCCAGCAGCTCCTGGTTCTCAGCGTACCACTGGAGCCGCTTCTTCAGGGCAGCTACCTCCTCCTGATGCCTCTGTTCCAGCACCTTCAGCTCAAAGCCCAGGTCACCTGGTGCACGTGCGTGCACACACACACACACACACACACACACACACACACACACACACACACACATAGTGCGCATAAACACACTATACATTTTTCTATCTCAAACTCAAAAAAGCGTTACATAATGTATAATTACACTCCATTTCTGTGAAGACAGTCCTATACATATATATCCTATCCTATATATACGTGATTGTGTGAAGAGAGAGGCTTATACACACACATGATTGTGGGGACGAGGAACAAAAAAAATCTAACTATAATGGAACCTTTGAAAGGCATAGCTTTCTCAAGCAATGGACATCACATTATGAACATCTTTTATACTGAAATACATTTTTTTTTCTTGATCAAGAAATTGTTGTAGCTATTTTGTAGTTGAACTGCCTTTTATTCACAACAACCGCACAGAATCCAAAAGTGCCTCAATGCTGCTATGTTGCAAAACATAAACAAATGACCCACAAGTATCAGCACGTGTTCTCACACGTACCGACAACACGCGGCAGCATCAAAGAACAAGGACACACGCAGACTCACACACTCCTCCTCACCTGAAGTGTGTAGCGTCTGGATCTTGGCTAGGTCTCTCTCCTTCTTCATAATGTCCAGGTCAACTTGCAAAGCTTGCTTCTCATGCCTGAGTCTGCGAGCCTCCTCTTGCAGTCTAGCCTCTGATCTCTACACACATGCGTACATACGCACGCACACACAAATACACACACACAAAAGTGCAATTGTATTCAGTGTTTTTACTTTATTCTTTTTCTCTTTACCAAGAGCCTCTGGCATAGACACTCATAAGGCTGCTCACGGTGCGGACTGGAAACATGAGACAACAAATACCAACAGACAGTCAGACATCCAGTACATCTTCCATATAGCGTCACCCACCTCTAGAGCTTTCACTTGTGCCAGCAGCTCTGCAGAATTGAAGTCTTCTTCACCTGTGCCCACAACTCCCACAGCCCTCTGCATGGTGTTCCTGCTCAGCTTATCCCTTTCAGCACAGAAAAAACAGATCATAGCACAACAACAGAAATAAATAAATACATACATACACACATACATACATAAATACATAAATAAAGGTTAAAACTACTACTTAGAAAGTGTCAGCCAGATCTGGGAAAGGCAACACTGCATTACAATATTTGAATTCAAAACCTGGCCAAAACAGCTAGAACAGACTTATTAGTAAGTTATTAAAATTTGTAAAATGTGTAATATGTTCAAGTGTGAGAGTACCAGAGAGAGATATGCTAATGGTTATATCTGCCTAAAATTAATTTAAGTGAATGAATTTGTTATTTATTTGTTAATCTCTATTACCACATGCTTTCTGGCTTCCACCTGGGAGCCCATTATAAAACAGTGAAAACCACCACTACCACCACTTACCTAGCAATGGCCAGCTCATGGTGGAGTCTTTGGTTCTCGGTGAACAT
This sequence comes from Tenualosa thibaudeaui, assembly GCA_027481765.1. NCBI lineage: Eukaryota > Metazoa > Chordata > Actinopteri > Clupeiformes > Clupeidae > Tenualosa > Tenualosa thibaudeaui. The sequence continues at coordinate 11,590,891 of JAIFZK010000015.1, read as the reverse complement.
GGCCTCTTCATTGTGTTTATTCTGTGCCTGAAGGGCCTTCACTTGCAGATAGAGCTTCTCATTTTCCTAAATTAAACACACACACACACACACACACATATTAAGCAGACTGGTGAAATATGCTCGTTTTTACTTTGTGGACTTGGCTGAGATGAAGCATGAGAACATTGCTAATTAATGTGCTGTCAGTGGACAGAATAAGGAAGCTGGGTTACGCATATTAATGAGCCAAGATAACAGATTTGCTAGAATCTTACACTGTACTCTTTTTTCAGCAGTCAAAATTATTATTTTTCTGTATTTAATATACACCTGTTGAAGGCTCAACTTAGTTCACAGTAATTAGTCAGATGACAACTCTGAATACCACTAAAGTGTGGTGGAGAGGACATTTGAAACGAAGTTCAGAGTTTATTATGCACAAGTCAAACCTGTGCTTTCTGCCACAGCTCTGATCAATAAACCCCATCAGAGTGAGGACTTTGCTCTCTTTTTATTATATTTATTATTTTATTTTTACATTACTACCATGTAATGTAAAAGTGGGATAATACTCTATTATGAACTATTATGAACCTTAGCTAAAACCATAGGCAACTTATAGTCTGTCATGGTTACTACTGATTGTAATTTTTCTCCATGACCCCTGGCAGTTGGGTTAGCCCCTTGAGTCGTGGATCTGCCCAAGATTTCTTCCTAGATTAACTGAACATAAGGGAGTTTTTCCTTGCCCCTGTTGCTCTTGGGTGCTCCTTCTGTGAAGCGCCACGAGACAATACTATTGTAAAACTAAAATTAACTGAAGCAAAATTCTTCCTTTGGTTTGCCTCATTTCATCAACACCAAGAAGTTGAACTTCATTGGAGAACATGTCCTCATAAAATACCAGTATTACTCAAACCATGCATAAATAATTAAATAAAACAAAGTTTTAAATTGTGCATTTGTAAGAAAGTAAATAACTAACAAAAGTCAATTCAATTCTAATTATACAGCATGTGTAATGGTATTGTCTCATGGCGCTTTATAACAAGGAAAAACCCTTATGTTAATCTAGGAAGCTTTGGGCAGATCCACAACTCAAGGGGCTAACCCAACTGCCAAAGGTCATGCAGGAAAAGTACAACCAGTAGTAACCATGATAGACTACAAGTTGCCAATGGTTTTAGCTAAGCATCATAACAGTTTCAAAAAAATATCCCATAACATGGTAGTCAATCCATAGGTGGTTATCAAGAACTATAGCTGGACAGTGTAGTAGCAGTCAGGCATAGTGTTAAAGTCAATAGGTCATGAGAGCAACAATAAGGATCCATTTTGACAGTGCCATTGTCAGAGAGGTCAATCACAAGGCCTCGGGGAAGGAGAGTCGGCCCTGGCATGGGCATCTAGGTATTCCAAGGCTGACTGAATGGACAAAATGTTCCCCTAACTTTCTAAGCGACATTCAATATTTTATTCCATAATTTTCACCAGGCAAACTCATCTGCTCTGACTGACTGCTGTGCGAGCACTGCTGACAGGCTTCCGCAAAGCTATCTGTTGTGGTACATACACAAACAAACAACAGCAAAGACCAAAGAGCCAAAGACAACATTCATTTCCATTCACATCACTTCATGTTTGCTTGGCTAAGGCAGTTCCATTGCGATTGATTTAGCCACTAATGCTGCTCTCAGTATGGGAGATCATTCAATATTGGCAGCAAGTAGGCACAGCCATTGATCAGTTCACTTGTCTGTTCTGAGCTAGATCTTTGAAGTCGGTGTTATCAGACACCATTTGACTCACTCGCTCACCTGTTTTCAGGCCTGCTTAACATGTGTCCCCCAGCGCATTACATGCAATCTATAGTCTTACGAAGAGATTTTCTCAAAGAAATTACTTGGACATATTGTGTATGTCAGAAAGACTGCTATAGAAGAAGGAAGAGCGAGAAGGCGCTCTTGGAGAGAGTCCAATTAATAGGAAAAAGAAAATATGTTAAAATATGGAGAGAGACACTCAGGGAGAAATCAAGAAATAAAGTAAGTATGAATGCACGAAAAACAACCAAGAAAAAAAAAAGAACAAAGCAACAAAGAAGCAAAGAGAACAAAACAAACAGAAAAGGCAGATGCAAATGCAGAAATGGATGAGAAGATTATAGGACTAAAATGTGGGAGGAAAGGTGTTCATGAGGAATCTGTCAGTGAAAGCAGAGAGAATATCGACTGTATGAGCACACTGGTTGCACAGAGAGAGTGGAAACAGAGAGAGAGAGAGAGCGAGAGAGAGAGAGAAAGAGAGAGAGAGAAGGGATGGAAATCGGCAGGATTTTATTAATATCAATTCCATTATCGATTCTGCTCAGACCAATTCTTTATCAATTCTTCTGTCAATTCCTTATTGTTTAGAAAGTGTCTCCAGTAACACATAGGCCTATAATGTAGTCCATACTACTACTAGTGGCCATTATGACATAAACGGAAAAACGGAAAAACGGTATTGTCTATTTAAATTTTGCTTTTGAAAAAGACCCATTGACTATGGTCTGAAAAACACGTCAGCATTGATAATTAACTTTGCTCATTGCTCATTGAAGCATTCAATTCTTTGATTCCCGATTCTCGATTCCCACCCCTCAGAGAGAGGGCATGAATGAGAGCAGGCTGGTGCTGAAAGCAGAGATGGGAAGAGAGGAGAGTGCATCCATAATGAGTAGGCTGACTGCAGCACGTGGCCAAGGCGTGTGCAGCTCCAGCAGAGCAGCTGACAGCTGAGTGAGCAGAAAAAAATACATACATAAAAAATTGAACAGGGTCCAGCCTGATCAGCTCAAGGCAACACTGCACCGCGCACACACATGCACACACACATGCACGCGCACATGCATGCACACGCACGCACACACACACACACCTCCCATCTGTAATTCCCACATGACCACACACTGCCTGAGTGAGTCATCTCACACTTGCTCTAGCCTCTGAAGGAGTGTTTTTTTGCAAAGCCAGTCAAACTTTGACAAAGGGCTATTCACACATAGCACTCCTTTGACTCAGGGCACAGACTTGCTAAATGTCAAACTGCAAAAGTCCTTCATGTATCTGGTCTATTTAAACCGGGACTGTAGGATCCTTCTAGAAAAATGGACAAAAAGGACAAAATATTTTTTCTCTGGATACCCTTCCCACCACTATGCTGTGCAGTATACTTCCATCAGGCAGCATGTACACACACAAACCTACAACCACACACACAAAGCTCAGCTCAACACTGATGGTCCAGAATATAAATTGCTCTCTGCTTGTGAGCTGATTGCAGTCTCCCCGTCTTTAAACAAGCTTCACTCTGGGTCTGGTTGTTTTGTGCTGGGGTGGTTAAGGCAGAGCACTAGCTCTTTCAACAGTGCCTGCTCTAACAAGGCCAACATGCATTTCTTTCTCTTTTTTCACTACCATCTCTTTTTAACACATCCCTTGACTTTACTGCAAACCATTTAGTGCTAGACTGGCTCTCCTGCCGGTTATCCCTTACTACAATGTGTTGCCACAGTGTTATCTACAACGCAGGTGAATGTAAAACCTGTGTTCAAGACAACTGAAACCTAACAGAATTCTATGAAAATGACACATAATATCCATAATATCTGCACAATCATCCTCATTCTGGTTCTGCATCGATCCTTGTAGAAACGGCTTGCAGGTGCAATCAGTCTTTCTTCAGTTGGCTCCTCTGCACCTTCCATTTTCCAAGCTCAAGTTTTTTTGTTGTTGTAAGAGGACCTAGTGCTCTGTGTGCCGTTTTCAGCGTACTGAGCATGCTGGTGCAGTGCCATCCTTTACATTAGCTAAATGAAAATATTTAAGCATCAATGCGGTCACCTGATGGTAGCCCTGGAGAAGAGTCTCCTGCTCCCGCACTTCCTTCTCCAGGTGACGGAGCTTTTTGTCAGACAACTGGTCACCTGCATGCCCTGGGCTCAGTGCTCTCTGCTGGCTCTCCTCCTCTGCTTGTCGAAGCTACGGAGAAAGCAGAGGCAAACAGAGATGTTTAAATCAAAGGCAAAGATGGAGATGCTTAAACAGTGAGTAAATAAGTCAATAATTAACAACAAGCAAAACAAACAGTCTAAATGCAAACCCAGCATGGACTTTCCATTCTAGACACACACAGAAGGAAGGTGTTAACCTTTTATCAGTGCTGATTACATTTGCTAAATTCATGGCTGGTTTTGTTATTCTTCATATTTGTATTGACGTCTCTCAGCATCTAACCCTGGACTTCTGTGTGTTAACTGACAGAGAGGCTGTCTGCTCTTTGAACACCAGCAACAAGATAAGAGGATCCAAACAAACACAATCCTTTCTCTGACAGACAAGATGAACGATCGCATAAACAAACTAATAAATGCATTAGCAAACATTACACAAGCTTCCAAACTCCAAGATTACACAATCACACACACAAACAGCTTTGTCAATAATCCTACATTAAACACTGCTGTGGAGACAGTCTTCACTTTTACATCATGATTAGGTGGGAGGGAAGGAGAAGGAGGGAGAGAGAGAGTGAGTGTGTGTCTGTGTAACCTATTAGTTTGGTGGAGACATCTCCGTCATCACTGACTGTGCAAGCAAAACCTTTTCTGCAGCACAAGAAAAGCTCATTAGGACAGGAGGACAGCAGCTCAGTAGCTCAGCCTGAGTGCAGGACCAAGTGTTGTGTGGAGCCACTACCAGCTACTGCAGCACCAAGACTACGCAGATAGGCCAGCAGATAGGCTTGTTTTAGTGGAGAGCAGATCCAGCCTCACTTTCTTACGCTCTTCCAGTGGCTTGCATTAGATGTCACACGCAATATATCAATTAAGAAATAATAACCAGATGACAGAGCGGGGCAAGTGTGATACATATGTGAAGAGCTGGGCAGGTTAATTATTTTAATTCAGAGCAAATAAAATAAATAAATAAATCATAAACAAAACAAAACAAACAAAAGAGGGGTTACACCTGTATCAAATTACTTGTGATCAGTTGAAAGTCACTTTTCTAATGACCAACGAGGTCAACAAGTGGACAGTACACCTCTAGCTGACCACCACTGTATAAACACAGCTTCACTGACTACCAGCCTGAAGCCCAAGGTGAACCACAATGAGGATCTCGGTACATCTGAGTGATTTGACTGGCCGATTGCATGCAATAACTTTTTTTTTTCCTCAGTACCATTTGCTGTATATGCAAAGTAACAGTATATTCTGTTTGCCGCTGTCAGTCTTTTGTCAGTCCCTGCCATTCTGTACACTGTGTGGTTCTGTACATTAAAGTTGTAACAATAGTCATTGTGTGGGTGGGCATGTTTCATTCAGTTTCAGCAAGGCTAAACCTTCTTATACAAGGACTGAGCTGGAGTTACTTGAGTAATCGCTTCAGTCCTAGCTACACAAGTACTTACATGTGTGCTTACATGTCACATGTAATATAAATACCACATTTGTGTGTGTGTGTGTGTGTGTGTGTGTGTGTGTGTGTGTGTGTGTGTGTGTGTGTAATATAGTATGGACGTATGTAAGTATGTATACATTCATCTGTGTATGCATGTGTGTGTCACCTTGCTGTGCAGCAGGTAATTCTCCTGTTTGAGGCTGCTGATCTGGCGGCTGTGCTCCTCATGGAGCTCCTGCTCCTTCAGGTGCATCTCCCTGTCCTTCTGGGCCAGCTGGAGCCTCAGGCGCTCCAGGGAGCTCCTCTCAGCTGCAGGGGGCACTACAGGGGTGATCCCTGACTCCTCAGCACCGCCTCCGTCTTCACCCCCGCCTCCACCCACGGCCTCCTCTGGGGGCTGTGCAAAGGATGAGACAGTTGGTGACAATGGGGAGGCTCTGGCCTGGTGATTAGGTACCTAACTTTTCCAAGTGGGACAGCAGAGCATAAAGGTTGGGAGCTAAATCTCTAGATTTCACTTTATGACTTTAGAAAATCCGGGGTGGCAAGACATTTCAGATTATATAACTGCCGTTAGCTATATAAAAACATTAAAAATGTTTTAGGTTTTATTCCAGTTTAGAAAATCCCTTCACTTGTAAACCCTCGCCATTGTTTTTCACATCTCACACTTTCTGGGTAACACTGACATCACCTGATTGATAATTATGTTACAATTGCCATGCTATTGCAATTCCATGCAATTTGTTTTTTTTTTTACCTCTGGGAGAATTTGTTCAAGGGTATCTTCCACAATGTCAATCATTTGCTACTTTTGACTGTTGAAGACTTGACAGAGTCAACATTCGAAGACAGCAGTAGATGCTGCTGCAATTAGTGCAATCCCTGCTGATTACTGCTGCTACCGATCTGGTTCCTACATCTGAACCAAACAAACCCATCCATTTACACAGACTAAAGCAAAATTCCGCTAACAACCTTTCCTTGAGATAGATTTCCATTGCTTCACTTGAAGTTACATTTACGAATGTTTTGAAGGAGTTGGGGGCTCACTTACAGTTTAGTCTGCATCACAGACTTAAATGACTCATATTTGATGAGGATAAAGGCATGTTTGCTGGTTTGCTGGAACTAGCCAGCTAAAGGCAGAGACAATGGTTTTAAAGTTTTCATTACGTATCTACCCACCAGGATGTAAATGTACTGTATGCCTACTGAGACAAGCCAGACTCTTTGCACAAAGTGAAACAAAGGGAAAGCAAGGAGAGTCTGGTCCACCAGTGTAGTAGTCTACTGTATATGCACATTCAAAATGTGTAGCCCAATGGAAATCATTGAAGTTATGAATTGCTGACAGAGAGGATGCTGGAGGGTTCTAGAAACAGACTTTAGAGTATAGTCAAATAATGTAAAAGCAAATACGAAATGTACGTAAAGCAATTCAATTTTGACATAAATGCCAAACCTAATGTATAATAATAAAAGGACGGTTTGATTTAGTCTTTGTTGTCCATGTACCAGTAAATCAGAACTATTTCACTGCACTGGCTTCCAGACAGCCCTGAGACAATGCTCCACTCTCAGAGACAAGACTTAACACAATTACAGTTAGTGAGCCCAGAGTAAACACACCAGACATGGACTAGTTTCACACAGCGCATCTCACATTTCTCTGCAGATAAAATGCCTAATGCCTCCTTAACCTTAAGATCAGCAATTAACATTATGTTAATGTTCTCAAACTGGCATTATGACAGACAACAGTAAGGTTGTCTTTACTTCAGTGCTTCAGTGGAAAGAGGTTCTCTCCCAACAGGTCCTCTTAGATTCTCACTTCACTGCACTCAGACCATCTTCATTTACTCTCCTTTCCCTTTCTAAGAAATTGATGCCTCATTTGCAAATCTATTGGCACACTACTGGGAGCATGGTTTCACATGCAATTTTGGGATTGATTTGCTCTTGCTTAGCTTTGGAAACTGCTCCTTTTAAATGGAACACTAGATGTATTTCTGAGGATTAGTTAACTTCTGAGTAAACAAAACACACACACAAAAAAAACACTTTCAAAATACTGTCTGGAATAATCCAAAGTAATATTCCACCACAACTGCTCAGTGTAAACTTGTATGGTTCTTCCAGCCTTCACTCACCACAGGGACACAACAGGTGGTTTTCCATCCAACTATGTAATCTACATTTTGATCATTTAAGAGAAATCCTGATAGGAAATGTTCAAAATTCACAGTAACATTTTCCAATGTGAATAAATATGTCATTCACTCAAGGGAGGTTGACTGATTGGCGATTGATATGGCAGTTTCCACAGGAACACCCCTGCAGTCTGTTGAAATGCGTTTCCAACAGCTGCTATTCACAGAAACTCTAATAGAAATGTCAAAGGAGGAGACTCAATGATTTGTGTTTGTATAGTTTGTGGTGTGGGGCTGTGTACTGATGACAAGGCTCAGTAAGGACACAGTCCATCACTAATAAGAATAACTGAGCTTCACACATGAGAAGATTCCCTATTAGGGACCTTGCATAGTAGAAATGCCACTTCCATTACTTTCTGTGCAACACATAGCTTGACAACCATAAAAAACGCTAACCAAAGTAACATTACAAATGTTTCCTATTTGAACCTACAAATATTTCCTTTTTTCACCTTCGCAAGACTAGAAGTTCCAGCATCTCTACAGATGGAGAGTGACAATAGTGGCTGATTACACTGTTAATTATTTTTCCTGACATGTGTGTGTCTGTGCTTGCGTACATGTGTCTGTATGGGCACTACAGCAGGCGCAGGGCTGATGGTGGCTGTGTGGGTGTGTTTGGAAGAACTGGAGCGTGTGTGACTGATTCCTGGAATCTTAGGAAGAGCTGGACTGTGTGTGACCTACTACTGGAACCTTAAGAAGAACTGGAGTGTGTGTGACTGATTGCTGGAACCTTAGGAAGAGCTGGGGTGTCGGCTGTCTCCATGTTGACGTTTTTGCGGGGGCTGCTGCTGCTCGCCTCCACCTGCTGCTGGAGGAAGGCTGCAAACGACTGCACTGATGCCACCAGTTCACTGCTCAGACGCAGACTGGCCTCTGTATCTGCTGCCACACACACACCCACACACATACATTCAAGTATTTCAGTCTATCTTGAATCAGAAGAACTTCTGGTCATGCCTTAAGAGGAACATGTATGCATCTCATCATATACACTCAATAGACACACTCACCAAAGCACAATAACGACTTTCTGCTGACAGCAAGTAAAAATAAAGAGTCTAAAAGAGTGCTAAATTAAAACATCCCTCTCTCTCCATTCCATTTCATTCTCCTCCAGCCCTCAGCCCTTTTCCATTATTTATTGATTCACCTTTCATTATTTCCCAGAGCCAGCCAGATCGCCCCCTCTTCGCTCATCATCCATTCCTCCCTGTGGACTGACTGGCTTACACTGTCTGCATCTGTCCTTCTCTCCCCAATCTCCATTGCTCCCTCATTACCCATATCTCTCAGACCTCTACCTTTCTCTGCCTTTGAGCCTGGTTCATTATCTGAGGTCATCTCTCTCTCTCTTCCAATTGTCTACCTCACAACAACCTTTGAATTTGACTTTTCTTTCCTTTCTCTCTGTCTCTCCATGTCCCCCCTCACTGCCCATTTCAGACGCTACCTTTGATTCTCTTTCTGTCTCAGACGCTACCTTTGATTGTCCTTCAACTACAGATGCTGCCTTTGATTGTCTTTCTACTTCAGATGCTACCTGACTGTCCCTCTACTGCAGACGCTAAAGGGCCGTTCACCAGGAACAATAACTACAAAAGTAACTGTAACTGCGTGGACGAAAAAAGTAACTGTTTTCGTCCACACTGACCAACGATAACATAAGTCTGTTCTCATGTGAATGAACTAATGTCTAAAATTCTATGGTTTCTGACTGGCCATTAACCTTTTATTGTTCTAAAAATCTCTCTGAAAGTGATCTCAACGATATTGTTGTCGATGCTGACGTTCCCGTTATTCTTATTAATGAGAGCGATATTATTTGTTGTTATAGTTAAAGTTATCATTCTTGGTGTGAACAGACCTTAACTTTGATTGCCCTTCAACAACAGACAATAACTTTGACTGTGCCTCTACTGCAGACGCTACTAGATTGTCCCTCTACTACAGATGTTACCTTTGATTGTCTGCGTACGTCCCAGTGTGGGGATTCTGCTCGGAGTCTGCTCCTGGTTCTGGTGCTTCTTCTGGACCTGTGGAGACGCAAGTTTTGCCGTCTGTCCTGTGTGGACAGTCCCAGAAGTCTTTGCTACAGGGAGGGCTGGGCTGGGCTTGGCAAGAGGGACTGACCTGCGCGCAGAAGCGGAGGTGTGGGCGAAGATGGTCGGCCGCCAGGCAAGCTGTGAGTAACCAGCACAATGAAACATCAACATTAATTTAGTGTTGTTAAATGGTTTCACAAACACGATTAAAAGGGGAGTTTATATAATTATGTAATTTTGTAAGTAGTAAGTAATTTTGTGCAATTACACATTATACAAATTGATGGTGAGTGGAAAACAATCAATCAATCAATAAATAAAACAAAGTGTTCAGTCACTTCAAATAACCAAAAGGAGTGAGAGTGTATTACAAACTACAAAACTTCATGGCATTACTATAAACAAAGCAAACTAAACAACAACAACAATGTAAGGTCAGTAAAAATGTACCCTGCAGTGCACTGACTACAGTGCCACTTGGCCAAGAACTACTTTTTTTTGCTTTTAAAAGTTTAAATATAAACTAAATGTAATAATTTGGGCTAGACAAACTAACAGGGGAAAGAGGGAGAGCACCACTGTCCTTTTTTAAGATGAAACACTCTCTGGTCACCAGCTAGGCCTATGCAGAGCTGGTAAGCGTCAAAGGGCTATTTTGACACTAACGGAAAAATACATAAATAAATAAATAAAAAGAATAATTTGCAATGACAGCTTATACACAGTTTGTTCATGAGTCATTAGCAACTATGCCCCAGTCTGTCCTTCAAAGAGTGCACAGCTCAGAGCCAACAAAATGAAAATTTTAAGGCCATGGGCAGTCTGTGTGCATTCCCAGGGACTGGAAGATGCCCTGAGGCTTGTTGAGTTTGTTAAAGACAGATGTACAGAGTTTGGGCACTCTCCCTTTTCTAAAGAGTGTACAGAGTAGAGGAAATCTAAATGAAAAGTATTAGCCTAGTAAATCCTGCACCATCCAAGTCCACAGCCATCTCTCTACGTACAACAGCTGTGGTGGCTGCAGCAGTCAGTCTGTGCCTAATGTGCCGACAGGAGAGAAAAGAGGTGTATCGAGATCCCTCATTACAGTATCCGTGTCGACACAGACACCTAAGAGTGTGTTTTTATTTCCACTGAACAAAGCAGGCCTCATTAGTGTCGATGTTCGGTTTGAGTCACAGCAGCACTCATGACCTTT
>JAIFZK010000015.1:11547500-11577500 GCA_027481765.1 Tenualosa thibaudeaui | reverse complement strand
GGTGATGGGTTATAGTTGAGTCTGGACAACTTCTCTGATCGATGGAATGATTGATTTGTGTGTTCACTGTTCACTGTATGTCCAGTGATTTGTACGTATGTCTGCGTATTTCTGTGTGTGCGTGTGAGTGTGTGTCTAATATCAATCTAACCTGACTCTGTGGTGGAAACAGGCTTGAGTGTGGAGGTCAATGGGACTCCAGGAGACAGGGTCTGAGTGGCGACCCCTCCAGCTGTGAGATATGACCCTTGCTCTCTGACCTCTGACTCCTCCGCTGAGCGGCTCAGCTGCCTGTAAGCCTCCTGCAAGGCCTCAACCTCGCTGGCACCACTCTGACCATATGACTGACCTGAGAGAAATAACAGAGCGTGAGACTTCATCCAGTCAGTCAGAAAGAGAAAATCGGAAAAACTAAAATAGCAGGAAGTGTGTGAGAGAGAGAGAGACAGAGGCAGAGAAACTGGGAAAAATAGAAAGAAAATTGAGAGATGAGTAAGAGGGAGAAAGAGATGGAGGGAGGGAGGGAAAGAAAATGAAAAAAAAAAAAACAGCAAGAAATTGGAGAAAAAAAAAGAGAACTCTAGGGTAATAGAAAGAGATGTAGATATGCAGCTAGTAAGATGCAAAAAAGAAGAGAACCACACTGAATGAGAGAGAGAGAAAAAGAGATAGGGGGAGAAGGTTGTGAAAAAGAGAATGCAAGAGAAAGAGATAATATGCAGCTCATAAGAAAATGAAGTGGACAGGGTATAAAAAGGAAGAGAACCAGGTTGAAAGAAAGAGGACCAAGATGAAGGTGAATTTGAAAGGTCTTGGCAGCACTAAACAGGGTGTGTGTTTGTGTGTTTGTATGTGTATGTGTGTCATTATGTGTGTCACACCTGCTGGAGCCTCTTCCTCCTTCCTCCCCACGTCCACCTCTTCCTCTTCCTCTTCCTCCTCCCCACTACTCACAGCAGCAGCCTCTGCAGGGACCAGCACTCCATCAGTAGAGTTCAGAGAATCATGCAGCGACACTGTAGGGACAGGACTATGTGTTAAACACACACACACACACTTTCTCTCTCTCACTCATACGCACCCACACACACACAGAAAGGCCCAAGGCCCCACACAAAAAAACACATAAATATCAACCATAACATACATTTCTTCATGAACTTACACACGCACACTCTCAAACACACTCTCACAGATTGAAACATGTACCTTTAGCCAACATGCCAGGTTTATCAGGTCTCTGAAAAAGAGAGTAAATATTCTTGGATGAAAACCAAATGTATTAAAAATTTCCACCCCCACTACCATCACTACACACACACACACACACACACACATACACATACACACACACAGAACTACACATCTCCTCTTTCACCTATGTTAACATTTCATAGAATATGTTTCCATGACAGTGGTGATTAAATCTAACACAATGTGCCAGAAGGCTTGATGTCACAGGCCGCTGAGTAGCAGTGGGACTGGACTTACTGTGCAAAACATAACAAAAAAATAAATAAAATAAATAAAACAACCTCTCTGCAATCAAGATGCAAGAGGACTACATTAATAAGTGAATCAGCCAGACACACAGATAAAGCAAATCAATGCAAACATAATGAATGGCGGCACAGAGAAAAGGCTTAAATGCATTCATTGACTAATCTGCCACTGGCATTACTGGTATAAGTGGAGATGCTTCAGCCATGCTGGTCAGCTTCATCCAGCCAATCTCTGGTCTCCAAGGAGAGCATGAGAGCGTAAATAAGCCAGCATGACTCGTGTGAGAGTGTGCGTGTGTGTGTGTGTGTGTCTGCAAAGAGGTATGCATGTTAGTGTGCATGCGTCTCTATACCAGCGGCTCCTTCTCATTATCGCTGGCCTCCTCCTCATCAAAGTCTTCACTGTACTCGCCAGAGCCGTCTGTGGAAATGTAACAGAGTGAGAGCAGCGAGCTTAAAGGGACATTCCAGAGTGTTTCAACCCTATAGCCCTAGGTATGGTTCAGGGATAAGCTATCACAAATTTCAAGCCAATATTCCTTAATTTCTCCCGTTTCAAACAAACTCAATAGGTACCCAACATATCTAATTCACAGTGGCATACAATTAACAGTGGCAAACCCAGGATGAATCACCACGCTGCTCAGTGAAGGCAACAGGAGCGTGGCGTTTACAGTGTGTTCAGTCTGTGCTGTACAAGTGAGTCAGTGTGTCTTCAGTTAAGATAACAACAGATTGTTTTGTATTTTAAAAGTTTGGTGCCTTCAAATGATAACGTAAGTCATTTCGGCGTTTCTCGGGACGGCAAGAAATAATCAAAGTGCGACATTTTAGATCATGATGAGCTGCGGATAGGGAATGTTTATGTTGTGATGGTGGCGCAGGCGGTAGAGGTTGAAGAGGTTGAAGGTTTGAGCCCCGCTCCAGCTGACCCCACTCTACGTCACGTTTAAAACGTTTTATTCATTTATTATTTTTGGACTTAGTTTGCTGCCATGTGTGAATGGTTGAGAAACACTGTTACTTATCATCATATAATGGCTCTATTTTGCTCATTTTATGACCTAGTTCCGAAACTAAAATGTCTCTAGAATGGAATCAATATACTGAAAAATAATACTGAATCGAATCAAACTAAACCGTGACCTTGAGGATCAGTGAATGTGTGAATGTGTGTGTGTATGAGAGAATGTGTGTGTGTGTGTTTGAATGTGTGAGTGTATGTGTGTGCGTGTGAGAAACAGAGACGGGGGGGGGGGGGGTGTGCACCAAAAATGATGAGTGAAAATGAGCGTCACCTGTAGAGATTTTCTCACACACTTTGCTTTTCTCCTCCTGAAGAGCCTCTGACACCTCTGTCCTCCTGCAGAAAGGAGAAAGGAAACCACTCTTCTATTCCATTCCAGATCAATGTGCTTCAGGACCTACTAACATGGCCTATTACACACATACACACACACACTTGCACACACACTCACAGTTTTCACTTTTTCTTTCACAATAATAAGCTTGATTTCAACATAAATGTTAACAACAAGAGCTTTATCCTGGGTTTGTCCAAGGCGATAATTTTAGGGTGGCATTTCTCTTTGGCTGTGGAATGGCTTGAAGTGGATCTAAACATTAAAAGGAATACTGTGAAACTCAAGCCCATGCCACCTTAGTGAAAATAAAACACACTCGACTTTGCACTAGCCTTACCAATCTATTTCAACCATTCTTTGGAACACCGGAGGAGAAATACTACAACTACTCTTAGGCTGAGACTTTGAACAATGGAAATATGTAGACACCTCAGGAAACAGAGATCGTGCCAGAGAGACCGTATTGTGAATTATGACAGTCCCATCAGTATTCAGTGTGTGTGTGTGTGTGTGTGTGTGTGTGTGTGTGTTGCCCAGGTACCTGAGTAGGGTATTGAGAGTGGAGCCTGTGGACTCCAGTTCACGGTTGAGGCGTGAATAGTCAATTGTGGAGTTGGCGCCGCTCTCCAGGCGGGCAAAGAAGCGACGTCTCTCCTCCTCCTCTTCTTCCTCCAGTGTGTCCAGCCCCAAGCGGGACACCATGTCCACAGGGCCCGACGCCATCACAGAGTCTGAGGGCACAAAAGGACAAGTATGCATACGAGCATGGATGCACACACGCATGCACTCACACACACACGCAAGAAAAAATAATGCATATTTAACCCTCAGTAGATGCATGAGAAGAAAGAGAGAACGGTATACACGGCTATATATCAAACAAACAACTATGTGAGCACATGAACAAGTATGTAATCATGACAATACCATAAATACCTGAATTATAATCAGTTGCAGAGCAGCAAAGGCAAGCATGCAAAAGAGTGCTTGAATAATGAGATTGTTCTTTCTAAGGCCAAACCAATTTTATTAGTTAGTTCTCAGAATCACAAAATTAAAAAAAATAAAAATAAAAAAATCTACACTGCATGGATTACAGTTCTCCGTTACTACAATGGAATTCCATATATTCACTCTCTTTAGAAATGATGAACTAAACAGAATGAACTGTCACCTTTATTTCGAAACATATCTTGATGGTTCTTTGACAGAAGTGAAAACAAAGACTAGTAGGAGAACGTTAAAAGAAAGGGATCTCTTGGAGAGTGAGCAGGGCTGTCTGCGTGAGCACAGTACAGATACACTTTGGCTTTACTGCTAAAGCCAGCAAGTGCCGAGTCCTCAGGTGGGCAAGATGAATCTTTGAGAATTCATAATTCTGAAAAAACACTGCTAATTTTAGGTGAATGATTTCATCGTTAGCAATATTAACAGATGATTTATGGTTATGATAATTGTGGGATTTATTTACTTAAGAATAATGTAAGGCAATATGAGGTTTGTGTCAATTGTTGTAAACAGACATGGCAAACAAATAGGCTGTAAACCTTTAGTTTAGGTCACCTTGGTCATTTTTAAGGGCAACCATATAGAGCAAAACATATTGCCTATTTTAAAACCGTCTTCTCTCTGACTGACACATTAAAATATTAGGCTTGTAATGTTAGTGCACTGAGTGTGCAAGAGATCTGAGATGTGAAGATGTGAAAACACAATCCTGAACAGGCTCCTTTCAGCAAACAGCAGATCATGCACACTGGTGAGGCATTTAGCTGCCTAGATTGTACGTGTAAGCAGCAAACCAACTGGTGTCAGGCCTAGAAAAGCTCAAAGGTTCAGTGTGATAGGTTTTAGCATTTTGTAAATGACCATGTTTTCATGCATCACAAATTTGATGCTCTACTTCACTATTTAGGGATTTATTAAAACCATTAATATTCTCCAGCAATCCCAATTTTAAACCAGTCAACTGCTTTGGAAACAATCCAATTCCTATATTGTAACGAGCAAAAGCCATTTTGCAGTGGCCTGTTTGAGGTAGAGGTAGCTACCTTGTCAGGCAGGCATCTAGGCATCTGCAAAGTCTTGATCCTTATATGATCATATGAGGCAAACATTGTCCACCTTCCACAATATGCACTGAGTTCTGTTGTCAGGGCAGGCAAATTGCTGAATATTACTATTGCCTGGTTTAGTAACCCACACATCCCACATAGCAACCCACCCTGTTTCATAGCCAGTTTCATCCCTACTCTCAAAAAAAATGTCAGTCGGAGGAAAATGTTTATGTGGAAATGTTAATCGTTTCACTTCTGGGATCCCTCAACTGGTGTAGGTTTCCTTTCTCATGGGCGATACTTTATGTGAACTTTAAAAATATTGGGTATGCCAGAGCCCTCTGTTCACTGAATGGCCAGTCAAAAGTTTGCTGAAGGAAACCTAAACCTAAGCTTTTGGTGAGGTCCCTGATGCAGTGCTGTATCCAAGTGTGGTATTGAGGAAAAGCACTGGGCGGCGAAAGGCTGGCTAGATGTTTTAGGGTCAGAAGCATAAAATCCAAGTAGGTAAAATTTTGCTGCAATTATACTCCTGATGCCTTGAGCTTGCTTCCCCAAGATCAAGTGGATTGAACGAGTTGGACGACTTAAAAAACAGCTTTTTTTTTATTCACGTGTTTGTTTTTCACCTGTTCACATTTTTCCTGAAAAAAGAACTAAAAGAACAAAGAAATAAAATTAGTGTGGCCTAATAGAGTACTGAGAATGAAAGTACAGGGCAGGATATGTAACTACACTAACTGAATAACATTTTGGTTTAGGCTACAATTCATTTGTCAGATAACTCTACCTGATCCAAACGATTGCTTTGTGAGGCATGACAAAAATAAAAAAAGGTGCTCAAGGACAAGCCAAAGTGATGTGCTACATCACGTCTACGCTTAAAACAAGCCACGAAAAAAATTGTTCCACAACCAATGTCAATTTCACAGTCTTGATTTAAGGTAAATTCACACACACTTAAACCCAAAGCTGTGTTTTTTGGGGGACTCCCAGTGCTGTTTTGGGGAAAAAAGAATAAGAGAATTGGGTAAAACCCAAATAGTCAACCAGCAGCTAAAGTTGAATGAGAGGAGCAAAGAAAATGAAATTGGGACATTGAAACTGAGAGTATTCTTATCCTCACTGGCTCTTGTTCTCTTTCCTCCCAACAGCATTCACTGAAACAACAGGGCCATGGGTTGAAATGTGACAGAATTTTCCTTTGTGGTAAAATCAAGTGAAGCTGCTAAAATCTGTGAAGCTGCCATGTGCAATTCCTCAGATATCAGACCAGGAGTGTTTTCATAATCTTCCACTCAGACAAACCACAAAACAATAGGCCTAACCTCCCTGGCAGAGGTAATAAAAAGCAAATGAGACAGAAGTGAGCACACTGTTCATGTAAGCCATTCATACTGCAGCTCTTACAACAGCTGGGTACTGTAAGAGAAGTATAATTACTAGACTATGTCTCTGTCTACGGCAACTCTAAATACTGCAAATTAAAGCAAATGCTGCATAAATCAAGCCATTATAATTGTCTGAGATTGCCTGGAGTGAAAACATAATTTCACTCAGAACACACCAAAGGTACATAATGTTACCAAGAAAGTCAGAATCTTGCTCATGAGTATTTTTTAATTCAAACAGAGACTCTTACAACCCAGAAAATGGTCCATTGGGTATTTCAAGGCATTATATTCAGAACATTCATTACATCAGGTTTCAAGCACTTTCACCTAATTTTCACTATGCTTTCTACAAGACCTGCATGCTTTTCCGTAATTTAACCAAGCAATGAGCAAACAAGGCAAGCTAATGAGCAAACAACATCTGTCATGAAGTTCATGGATAGATGACAAATGAGAATAACTGGTAAACTTGCAAGTGTAGAATTAGAAACAAATTTTTCTTTAGCCGCAATGAAATCAACGGCAATCTACATCCCTAAAGAAAGCAGTAAAAACACGCAGTAAAATAGTTTGACTTCTTTATAGACTGATTCAGATGTTTCATAACAATGGATGATGAACAGAGGGTGGAATGGAAAAGTGGAAGAAAAATGCACAATGGTCATCTCACCATCAGGTTCCAGGCTGTCCCGGCTCAAGAGGCCGATTCCTGATTGCTCTCCCTCCCCCTGTTCCTCATCATCTCCAGTAGCTTGTCTCTGGGGTTTCTCCTCATCCTCCTCCTGGATAGGCTGGGACTTCCTCAGAGACTTCCGGAATGTTCTACCAGAGCCCAGCAAACCTGTCAAAAGGGAATGAGAAAACAAGCTAAAAGGTGAAAGAAAAAAAGAAATAACTGCCTGAGTAAAGAGATGGTTGTTCCACCTCAGTGAGAACACACCAACTTGGAGGGAGGGGACTAGCATGGCCACACAACATCAAAGCCCAGAAAAGACTGCTTTGACATAACAAGGCTGACAGAGAAAATGGGAACTCAAAGAAGTCTCATTTGAGCAAAAAACATATAAAAGGAACCAAGCAAAAAAAAAAAGAAAAAAGAACAGCAGTTCTTTTTTGAAAGAACTGCCGTCACTGCTGCCACTTAAAACGTATATATTTTTTTTACCCAAGAAGCTCAGACTGCTTGTCAACTAGTAGAATAATTAAGAATATAATAAAACCATAAAAACACACTAAATTGACAAAGCATATGTAAGAAAAACAAATAAACAAACAGAAAAAAGCAAGGTTAAACTCCAAACACTAATTTAGTAAACACTGCCAAACAAGCTCACCACACTACAGATAACAATTTCAAACACACCACTGTACACAAAACTAGAACTTCGCTAGATGCTTCTCTGTGGATGCTACTGAAAACAGAACTGCTCTAGTGCCATTTAGTTTTAATCCCTCACCATGACTGATCTCACTACTGGCACTCTCCACAGATGTATCATGGGCGATATCTGTAATAGGGGCCCCAAATCCAGATGCATCATGGGAGGTGGCATGCCTGAGAGAACTGGATGTGGATCCTGCCATTCTGTCAGAGGTGTCATTGGATGCTTGGTGTTCTCTGCGTCTTGGTGCATTATGGGAACTACTCTTAGAGGACACAGGACTGGACACTGCAGATGCAGTTTGGGAATGGTGCCCTGAGGGCTCTTGACTTTCCACTACTGACGCACTCTGGGAAGTGTAGTGCATGGCTATGGGACTTGCTGTCTGTGATGAGCTGTGGGAACCACTGGGAATTGGCACCAGTGGCTCTGGTCTGTTGATACCTGCCTGGTAGGACTCAGAAGGAGGGCTGGGGCTCACGACTGAAGGCCCAGGCCTCTGAATGATGGCCCTGGTGCGTGGTTTTGGGACAGGCTTAGTGACTGCTTTTACATAGCACAATAAGCAATGCAAGAAGAGACAGAATGAGAAGAATTAGAAACAGGGGGAGGAGAGAAGACGACAGACAGAATGTTAAAAAGTGAGCTTGCAGCATTTGGTTTTTAAAGCAGATGTGTAGGTGAGACAAGGAGCAGCAGCAACAGAGACACCTTCAGTAGAGGTCATGAAAAAAATAATGAGTGGGTTGTATACTGAATTTGACTTCTATGTCAGCTGCTCACAAAGACGATATTGGATTAAAGCGTAGAGAAGGTTGCGGGCAAGTTTGTTCCATAAGTCAAACTTAAATGGTAGCATGGAGCACTGCTGAACCTATTTTCTCCATTTACCACTGTTATATATGCACACAATGTACATCATCTCTGTAAATCCATACCACTGGCGACCTTGAAAATGTTAAGAGTCAGAATCACCCCTGCATGTGGAAGTGATTTCACTTGACTGCACAAAGGTGATAAAAACACAAAAACTAACCCTAGGGCTACACTGTATATGTTATGGAAGCGTTAATTTAAATTGCGTCATGTCAAAATACATTTACAAGATTGGTATGCTTTTTTTTATTTAATTTTTTTAATGTTTGCTGCGCTGCCGTAGCCAGTTCCATTGATTATAGTAATCGTGATGGCAGATCGCCTTGGACTTATCGCATCCGTAACGCATCCTGCGTAGCCTTCCTATAAGAGGGTGAATGAGTCATTCTTTTTTTGGGGGGGATTGGGCTATTCTTTGTGACACACTAAAGGATAGGTGAGGAATGGAGTCTGTAGGAAAGGGTTGGAATTGATTCACTGGTGGGGAACAGAAGGCTGGTGAATACCCTCTGCTGGGTTCCCTCTGGACTGACTCTCCTCCACGCTGGGCTTTTGGGCTTTCAGAAACCTGCGCTTGACAGGCTTCTCTGAGACACAGTGCAAGGAAGAGCGGACAAAGATACAATAGGAGGCAGGAGATTGCGAACACCCAAAGAGATAATGACAGAGAGAGAAAAAAGAAACAGGTAAACAGAGATAGAAAAGTAGTGACTACAGTAAATACAAAAGAAGTGATACCAACATAGATGCTTCCGTACCCATGATGCTTTTTCTAATGAGGAAGCCTGGGGATCTAGTGTAAGAACTTTCCCAAGCAAAACCAGCTGTGTCCAACACTACCACAGTGGAGTGGCCTATATATGAATGCAAATCTATGTGTGTGTGTGTGTGTGTGCATGCGTGTGTGTGTGTGTGGATCAGTGTGGTCTGGATATACATATAGATTGTCTTCATAGGGAATGAAAACCAAGCTGAGGTCAGGTCAACCTATGAGTCATTCAAGAGCAAGTGAGTTTCAAAGCTCATGTGGTAGAAGAAGTACATACAACAGAAAGCTGATGGTTCTATAGCTGTTAAAAGGTTTATACAGGTTATAAAAAAACAAACAAAAAACACAGCATTTTTAAAAGGTCTGCACTGAAAATATTGCTAAGAAACAGAAAGCAGCAGGATATGTGTTGTGTTCAATTAGCTATTCCTAGAAACCAATGTGTGCAACATCCAAGAACACATAGCCACATACTGTAACTAGGTGTCACAGAACAGTGACCCGTGTGCTGCATCACACAACATATTTATTCAATATCCATTAAAAAGCTATGCATTTATACACATTACAGTGTGCACATGTATTTTTACATCACATCCATACCACATACCATTTCATTCTCTGTGAAGTATAATGCAAAAAGTTTGAGGATGATGCCCTCAAGTGGATAAACAGTCAAACTACACCCCAATTTTATCAACCAGATGAAAACAAACAGGCCTGTTTAACTATGATGGATACACATAAACCCAGTCAACCAAAATCACAACACAGCACCTTGAATTTAACAAATAAATGAACAATTTATTTGTTCAAATTTTTACTTACATCAATGAATGATTATATTATATTGCATATTAGCCTAATCTCATTACTTGACATGCACCATATTTGTTTGTAATAATGCAGAGCTGCATCATTTGGCCATTCAATACTTACCAAACTCATCATCGTCATCCTGCCACCAGGGCCGAGCAGGGGGAGTCTTCTGCCTCTCTGCCCGTGGTAGAGGGGGTTTGCCCAAGCTGTCCAACACACTGGGGCGCTTAGAGCCTGACTCCACAGAGTCATCTGAAACAGACTGATGGGACAGAAGAATACAGACAAGTGTAATTTCCAGAGGCATTATTATAATGACAAGCTTAACACTCAACTTTTGATTACATAGCATGACATTAAACCTTATGAGCATGACCCAAGAAAAAAAATGGTAAAAAAGGTAAGTGTCACGGAAGTGACATCATCACCACCACCTTCATCATAATTGTATCACCCCTATTTACAAAAAATGTGTACATACTATAGGTTATTTGAAGACAGCACACAACTAGTCAACAATTGATTAAATCCACATGTTCTAAATATAGCAGATTTCAATTTTATCACCAGGACAACACCTAATGTCACACAACATGGCAAGTGAAGATAAGGAGTGATGTCAGTGACATGGTGTCGTCTACCTCTTTCAAGAACTGTTCAAACTGAAGATCCAACTCTTCTTTGGTCAAGCGGCGAGACATGATTCATCAGTGAACACAGTCAGCCTACCTAGAGTTGTTGATTCAATAGAATAGAAATTATTGCAACACGATTGACTGATTGGTTATGTTCGTTAGCGATCAAACTGACTTCTATCTATATGTAGGCGCCGGTTGGAGTTAAGATCTTTGCTTGAACTGCAACCCCACGAGAAAACAGGATTAGGCTAGCGCTGGCAGCTAACGTTAGGTAGCTAGTCATCTGTGAGTACAAGACAGCTATGTAGTTTGAGCTACCTGAGTGACTAGTTGTCATGGCACTCGAGGAAGCCAATGAAAGAGGAAGCCATCACACTTAATGCATAATATGGAGGCATACAATTAAATGTGGTTAGCCAGCTGGCTATCCTTGAAAGCTGCCACATAGATAGTTTAGATAAATATAACATAACGTTAACATATACTAGTTAGCTAATTTTCTAGCTAACCATCAACAATGACGAGGTGAATACAGACGCGCTTCACTCTGAAGTAACTTCAATTAACGCTAAATAGGGTTTCTGTTAGCTATCTGAAAGGTGTTGTAAATCTATGCAACTTAGAAATGTTGAGTTTTGCAGACTGGATTCCAAAAATCTAACTTGACGTTGACACCTGTCAACTTCAGAAAGCAATGCATCACAACGCTAACGTTAACATTAAGCTAGCTAACTACCTCGAAATATTAAAGCACTTAGCTACTTCACAGGAAAATAACTTACTGAAAAGAGGCTATAAGGATATCTTCATGAGTATGATTTTCAAGAACCAACTCGAAGTAGACTCTTTAATCAGACCTGCTGTTAAAATGTCACAGTTCACTAACAACAACTGTTTTCAGCACGGTGATAATTTCCCGCGGCTCAAAGCGGCACAAAGCTGAATGTGTATTGGTTAAACTGCGTCATGGAGAGCAAGAACTGGATTGGTTGTTCGTGCATTACGTTTGTGGATATCATCACAGCTGTGTTAAATAAACCATAGATGTTATGTTTAGTTTGCGATGGTTTATGCTGTCATTGGTAGTGTAGTCATAAATGTCTCTGCTTTAATGCTCTCACGCATGTGTCTTTACACTACTTGTAAACAAGTCTTAAGCCGTTATGATGAAAATTATGGTTGGAACACACAAAGCTTTGCATTTGGTAGGTGAGGGTGCTCATCGTGAGATATTCCAACAATCTGGTAAATTCTGTTTATGTGATTGGTAATGATTGGTTGGTCTGTTCTGCTAGGCTGTGCAGCGTAGGATGGGACCGCTGATGCTGTGCTGGATTTTTCCCAGTTAGTAAAACAGCATTCATGGATATTTCTTTCTGACGTTCGTTATTGACCAGCAATTGGACAGAAAGCTAAAGCCGTCTAATTTTGTTGTTTCTTTTCTAACATTAACGTGTAATCAATTAGCAGCTGCTTTATCTAAAGCGAGTTACATTTATCAACTATCAATTCTTTAGGGCCAGTCTCCGCTAGAGCAACTTAGTGTTAAGTGCCTTGCTCAAGGGTACAACGGTGGCAGCTGGGATTTAATTTGTGCTGAGTTTTGACATCACTTCACCTTCAACTTTTAACTCCAGTCCAACATCCACTTGCTTTGGCTACAACTGAAAAATGCTATCTGCATGCGTGAAGTACCGGCAGCGAGCGGAGATCCAGCACTGGAAACAAAACGTCAGGAATTTTGACCTTACACCATAGACTGTATATAAAACCTGTACAAGCGATTTGTTAACATCATCGCGCGATCGTTGATATGAATCTATCTGTTAATTTATCTGAGGTGCCGGTACGCAGCACCGGTGCGTTCCTGTCCACTTTATCCCCTGGCCTTATGAACTATTTTCTCTAAAGTAGCCTAGTTGTTGCTTTCAAAGGGGGCGTGACTCTCCGACAAAGGGATGAACTCCGTGGAATTTCACAATGTAGGCTATGTGTGTCTGTCATTTTTGGTTTCATTTCAGGAAGAGCTTGGAGTAGAACTGTTGCGGTCGACTACCTCTTTCCTTGACTCGTGTGAAACGCTATTGCGGTGGTTTACTGAATGTCTTTTTTGTTCGGGTTGTTTATTGAGGTAGGTCATTTCAAAACTTGAATTTCAGAGAACAATACGCATTTGCTGCTGTTTTAAAGCTTGTCACAACTGATGCGTTAGTGTTTATTCTCCGGACAGCACTGGAAACTTTCACTTCCGTTGAAAGCTTGGCCAGTATTTTGCTAGGCTAGGTTATCACACCTAACGTGGATTAAAATTTCACCAATGTTTGGACCACATTTTCTGATTACTGAAATTTGCGAAGCATCTACCACATAACTTGCGGTATTTCTGATCACATGGTTGAGTGGGAGGCCTGTCTAAAACTCCTTGGTTTAAAAGCCGAAATCGTGGACGTAGACTAAACGGGACATGTACATAGGGCGGGGCTCCGGTGATGGAGCGCCCATGGGACATTCTGCTCTGAAAATTCTGACTTTACACCGCGAGGTGCTTGTGGACCAGGTGAAAAACACCCAGTGTGTCTTAGACAACCTCCTGATCAGCGGCTTTGTTTGCAACGAGGATGTCGAAATCATACACCGCTCCACAACTAAAACAGACCAGGTATGAAACGTGAGCTAGGTGCCACGCATGTGTTGCAGTCTGCACATGCACTGAGTGATGTTATCGTGTTGTCTGTTGTGTACTGTGTGGCCGAGCTGAACAAATATGTACTTTGTATGATCTGTTCTGACCGTATACCACTTCAGTGTGCAAATTGAAATGACGTCTATGATGCGCAGGTGCGTAAAATTTTGGAATTGGTGCAGAGCAAAGGGGAGGAGGCCTCTGCATATTTCATCCATATTCTCCATGAAGCTTATGACGCGTATATTGACCTCAGACCTTGGTTCAGGGAGATTGAGTACAAACCTTCAGAATTTGTTCAGCAAATACCAGTGCTCAGTACAGACCCAAGTAAGTTTAGAAAAACATTGTGTAACATTGTAAATATTGATTAATGTGTGACTACAAATTCTTGATGCTCCTGAATATGCACTGCATGTCTCTCATTTCAGTTAGCAAGTACTGTGAGAAGCTGAGACATGACCTGGGTCGTGACACGTGCTTCATCACCTCGTATTCACAACAGGAGGAGACCCTGCTGGAAGAGTTCTACACCGACACCCAAATGGAGATCCTCAACGAACGCAACGAGAGCTTGGGATGCCTAGAAAGCCTGGAAGAGCTGCTGGGGGACAGTGGCGTGCTCAGCAAGGATGCAGAGACCATCTTTGTCACGGGAGACGCAGGTGTGGGCAAGTCCATCCTTCTACAAAAACTCCAAAATCTCTGGTCCAAAAGAGAACTGAACACTCGGGCAAAGTTCTTCTTTAAGTTTAGATGCCGGATGTTCAGCGCTTTCAAAGAGACAGACGAGATCTCCCTCAAGGATCTAATTTTCAAGCACAACTGCTACCCGGACATGGACCCCGATAATGAGGTTTTCAGTTTCATCCTGAGATTCCCTGAGACGGTCATATTCACCTTTGATGGCTACGATGAGATCCGCAGTGACTTTGACCTATCAAGCGTGCCAGAGGTGGTCTCGCCAGAGGAAAAGACCCACCCGTTGTTGGTCCTCATGAACCTGTTGTGTGGCAAACTGCTCAAAGGCTCCCTGAAGGTACTGACGGCCCGAACTGGCACAGAGGTGCAGAACAAGGTTGTCAGGAAGAGGGTTGTCCTCAAGGGCTTCTCTCAGGATCACCTGCAGAGGTATACGGCTCTGCACTTCCGCGACCGAGAGCATTTGGCTCTGGTCACCGTGCAGCTGGATGCGAGTCCCCACCTCGGCAGCCTCTGTTCTATCCCCCTCTTCTGCTGGATCATCTTTAAGAGCTTCAAACATCTCCAGTCAATGTATGATGACTTTGAGCTGGCCGGTTCCTGCATGACCCTCACCAGCATCTTCCTCCTCCTCTCAGAGGTCTTCCTCAGTCGTTCCTCACCCCCGGGCCTGCTGAAGAGGAGCACCCGGTGCACAGCAGACACTTTCCGCATGGGTAGACCCATGTTGACAGTTTTTGCCCGTCTGGCCTTCTTGGGCATGGTGGAGAACAGGTTTGTGTTCCAGCAGGAGGATGTGACGTCCTGCGGTTTGGAGGAGGACAACTTGCAGATTGGCTACATCAGGCCGGTCAGCCATTACGATGCCTGTGGTAGCCCAGCAGCCTTTGAGTTTCTGCACGTCACCCTGCAGTCCTTCCTGGCAGCCTTTTTTTTAGTGCTGGACAAGGATACAGAGCCCACGGAAATCCTGAAGTTTTTCACACAGTGTGAGTACAGGAGGAGCTACCACCTCCCCTGTGTATCCTGCCTAGGTGAGACTCGTCCAAGGGACAAGGACCCCTTCCACAACAATGAGCACCTGCAGTTCATCAATCTGTTTCTTTGTGGTCTCTTGTCAAAGCGGAATGCAGCTCTTCTGGAGCACCTAGTTCCTCCACTCACCCTGAAGAAGAAACGAGCTGTTCTTAAATCCTACCTGTCCAACAGCGTCAAGCTGCATCTCCGCAGTCTTCCCCGTTTCAAGTCAGAGAACGAGGGGACCAAGATTCACGGCATGTCCAACTTCCTGTGGATGGTACGGTGCATCTTTGAGACTGGCAGTGAGGATGTGGCTCGATTGACCGCCAAGGGAATATCAGCAGACTATCTGAAGCTGGCCTTCTGCAACATCTTTTCAGCTGACTGTAGCGCTCTAAACTTTGTGCTTCATCATCATCGCAAGTCCCTTGGAGTGGACATGGACAACAACAACATCAATGACTATGGAGTCAAGCAGCTCAGGCCAAGCTTCAGTAAAATGACAGTGGTGAGGTGAGGAGAAGGAGTTCATGGGTACTTAGATTGGAATAAAAAACTGAAGGGTCTTGCTTTTAATAATTAATAAAGCAGTATTAAAGCTAACTTTTCACATTGATGGCATATTTTATGTTGCATACTATAATAAGCATAATTCATATGTGGTTTATTTCAAGCATTACAATTGTATCCTAAACACATTTAAATTTTGCTGGCATTGTAATGTAGTGTGGAACATGTATTGTTTCCCTTCTAGGTTGTGTGTCAATCAGATCACAGACAGCAGTATTGAGGTTCTTGCAGAGGAGCTGATCCGGTACAAAATAGTCAAAGTTCTGGGGTAAGAGTTTGTCTCTTTCTCTGTAGCAAAGACAGGGAGAGATTAGTACAGTGTGTGTATTCACAATAAGACTGACACTGACTTCAATATTGTTTGTAGTCATTTACCTTTCTCCATTGACAGGTTATATAAAAACCACATAACTGATGCAGGTGCCAAACTGATTGCCCAGATCATCGAGGAGTGTCCTCGGCTCATTACTGTAAAGTAGGTTCCTGAATATTCCTTTATGCTTAACTTATTATCAATGATATTACCATAGATTGCTCTTGGTGACCACTTAATGACAGTTCTACTAATCTCACATTTCTGTGCTTTCATTAACACTTTTAAATCTTGCTTGTTGAAGGGATGATCTGGAGTGAACCAATAGGGAGCCCTGTTGTTTTACATTGCTGAGTGCTGTATGTAGGTGTGAGTGACAGAATTTGATAAAATGTAGGCCAAATAGCGAAATGGCAGTCAACACTAACTGACGAATGTAAGGAAGTTTCGTTTTCCCATGTTCCCATTAGTGTCAGCTGTCAGCATTCTGTCTGTGTTGTACCAAATGTTTGTTCTTATACCTACTGTCAGCACTTAGCAACCTCAAAGGGCTGATTGACTCTGGATTCCTCCTATAAGATTAAATCTATCTTGTAAACACAAGGTATATGATTGATAAGCCAGTTTTATGTTCCCTCAAAGGCTTGGTCTCAACAAAATCACTGGCATTGGTGGAAAATACCTTGCGTCTGCCATAAAGAAGAGCAAGTCTGTCTTTGATATAGGGTAAGCCATCATCAATCATTAGATGGAAAAGAAGGAGGGGAGGTATACTTTATATATTTGTGGGATGAGTGAGTGATTAAGGCATTATATTTTAAATTGACCCATCACTTGAAGAATTCATAGCATAGTGTTGTGGACATGTTTATTATTCTTCCAATCAATGCATGTCCAGATGCTTGTCTAAAGATGCAACAATGATAAAAGGAAGACATGACTATGTGCGTATGGGGTTTCAGAATGTGGGGCAACATCATAGGTGATGAGGGAGCAGAGGCCTTCGCTGAGGCTCTGAAGAATCACACAAGCCTCGCCAACCTCAGGTGAGTGCTTTTTCCTTTCGGAAACACATTTTAATCTCTCATTCAGATTTCAAATGTCTCTGACCTTCTCATGGTCAGCAGTCATGCCCTTATGTCCTGCAAGACAGTTGTTGTGAATTTCATTTAATTGTATTGATTGTATAGTATCTAAGTAAATGAGTGTGCAGTGTCTAGATCTTGTGATCTCAAATATGTGTAAATAAGATTATGCAAGAGCCACACAATACTAGTGGGATAAAAGCTTGGTTTATTCAGGGGGCGGTTGATTACTGAGAACTACCTTTTGTACAGTATTTGACTTTGAAGGAAGATAGGGCATGCTTGTGGAAGAAAATTTACCTAAAGCCACGAAGCCCATGTGCAACCAGATCAGTGTGTGTGTGTGTGTGTGTGTGTTCCCCCTCTTAGTCTCTCTGCTAACGGGATCACAGGACAGGGAGGAAGGCACATAGCCAAAATGCTGAAAGAGAACACAAGCCTTCACATCTTCTGGTAGGACATTGTACCTGTATCCTCACGTGTTTCTCTGAACATGACTTCCTATGAAACTAAGTTGGTTTGTTTGAAAAAGCAGATTTAACATGTCTCCAGTGGTAATATGTACATTTTCAAAGTAACAAAAAGTATCTTTTACACTGTGAATTTTGATGTTTGCTATCAGTACTTTCCCATCAGCCCCCTGATCACAGTGAGACAGTAACATAATATGTTATTAATATTATGTATTAATTAATATTAATATTATTCCCTGTAGTTTTTGGTGACTGTGGAGGATGTCTATAAGTGAAAAACAGTGTAAAGTCATGAGTGGAGTTTTTCTCTCTTAGGCTGATTGGGAACAAAATTTCAGACGAAGCAGCATCTGATCTCTCTGAGGCCATCAAGATTAACTGCAATCTCACTCATATCATGTAAGACACAACTCCATATGTGAGGCTGATAGACTGGGTAAACGCAGCAGACAAATTAATCAAGATTTACAGTGAGTCTGGAGTCAACCCATTCTTTTCCAGGGATGTAACCATGAAAATTTGAATTAAATTGACAGTCTGCAAAGCCCTTCTCAAAAACGGCAACTGACCAATGCTATGGCAATTGTTAAGTGTCAAGTGTAGAGGGTTTGTCAAGCTTTTGATAATTTGCAGTACTCTGCAATGGTGTGCCTATGGCATTTGGCAAATTAGAAATCCTACAAATAAACTTGAGTCAACACATTCACCCAGGCTACAAGGCTGCCTTTTGACTCGTACGCCCATTGTGTTTATCAATATCGAACCTTCTCCACGGCATAACATCTACAAACATTGTCAGAATCCAGGGTCCTCCCTAACCCTAAACCCAGAGCCCACAAAGTCTAAACTGGCATGAATCAGCCAATCGTAAAGTTCATCCATATAGGATGCAAGAATGTCCATCTAAGTCTTAGAGGCTTTCAGGGCTTTTGGCTTATATTTGGATACAGCCTATCATTAAATGTACAACAGCAATCAGTCAATGTAGTTGTAGCATAATGCATGTTATGTAACTGCTCTATCTACTGTTTGTTTTTTTTGTTTTTTTGCTGTATACAAACTTGTGCTGTGTCACAAGTTACTGTATACTTTTATTTCCCTCAGGATAGTCTCTGTCCTTTCTATTTTGAATTCCATAGGTTAATAGACAACGAGTTTACTGTGAGAGGAGCCAGACTTTTGGCAGAGGGCCTGTCTCATAATACAACACTAAAGGAAATCAAGTGAGTATCTGACTGATGAGAGACTAAATTCACATCAGATTTGGACACATTTGAAGACATACGTTGTCTTTATGGTATCTCATGTAATGTGACAGTTCATGTGTGACGTTCCTACTGACTTAACCCTTGTGTGGTGTTCGGGTTAAATTTAATTTTTTATTTTTTTTTTTTTAGATAAAAGAAAAACATACAAGAAAACTATTTCTAGGCCTGATTCTTTATGGCCTTAGCTTAATTTGAGTGAAAAACATGTTAATGGAAATAATTTAGGACACATCCAATCATACCCCTAGACATTTAGGTCCTTCAGAAGGTGTTGGGGTCAAAATTACCCAAATACATATTGAAACATTGAAACACCTGGAAACATACTGGAAAGCTGAAGGAACCCCACAGAAAGACTGTAAAGGAACCTCAAAGCAAGCTAGTAAATGAACCCCATAGCAATCTACTGAAGGAACCTCATTACAAGCAGGTAGAGCAACACCATAGCAATCCAGAGTA
The DNA here is from genome assembly GCA_027481765.1 of Tenualosa thibaudeaui. Lineage (NCBI taxonomy): Eukaryota > Metazoa > Chordata > Actinopteri > Clupeiformes > Clupeidae > Tenualosa > Tenualosa thibaudeaui. The sequence continues at coordinate 11,558,126 of JAIFZK010000015.1, read as the reverse complement.
AGATCTCAGTAGGTTGGTTTAGGAGCCCCACAGGAGATACTGAAGGATCTGTACATTTCAAAGTAGAGCTATCATTGTGTGCATTTTCATTTTATTGATTACCAGCATTCCATTCCAAGTCCTTATTAGAGTGGATTTTTTTTATCAACTTTACTTTTCCACCCAAAAAACACCTGGTACAGATTGTTAAATGTCATTTTGCAGAGATATTAATTATCTGATATTTTATCTGAATTTGTTTGGATAAGGAAATAACGAATACATATACTGAATTGGTTTTATGTAAATGTTCACATCTGTATTGTTCCTATGTGCCAACATAATCATTCAAGTTACAAAGTCAAAAGACAAAATAGGCTGTTATTTCTAAAGTAACTATGGAGCACCATTTATTACATGTTAATATAACAGTCATAATTACCAGTGTTGTTAATGAAGAGGCTTGTGAAAGTCCCCTTTGAAATTTGTGGCAGATTTTGTGGGACTGTACACTACACTAAATAGCCTAATTACCCAATCTTGTGGAATTATTTTGAAGTTGATTGAGCCATAGCTAGTTGATGCCTTTCTACTGAGATGCACACCACTGGCCAGTCAGACAACCGCACAACCACCTCTTTTTGTTGGCATGTGCTGACAACAAAAGGGAAAGAAATTAACTGTTGATGATTAACTGTTGCATGCTTCCTGTAAATCTCTGCAGCCTGAAAGGAAACCTCGTCTCTGAGGAGGAAGAGAAACAGTTTGAAGCTGAACCAAGGCTACGCTTCAGCTGAAGGCAAGGTGGCTGAAGAGTAGACTGTCTGACCACATTTCATCCCACAGTATTAATTCAGACGATGAAAGAAACTTTACACTGACTACTGAAAGGGAGTTTCTTGTACAAGGTTTAAACTTAATCTTAAACTAAACACCCATTTTTAATAAAGATTTTGATTATTGGTTTCTTTTTAGCCAAGGTATTTTGGTTTCATTGGTGTACAGTCAACACTGCAACATCCTGGTAAGATTATATATATATATATATGCTCAGCAACACATTTAAAGCTTGATTGATTAGATATCCAGCTGAATCAAACTCTGCCCTCAGTGATGTTATGCTTGTGTCAGCATTTTGCACATTTTTATAGCTTTGTGTTTACGTCTCACTTTTACCAGTGAAGTTAGTTTTCCTGTTACAACAGCATTATGTGAAAAACAAAATGCTAAAATTAAACAAAAACAGTCATACATATCATATCAAGGATTCAAAGTTGTGCTTCAAAAGATTTTGCTCTTTTAATTTCATAGATCTGTACATATTTTTATACACAAATGGAATGTTATGACAAAACAAAAAAATGAATACATATATATATATAATAAAACAAACAGACAAACAAATCATGATAATCTGGAGTACCTTGGGGTGACAGTTCATATCCACATCACAAACCACACTCTCAACACCCAAGAGTCTTTGCATGATTCAAACACACCTGAACATAACCAAGATGCTGCTATGCCAACAAACTTGATCACATCAAGTATCATCACACCTGAAGTTATGTGGGGGACATTGCAATTATAAATGCACTGAAACAGAGACTGATAGTTATCAATCCAATTGGATTGAATTGGGCTCAGATCCAAAACCATCTTTTAGAGACAAACAGCAATGGAAACATGGACAAACACAGAACAATCATAAATGCACACAAAGAAAAAGCAAGGTTTAGCCTCTATACATACTTGATGATCCACGTCGCATATGCAGTTCACATCTAGCCAACAGATGCTTTCTCCTTAGCTCTGAGTTTAAAAGGCCATTAGGTATGCTGGTCAGGGGATGGGATCAAGATGGAGGGGTGGGTGAGGGGAGCATGTGTTTTGTTTAATATCATGGTGCTCAGTAACCTAACACTCTTCTTAAGCCCACCACATTTTGTTGCGATGTTCGTGAGAGCAAGTTTAAGATTTCAGACAAAGTTACAGAAATGGTTACTTCTAAAACTCTCAAACTGGCTGCAAATAATTATTTGGTAAACCTGGGCCTAATTTAGCACCAGTGGGTCTCAAAAAGTGACAAAATAGAAAATTCTTTTCAGATCTCTGATTGTTCTTCTTTCTGCACAGCTCTCTTGCTAATTTCTCCGTATAGAGAAACATGTCTGGCAGCTTTGCAGCTACATCATGATGGCACTGAAATGTTTTTAGCCTATTATTACCCCTGTTACTAGCGTTATAAAACACTTTTCCTACAATGATTTGGCTATTGGCTCCACTTGACCTCATAAGCAGTAGCCACTCCATTGGCTGATTATCAGCAGTCAATTGTAACAGAGTTAATTAGCCAGGTACATACACACAAGAACAATCTCAAGAGAAACAATCAGATGACAACATGCCTCAAATTACAAGTACAAGTTCATTGTGAGTGTGACATTCTATTCAAAGCCTTTGTTGGATTTCCTCGGTTGATGGTAGGACCATTCATAGTTTGCCCTTGGAATGAAACTGCTGAAGAGAGGTCTTTTTTTACAGACGTTAGCAGCGTATCTTCAGAAAGCTGTGACACCCTTTTAGAAGAAATGTGCAAGCCCTTTTGCCTATGATTAAACTGCAGGACAAAGGGCATCAAATATAGTTTTCCAAACATTAACAAAAACAAACCAACCAACAAGAACAATAAAATCAGACATGGCCTTTTATGCTCAGACACACAAAATGAGAGATGTTGAAAAAGTCGACACATTGTGACACATCTTAGTTTGCGTGGCAACATGGGAGAGGATAAATGTACATTCTATTGACAGTTCAACTCAATGATGTTCTGTACTCCAAGACCCAGTAAGTAGTTTTTGTTGACAAGGTATAGACAATGGTTAGAACAGAGTAGGTCACATGGTAGGGAAAGCTTAGCCTCACATACAGGCCATCAGTGATGTCACTACCTGTGGCTCACTGCGTAAAAAAGGCGGGAATACCTGCATGTATTTCACAGAGCGCAAGTAGTTCTGAGCATTTTTGAGGCCAGAGTGCTATTGCGTCACACCTGTGGTCTTCTCATGTCACCTTCACTTTGGTTGAGCAACCAAAAACCTGAACCAACCCTTCAACAGAGCTTCAGCTGGCCTTAGTGAACACTCAGCCATAGGGCAGAGAGAGGGTGACCGAGCCAGCAGGCAAGTGACCTTTTTCTGGGAGCCAAACTGCTGACACACAGATGTACACACATGCACGTACACACATCACACCAGGTCCTGCTACAAAAAAAATTCACATCACATAGGGATATTGTGTGGGCTGTTAGGATTAGTGGTTTGTTTCTATTTTGTTTGTTTTGTTTTAGGGAAATGACAAATGAGAGCTGCCCTTGGCTAAAAGGAGAAAAACCCTTGATTGATCACCCCTTAGCTGCAACAGCTACCTAGGACCTTCCATCATTCCATAACACAACATACGATCTGAATCCCATTGCCTCCTCCAAACCCTAAGCGCTGGACCCAATTGGCATGGATTGACTTGACTGGCTGATGCAAGTTTTTTTTTGTTTTTGTGAGGGAAGGGCAGGATTAGGGAAGACATTGGGATTTAGCCAATTTCTTTCTTTCTGTAGCAACAAAATGGATTTCTCAACATTCTTGATGGATCCTGGCTTTATGATTCATAGGGGCTTTTCCAAACGCGTAGTTTCAAAACCCACCAGGGTAAGACGACTCCGCTGACTCATCATGCTCATTCATCCACTAAGTGATGAAATGCATGAATGGGCAGTAAACCTATGAGTACATGCACACACACACACACACACCAGGCAGACTTCAGAGAGCTTATACAATCCCCACTGACAGCTACAGCTCTGTTGTCAATTCAATATGGTAAATTGGTCACAAGCAAGTTGGCAGGGGTCTGCCAATTTTGGCCGAGCTGCGCATACTGCTCAATCATAGGCTGCTTAAGCTTAACAGAAGAGCCCTATGAGTGATTCCTTTGGTAAAACAGCCATAGGCAACAGAATCCCCACTTCTTCCAAGCTTTTAGTATGTTTTCATTGCTTTTGTTCACATCTACAGAGCTAGACAGTAAATGTGAACAAATGCATGTTGCAACACGTGCATGATGCAACACGTATCAGTACTAAGCACATTCTGTTTGAACTGGAACATAGAGTTGATTCATATATTACCTCTGCCAATGAGGTTATGTTTTCACTGGTGTTTGTCTGTCTGTCTGTGTGCAAAATTAATCGAGAAGTACTGCATGGATTCGGATTAATTTTCGGACAATGTGAGTATTAGGACAGGGGACAGATGATTAAATTTTGGTGGTGATCTGGCACACTGTCTGGAATTTGTATTGGGTTAGTGACCCTATATTGCCTTGGCGGAGGTCTGCGCTCTCCAAGTGCTTTTCTAGTTGATTTTTGCTTTTACTATTTAATCCAAAACAATATCTACATCCTGCTGCTTTTCATCTTGAGATGGAAAAGAAGCCTTGGCCTTTTGATTTGGACAAAGTCCAAGTCACTCGGCCATCATGTTCTGTGTGAAGTGAGGTTGTCATGTGTGAGCCTATCATTCATTGTGGTGTGCAACGTTAGCAAATATCTCTTCTCTTCCATCCACTTGCCCAGACTCCAGACTGGAACACAGACACACAGCATCTGTCTCTACTGACAGTGACCTTACATCAAACCGTGAAATTCACCTAACGAATGAGGTTCACACGTGCACTGCTAATCACTGCTAGTCACTGCTCAGTTACTGCTGCTTTGATATGCCAGTGTCTCCCAATAAATAGCGCATACACTTAGCTGAAGTCGCACTCCCAGTGACCAGTGCATGTATGAATTGATGGGTTGACGACTCTGGGTTCTTGATTTCTTGAGTATGACACCCTTTGATTCATTAGAGGACAATGTGTGTCACAAACAAAAGTAACACATTGGTAAGCACAAATGAGACCCTTGCAAGGACCAACACAACAAACACATAAAGGAGGATTCAGAGATTAAATCATTAAGTCTATGTTGAATTAAGGCCCAAATCAGATTGACTCGTAGAACACATAGGTATAATTGATGTTACATAATCTATATGTATAAAAACAAACACACACGCACACACGCTAAGTGATTGCATAACTCCTGGTAATCATGTCAGAGATGAGAGTAACTGAAAAAAGAACCCTGTCAGAGAGAGAGAGAGCCTTCCAACAGCTTTCTGAGGGGAGAGAAGGAATGGGGGTTCCAAAGGGCACAGTCTGTTCAGTTCCCAACAGAACATTTGGATGTGGAGGAAGGGAGTAAAAAAGAAAGAAAGAAAGAAAGAGAGAGAGACAGCAAAAATCTGTCTGCACTTTTGTGGAAGTAAGGATGGGGCACTTATTTTCATATGTCAGAGAAAGGGAAGGATCAAAGTGAGTGTAGGAAAGAGAACAGGAGGCAGAGTGAGAGAGAGCAGGCATGTGAGCCAGACAGATAGACAGAGAGAGAGAGGACTACAGACAGGTGGGAGAGAGTGTGTGGTGTTGGGGGGAGAGGGTGGTGGGGGTTGTGGTCACATTCAGTCATGACTCCTCTGACACCAGCACAGGAGTGAACCCAAAAGCTGGGCACAGGCATCTGCTGCAGCTTCCTAAGCACTCTAAAGAAGTCACCCCAGCCCTTGGGTCAAGGGTTAAAGGTTAAAGCTCAGCCACCACAGCAGCAGCAGCAACAGCTCAGGCCCTGTGGATCTCAACATGAAGGCACTGGCAGACACAGGTGGTGTCACCAAGGTGGAGGTGGAGGAAGAAGAAAGAGAGGGGAAAAAGAAGAGGAGGAGAGTGAGGAAGAAAAGCCTCCACCTCCTCAACTCCTTTCCAATCTGCTGCCAGCTTGGCCCCTCCTCTCAACAACTCCCCCCCTCCCCCAGTCAATACCGAGCCTCTTGAGTGACAGTCCCAGGGTACAATCAGGCGGGAGAAGTCTCAGATTCTGCTGTTTGTGAGGTCATAGTCAGTGATAGGCCCACTCTGACTGTCTGAGGGTGGCACTTCAGAAAAAGAATCAGATTTATTGTCATCAATGTCATGGTGGTAGATGGTGACTCTTTGATTCCTCTTCTTAACTAATTAACTGTTGTGCAGTAGAGAGATGTTCCGTGTCGCTTGCTTGAGCGAGACATTTAGAGGTCATGGACGTGCCCAATCTGATAAGAGTTTGATTAGGCCTTGTAACGTCATACTAGGACAGAGACACATGGTCGACACATAGAGCGAGCGAGAGAGAGAGAGAGAGAACAGGAGTCCAACAGCATAGAAAGGTGTGTGTGTTTGTTTCCCTGATTACGAGAGTATTTTTGGCACAGAGGAGGGTGGAAGGTTGTTCTTACACTGACAAGTGAAAAAAACAAAAACCAAAAAGACAGCACGAAATAGAGAGAGAGAGGGAGAGAGAGAGAGAGATTGCTACAGAACAGAGGAATAGAGTGTGGAGACTGACTCCACCTCGGCAAGTTAAACGGCTGTGATCACAGTGCCCCAGCAGTCTCAGAGGGCCGTCGGTCAGGGGAGAGAGATTCACATTGCTGTCTGTCACAGGAGCAGATGTCTCTTACTGCACCAGGAAGAACGGGACCTAGCAAATAAAACAAACAAAGTAAAAGGTTACCAATAAGGTTACCAATGCACAGAAGGGGAAAAAAACTTTTGCAAAGTACATTTAATGCCCATGGTCTACAAAAAAGCAGAAGTAGCATTGCCCAAGCAATCTTTAAAAGGCAGTTTCTAAATAGCTGTGGTTTCCTCATTTCTACAGCTTTTTAAATGCAGTATTGTTCCTCTTTCTGTCTATCCATGTGAGCAGATGAGCAGGTGAGGCCTCAGGCACCAGTCCAGTCTACCCGCCGGGTCAGGTTCAGGCTCACCTGTGCCAGATAGGAGGGGCTGCTCAGTCAGAGGGGTGCTCCGGACACGAACGGTTCACCTCGAACCACTCATCTATGCAGCTGTATTTTGGTGGGGTAGGGAAGGGGCACAGGAGCAGGTCAAACCGGTTAGATGGCAGGAAAAGAAGGCATACTGAAGGTGTTCACACATGCACACGTACACACACACACGCATACACAGACACACACACACACAACACACAGACAGAGCAAATTCACAGTGATCTGGATGGTCAAACCCTATTGGAAACTACTTGACAATTACTGTACGTACTGTACGTATGAATCAGAGTGACTGACTAATAATAAAGTTGAAAAGTCTGGAGGGAAGCAGGGAGAAGACTGTAACATATCAATCACATGTTTAGGTAGGCTACTTTCAAAGTGAATTCTGACATAGTTTGAGATGACTAAAGAGAGAGAGACATTGTTCATAACTGTGGTTATCAACATGTGTGGGCTGAGGGGATGCAGGCTGAGGATGAAGAACTGAATAAGAACCAACTCATCAAACCAAATCTCAAACTCTATAGCTGTGTGCACTCCTTTAATAGCACAACAATAGAAAAACACTACCATATAACTAGCATAACACTAGTTTAAACAACACTGGCTGGCTAGTGGGTGAAATAGACCACATGACAAGAATATGCAGGTGTGAGCTCCTTACCCCTTGTGGTAGATACAGAGGCAGGGCAGACGGGCGATGGTATCCCCCTGCACCAGCTCTTCCAGGCAGATTGCACACTCTCCAGCATCTTTACTGAGAACATCCTCTGGAGAGAGAGAGAGAGAGAGAGAGAGAGAGAGAGAGAGAGAGAGAGAGAGAGAGAGAGAGAAGATTAGACCTTTTTTTGAGATTCCCCACACTTCAGCAAAAATATGAAAATACACAATCTGGATAAATACAGTATGCAACCATTCTGTGTGTTTATGGCTGGGTGTGGGGTGGGGTGGGGTGGGGTAGGGGGTGAATGTGGTGTCATGGGAGAAGCATTCTGATACTTGGAGACTGCGAAAAATGAGGAACCAACCACAGAAATGCACCAGAGTCTAAAAGCCTGGATGAGAGGAGCAGTTGAGCGTCTTCAAACTGAGCTACAGTAATCTGTACCCACACCACACAGGTGGAGGTAGGAAACATACATATGAAGCCAGACATGCCCATTTTTCCTCATACGCGCAAGCATGGGTGGGAGGTACGTCAATGCTATCTTTGTAACCGAGGCCGAGATTCGATCTTTACATGTACTACCACTCATTCACCAGCAGAGGCTGCTGTCTGTTCATGCAAAGACATTCTGAGGGCTGCTAAGGTCTTGGGAGATGCCTTGAAATACAACGGCTGTTTCTCAAAGTTGAGGAAGAATGCTTGATGAGGTTTAATGGTTGCTTGCTACATCATTGAATGCCAGCAAGCACTGTTCCAAAGTCAGAGATCCATCAAGTGCAAAGTGCTCTTTTTTTTTAGAATTTTCGAGGATACCCACCATCCTATGCATTTATACACATTTATCAAACATTTATTCAAACACATTTATCTCCAAAGCCAAAAAGGTTCTCTGCCTTCCCTCTGTGGCAACTGACTCACAAGGAAGCGACATTAAGGAACATTGAGCAGTCATTCTGCTCTTGTAAAGTGTGAAGGAGGCTGACCAGTACATCATCGCAAAACAAAATGAGCCCTTCTGCACAGTCAATGTCATCCAAGCCTTAACATTCACAGGCTACAGAGATCTCCACCAAAGGACTGGATGTACATGGAGGTGAACACGGTTCAGTATTTCACAGTAGCAATACTGCAGTGGTGACTGAAAACCTGTGTGTTTCCTGCAGTTTCCTACTCGTGTGACACAGATAGACTCCAGCTCTGCTGATCAGTCAGATGAGACAACGGCCAGTTGGTTGGTCAGTTGTTTGGTTGGCCGGCTGTTTGGGTGAGGAGATGGGAGCGTCCTGAGGACACCCGCTCAGTGTCCTCTCGGAAGACAATGCTGCCTTTGAAAAGACAGCGCTAATCCTCTGCTCTGTGGGCTTTCGAGAGCCGCCACTCAAAGTCTCTCAAAGGCAAGGATGGTGGGAGAAGGGAGTGGAGGGCAGGGAGCTGGAGGAGGGGGGGGGACAGATTCTTAAAGAGGAGAATCATTTCCAAGTGACGAATGTGAGGGAGAAAGAGACAGTGGCATGATGTTTGCGTGATAAGGTTTTACCAGGTCCAAGAAATGACAAGGACACACACACACACACACACAGAGTATTGTGTATGAATGTATGTATGTGTGTGTGTGTGTGTGTGGGTGGGTGTGTGTGACCAGCATGGCTGGCAGATTGAGGTCGGGGAGGTATCTTAGACTAGGTAGCCTTGTCTCCCTCACTCTCTCTCTCTCTCTCTCTCTCTCACACACACACACACACACAGTGTCCCTGATTTGACATTTGCCATTATAATTCTCCCTCTGACCCAAAAATAGTCCACTAGTAGCTCCTCTGGGAAGCCCATTAAAAGATGCCTTAAACATGATCTCTCCCCCAATAAATAATTAATGACAATCTAGAGATGCAAAACTGCAGTTTATTTATAGAGGCTAGGTTACAGGGCTCTTGCTCTCTCTCTCTCTCTCTCTCTCTCTCACACACACTCAGACACACACTCTTTGATGACGACAGTGAGGATTCCGTTGAGCAGAGAACTGGCAGCTCAGTAGGGAGCCCCTGATTCATCCACACTTGCTGAGACAGTCACACACACAGATTCACTCACTCAATCACTCACACACACACTAACACACACATGCAGAGAGACAGAGAGAGAGAGAGAGTGAGAGATAGAGACACACACACACACACACAAACAAAGTCAGGCAGAAGAGCTGTTTTTAGGCACCATATCATTCAGCTATGAACAACTAACATTGTCAGTGGCATCAGAGGGCTTTCCCAGGGGGATGGGAGATCACTATAGGTCAGCTCGGCTACTCTGCCATATCCAGCAGCAGCAGATCACAGGCTAAGGCTCTATCAAGACCAAGGCCATGGTACACAGAAAAATACCTGCCTTGTTTAGGCCACGCTGCCTATCAAAGCAGTGGAAGAGAAAAAGGCTTTCTAAAATTGCCAGAGAGAGAGAGAGACAGAGAGAGAGGGAGAACTCTCGCTAGAGCTCTGCTAGAAATCAGGGGCATCTAGGCTAGATGTTTGATTCCACTCAGACTTCAAAAATTCTAACATGACATCACTCCTAAACTCCTCAAGGGTGCCATATTGCCCCTCCTTGTCTGCAGTGCACACTGAGGGAGATGTCTTTTATGACAAGTTTTATGAGACTGTGCACTCCTCACATGACAGTATGGGCAACACCAGATTTCCTCTTCCTTCAATGGCTTTACCGTAGGTCTGGCTTTGCATTCTTGTGTCTTTGTAATGCTGCACTGACACTGTTCTGCTGCGGTGTACTATCACACAAGCTGTGGAATAACAACATACTGATACTTTTATTTATATCTAGTAGGACTAACACTGAGATTAAAGGAACATTCTGGTGCATTTCAACCCATAGCCCCGTTGTTGTCCCTGTTGTGTAGACCTGTTGTGTAGCGCTGTTGTGTAGACCCGTTGTTGTCCCTGTTGTCGTTTGGAAAAAGATTGAGAAGTTCTGATCCAACACACAGTAGAATGAACAGCAAGATGGCTAATGAAGCTGACAGGGGCAAGGAAC
>JAIFZK010000015.1:11525000-11540000 GCA_027481765.1 Tenualosa thibaudeaui | reverse complement strand
TGTGATCTCCTAATACAGGTCCTTTGATCTCAGAGAGCCAGCCAGTGGTTGCCAGATCTGTGATCTAATGTGGGTCCCTTTGATCGTGGGGAGCTAAGGTGTGGTTGCCAGATCTGTTCCCTGTTCCTCTGCCTTGCACCTTTCTCATGTCTGCTAGCACTGAGCTGTGTCAGGGGCACAACGAGAAAAGAACATCCCCTGGGTGTTTTCTCTCTCTCTGTGCGTCTCTCTTTCTCTCTCTCTGTCTCCATCCCTTCCTCCCTTCTTCCATTCTTCCTCTCACTCTGTCTTTTCCAACCCCTCCATTCCTCTCAATCATTTAACTTTCACTCTCTCACACTGTTTATTTGTCTATCCATGCATGCAACCCTCTCTCTCTCACGTGCGCGCTGCTTGTCAGATCGAGGGCAACATCTGTCTGTTTTTGAGGACAGTGCAGAGCAGAGTGGGGTGGAACGGTTGGTCTGTCAGTTGTCAGTCTCTGTCCATCTTCAGTCTGTTCTATTAAAGCAGATTAGAGCTCAGCGGCTCACCAAATAGCTGCTTGCTGTAGACTGAGACCAGTCCAGAGAGTTTGTAGCAAATATTCATCCCTCACCCCACCCAGTAATAAATGTGTGTGAACACAGTGTCTCTCTCTCTCTCTCTCACACACACACACACACACACACACACACACACACACACACACACACACACACACACACACACACACACACACACACACACACACACACACACACATTCACACAAATTCAAAGACACTGACAGCTCCTGTCAAAACGCATACAGAAATAATGATTTAGGCTGCATGATGTGATTATTTACCAATGGTGGTCCAGAAAAAGGTAAAACATAGACACAGACACAGACACAGTCTGGTCAGCATAATAACTAATTAAAGTCGAGTTCCTTCCTCTGTGTGGTATTGTGTATTATGGTAATTTGTGGCTGACAGGAATCGATCGCCTCCAACTTTGTTTTATCTCTCTCTTAGGACTAATTTAGCTCCCTCACTTTCAGGAATGAGTACTCCAAGAAAGAATGATTATATATAGTGGAATCAGCAGAGACGTAGACAAAACGGGGTGCCTTATAGCTTGAAATTAAACACACATTAAGCAAGGGTGAAAGTGACATTAAGCAAGGGTGAAAGTGTGTTTTTGACTGGATCCCTATCTCGGACAAATGAAGCAAAACGGAAATGAAACTTGTAGCCATACTGATCTATACGTGTGAGAACCTGACTAGGACATGAAGGGTGAAAGACAACTTTCACAGTGTTGTACATGTAGAATAGAATAGAAAGCCTTTATTGTCATTATACACAGTATAATGAGATTTAAAGCAACTCCTTAAAAGTGCACACAGCGGCAAGTATAAATATGTCCTATACAAAACCACTACAAAGAAAAGTATGTTCAGCATATGTACAAATATTTAGTGGGTCGATTTATAAGTGGTAGACAGTGAGGGCCAGGAAGGAAAGGTCTACCCTGGTGCATGTCCATGTGTGTACAGTGTCTACAGAAGCCTGTGAAGGGCAGGGAGGAAGATGATGTCCACAGTTAGTGTGCAGGACATAGCTGGTTTCAGATTAAGGCCTTTCACTCACACACAACACACACACACACACACTAATACTGTGTGCACACATACATACATACTGTATACGTATACATTTACTTACTTACTTACATTTATATACACATAGAAACATACACACACTCATACACACATTCCATACACATACACACAACTCACCCAGGCAAATGCACTCAATACATCTAACAAACAGAGAGGCTGTGCTCTTCAGTCATTTCAGTGAAACAACCGTCACTCTGCTTGTGTCACACTGCTGTGTGTGTGTGTGTGTGTGTGTGTGTGTGTGTGTGTGTGTGTGTGTGTGTGTGTGTGTGTGTGTGTGTGTGTGTGTGTGTGTGTGTGTGTGTGTCCCTCATTGACACAGCCCTCCAGTGAAGTGGAGAAGGGCTGCCCTGTTGCACACTCACACATGTCCACACTCTCAACGGCTCACAAAGGCACTCTTGTCCCCAGGTTTGGGGATAAAACAGATCTAGGTCGGGCAGAGCACAAGCCTGGCTGGAGCACGCAAGCGCACACACACACACACACACACACACACACACACACACACACACACACACACACACACACACACACACACACACATTTACAGAGATATACAGACACAGACACACACACATATACATACAAACACACCCACATTTACACAGATACACAGACACACACACAAGCAGAGAGGCTCAAATCTCAGAGATATGCCAGTGACAATGAGGAGCATGAAGTAGCTTTTAGCGGGCCTGAGTGTGAGCTGCATGTATGTACACACACACACACACACACACACACACACACACACACACACACACACACACACACACACACACACACACACACACATGATGTGCATGCCTGAAGCTGGTGATTATTCTTTTCATGTGGTGGTTTTAACCCCCCCCCCCAATTACCACATTACCAATTACCTGTGCTGCACCTGCAGAAACAAAAACACAGGTACACACACGCACACATCTCTGATCTGTTGCTGTCAGCCATCCACCCAATTACGTACCTGGCAAACTGGGCTGGCTTTCTCAACTAAAACTCTCTATCCGACTAACATGCACACAGGGGTGATGGCCTTCTTAATTCTTACATTATTTTACTGGCGGAACCATTTCCAAGGAAAAACGTGGAGAGACAGTCCTGTAGACATCATAAGTAACATCCAAAGGAATCCAAAGGCATCTACAGTGACTCATAAGACACACACCCACACACACACAGGTGTGTGGGCACTCACTGTGACTAAGCTGCGGTTGTTTATTTGTTTAGTAGTGAGAACAGCCAGACAAACAAATAAATGAACAAACAAACTCTCATTCTAGGTTTAGCATATGCTATCACTGGGCATCCACGGCAGCAGCCTTCCCCCGCTCCCACTGAAAGAGACATGGGGGTGACGTAAGGAGAGAGACTGGCTCCATAATAAAATGGCTGAGGCAGATGTGTGGTGCCAGAACTCATAAGTTTTGGCCTTCTGAGTCTGGGGTTGGTTTTTCACAGCTCAGATCACACACATAGCTTGCATGATTCATTTGGAGATGCAATGTGTGTTATATGGACTAACTGTACTGAAAAAAAGAGAAAGATTCAGACAGGAGAGTGGCAACTCACACACACACACACACACACACACACACACACACACACACACACACATACACACACATACACACACAACCATTGATACATATACTGCAGATATGGGATACTTACAAATAACAGCACAACAAATGAAGAATGTTAAAAATGGCAAAGAGGCGTCAAATGCCAAGGCAGATGACCACCTGAGTGGATAGAGTTTGGAAAATGAGAGAGTGTGAATGAGTGTGAGCTTAGGCATGGGTCCGGGAGTTGTTTTGAGAACCACACACTAAGGGAAAATTTCAGCAACATAAAACTAGGGAGAGAGACAGAAAGTCAGAGAGAGAGAGAGAGAGAGAGAGAGAGAGAGAGAGAGAGAGAGAGAGAGAAAGAGAGAGAAAGAGAGAGAAAGAGAGAGTGTGAGTGGAAAAATCAAGAAACTTTCCAAAGGAGGAAACACTGAGGCAAACTACAGGTAAAGAAAGGGGGGGTGTAACAATAATATAAAAATCTCACATATCTGTCTGACACCTAAATATGAGATTGTGTGTGAGACTCACTGTGTGTGTGTGTGTGTGTGTATGCAGTTGTGAGTGAGTCTGTGTGTGCTACAAATAACAGGAAGAGAAGGTAAAAATAACAATGACACCACCACTGACTACAAATATTGTCACGACAATCACAATAGGTACATCCACACTAAAGGCACCCACACCTCTACCCACACACACTCTACTCCACACACACACACACACACACACACACACACACACACACACACACATACGTTTTTTAAAACATAACAGCTGCCTTAATGATAAAATACATGACCCAAGTTTGTGTTTGTATGCTACAAATAATAGGAAGAGAAGGTAAAAATAACAATGACTGTGACACCACCACTGACTACAAATATTGTCACAACAATCACAATGGGTACGCACATACTAAAGACACCCACACCTCTGCCCACACACACTCTACTCTATTCCACACACACACACACACACACACACACACACACACACACACACACACACACACACACACACACACAGACTTCCAAAAGATACCAGCTGCCTTTATGAGAAAACACACCCCTCCCACAGTTCTCCAACAAGTTTCCCTGTACCGTGCAGGCCTACATCACCAGACACTGGTTGGAGTGGCACTAGTCTGTCTGTCTGCACTTGTCTGACACACTTTATGTATATTTATAATTGTGCACTAAATGTAGCCTAACTGCACTAAATGTAGCCTAAGTGCACTAAATGCAGGCTGTCTCAAATGTCTTTCTATATAGGCCCTTTTCTATGTAGGACCACTTGAATCCATGGTGAAATGTGTCGTCTCACTATACTCACGCACTCACTCACTATATGCAGTGTGCAGACAGACAGTAATCAAGCAAAGGTGTCATCTGTCATAACTCATAATGACACCAAGAACACCAACCAAACGCCACCGCTTCCAAAGAGATGGAGGAAAGGGTTTGAGAGAGAGAGAGAGTATGTGTGTGAGTATGTGTGTGTGTGTGCACATGTGTGCGTGTGTGAGAGAGAGTGTGTTGCTGTCTTCACACATTAGCAGCTTTTCCTCTTTCCTCATTTTTTGCTTCAACTTACTTCATACCTCAAAAGGCATCTCATCTCTTCACATCTTATCACCTTACTCCTCTACATCCCCTCCTTCGGCCTGTGAGTCTTTCTCCAGGGGCGCTACTAGAGAGGAACCAGCGAGAGAGAGGGAGATCTGGAGTATTCTAAACCCATAGCCCTGTTGCTTGAGGTCACCGAGTAATGATGGAAGGGAAAACACACACACACACACACACACACACACACACACACACACACACACATACACATACACAAACAACTAGGCTACCTACTGCCTGCTATGAAAAGTTTTTTTCAAAGTTTTCAGTGTCTCTGAAGTTCTGAGGCTGAAGGCGTACCACTGCAGTTGACTAATGGCTTTTGTGCTCAGTGTGAGCTGGAGACGCCTTGGCTCCGGGTCTTTGGGGGAATCGACTTTTAGATGGGTGCTTTACGCTCACTGCTTTTCTCCCTCCAGGCTGTTAAACACGTCCCAGCACTGCAGAGGCTGCAGATTTCCAACATCAGCATGACCACCTCCTAAAGCAGCAAGCACAATCTCACACAACATCCATCCACACAGAAACAAGTCTTACGACTCTTTGCTACAGTGATGTTGATGCACTGGTGTTACAACTGGTGATGCTTTGTGTACTTGTGCTGTTAAGCACAACATGCTGTGACAGGGATTTACTGAGAGTTAGTACTTAAATACCTGCACTACTGCTAATTAATAATCACATGTTAGGACAGAATAAGTAAAAAAAAAATTAAAAAGGTGAATTATAGGCGGAAGGAAACCAGGGGTTCAGAAGTAGAACACAGATCTGTTTCACCCATTCACTAAGGCTAACTAGCTAGCTAAGTATATCAACCGGGCAATGCATAAACCTTCAGTGTAAACTGGGCAGGCTGAAGCAATAACATGGTGGGACTTAGCATCAAGTTTCACAAAGTATTCCACAAGTGTGTAGGCCTGGAAAGTCAGTTTTTCTGTCCTTCAGGTGCAATGGCCAGAGTCCATGTGAAGGCCACACAGACACACACACTGACAGACACGCACACACACACACACTTACACACATACACACACACACACACACTTTGCGCTTCAGTGTTTAATCTCAAGGTCACTATCTCTCACAGGGGAGCTGTACTCGGTCTTTTTCACCACTTCATCACTGGTGCTTTTTTGCTTTTAAACTGTTTCATCCCTCGCTTTAACTCTCTCTCCCAGGAGCTGTTCTGAGGTCAGGGAAGGACTTGTCTTTTTTATAAGAGAGAGAGAGAGAGAGAGAGAGAGAGAGAGAGAGAGAGAGAGAGAGAGAGAGAGAGAGAGAGAGAGAGAGAGAGCGAACTCAGACATATCAAAGACAGGGACTCCGGGGACAAGAAAGCCTATTTCTGGCGGCACTGGTTGTCAACTGAGCCAGACGACACAACTAGACCAGAGAATTCGGGGCCCCTCGGTGGATTGTAAACAGGTCTGTCATGACTCCCTGGCATGACAACAAGTCCCCAGTTCCATAGGCTTCTCCGGGGGTGATACAGACAGACATTTCAACAGAGAAACTAGCTCACTTCTATAGATGCTCTGGGGCAGAGTGGGATGAGAGAGGGGGAGAGGAAGGAGAGAGTGAGAGACAGAGAGAGAGAGAGAGAGAGAGGGAAGGGAGAATGAGAGAGAGGAGAGGGAGAGAGAGAATGACACAAAGAGAAGGGAGGGAGCAGAGCAAGAGAGGAGAGGGAGATTGTGAATGAGAGAGAGAGGAGAAGGAGAGTGAGAATGAGAGCAAAATAGGAGAAGGAGAAGGAATAGGAGAAAAAGAGAAGTGAGGGAGCAGAGGGAGAGAGGAGATAGAGGAGGAAGAGAGAGAGAGGAAGAAAGCAGAAGAATACACATACAATGTATACAGTAGGTATGTAAATGGTATTCCACATGGTACACAACAGAAATTGAATCTGCAATCACTAAGGACACTGAATGGGCATTACACACTCAATGAAACATGAAATGGGTTCATGAGAAGGTTGCCCAAGACCTTACTAAGAACAAGACATCACTATATATGCATACATACACACACACACACACACACACACACACTCACACACCACTATTCTCTGTGCAGGAAAGATTTAGCTTTGTATTGTGGCTCTGTTTTCTTAGGGGAGAGCGGTCCAGCTCAAGTTGAAGTCCAGCTGTCACACACACACACACACACACACACACACACACACACACACACACACACACACACACACACACACACACACACACACACACACCTGCACCAGTGTCCACCTGCAGCCGTGCCTAGAAACCACTGGTTACTTTTCAAAGCTGAAACTGGGAAAGCATCATGACTACTTTGGGGAAAATTAAATGAACATATCATCAATGGCAAGGCTTCCAGGGCTGTGCAGAGGTCATAAATATAACTTTGGTAAAAGTAAAGGTAAAAGACCTGTTCATTTCTATTTTACTGTATGTCAACACCCAGTAAGGCAGAATCATAATAATATAAGATGATTTGGGGTAGCCAAAATGCTCCCCTTGGAGGCAAAATTGTGTGTGTGCCTGTGTGTGTGTGTGTGTGTGTGTGTGTGTGTGTGTGTGTGTGTGTGTGTGTACATGGTTATTTTTTGTGTGTGTGCGCAATGTGCATGCATGCTTATTTGTGTTTCTATGTGTGTGTGTCTGTGTGTATATATGTGTGTGTGTGTGTGGACGTCAATAGTGATGACGATGGAGCAGAAGTGTGTATTCTGAGTAGGCGGCAACTCATTTAGAGTCAGCTGCACATTTCCTGCAGCCAGACAGACACAGTGTTCATATTCACCATATACAGTATCTATAAATATCAGCTAAGGCGGTGGAGCTCACAGGCCAGGTGGAGCTCAGAGTAATGACTGCACTCAATAGGGTATAATCATAGCGATAGCGAGAGAGAGAGAGAGAGAGAGAGAGAGAGAGAGGGAGCGAAAGGGAGAGAAAAATATCATCATTGGCACAATGTGAATTTCCATTAAGGGCTCTCTCTCCATCATACCAGGTAAAGCTAGGTTACATTATAGAGAAGACCGCTAAGGGCTCCCTCAGCAACAGTGTTTACATTCCACACATGCACTGCGTCAGACTTAGAGCATTTAGCATGAAGATGACAGACCTGCCCTACAAACATCAACAGCATGACGTCAGCAATTAATCTGTGTGTGAAAACAACAAACTTTGTCAATGATCAGCCAGCGCATGCATGCATGCACATACACATAAGCCCAACTATACAGACACAGTCTACAGGCCCTGGACAAGAGACGGGGAGATGAGTCACCTCTATGGTGCACTTGGTAGCACAAGAGAAAGTGCAACAGAATGCTATTAGACAAGAGAGTAATGCATGAATTAGAGACTAACACACAGACAAAGCTTAGACTTAGAAAACTTTCATGTCCTTAGAAGACAATTTGCGTTACTGGATAAAGACAAACTACAGACATCAATGCAAGACAAACATCACACCACAGATAAATACAAAAAATGCACACATATCCTAACCATACATCTCACAGGTCACCCGCATTAGTTAAAACAGCACACACACACACGTGCACACACACGCGCATGCACACACACGCGCCTTTGGTGACTCGTGATGGGGCTGGGGAAGTCCAGAAAGTATTTCACTGACCCATTAAATTGAACTAAAATGACAACCTGATGTGCGAAAAAACACAGACACACACACTCAGAAAGAGCTGCTACTTATAAGGATTATAATGTCATTTGCCAGCACAACCATGAAACATGGCAGGCAAAAGGACAGAAAAGAAGGATGGAGAGCTCAGCTCAGCTTCCTGGTGTGAAGAAGAGAGAGAGTGAGAGTGCGTATGTGTGCCGTCTGTGCGAGTGAGACAAGTGTAAGCATTAGGTGAGAAATAAAACCAGAAAAACAAAGGAAGAGGAGAGGAGAGGAAATGGTAGTGTGAGTAGAAAGATAGCAGTACCTAGAAGAAGAAGAAGAAGATGATAAAGAAAGAGAGAATGAGAGAGAGATAGAGAGAGAAAGAGAAACGACAGAAGCGTGAGGCAAGGTGTAAGAGAGAGAATGAAATGCTCTTTATTTCTAGTCCTGAGGCAGAAGCTGCATGTCTGTGATGGGGAGGTACAGTCACTGCTTGGAGCAGGTCGCAGTCATTCACAGGCACATGGGACAGATATCCCACAATTCTCTGGGGTGACAACACTAGTTTCAGAGGCTGTCTGATTTAACAGCAAAGAAGGAGCATGCTGTCCATTGATGAATGCTATAGCCACACAAGTCTTTCTGCTTTATGAGAAAAATCATAGTTTTTTAATTAAAAATAAGCCAACTCCTAACAAAGTCTTGTGAGTCACCTCTAATATATTATCAGACAATGAATCAAAAGCATATGATTGCTGTGCTTCGAACTTCTATATGCTACATAATGCCACAAAACTCAGGCAATGCCTATTGTTCTCCCTCATAGTCCAAAATACCATTAGCAACTTCCTGAGGGGAGTAGCATGACAAACAAATTGTATCAGTTTCACTGAAAACAACCACTATTTAACAGTTCTGAAAGAAATGAATCCAGTTTTTTTAACGTTTAACATTTTTTTCACTCTGTAGCAAAAGTGAAGCTGCCTGGTAATGCGTCACGCAGACTGTACGAGAGAAGTGTTTCAGGTGAGAGAGAGAGAGAGAGAGAGTGAAGGGGGGGGCGTCTCAACAGCAGTGCATCAGTCATACTAAAGATTATGGACTTCTGTAGTGTTCTCAGTCTCTCAGCAGAATTAAACAGCATCTATTTACTCATGACTAAATCTCATGAGATTCTCATAGGAGAGCGTTTCTGAAATGTCCTTTCGTTCCTAACCACTCAGGAAAGTGTAAATAATGCATAGACATAACTGCTATGAATTTTCAATCACAAAAGCAATCACAGTAGAACAACACACCGCAAATCCATCAATATTCACATTTAATGTGATACAGACATTCATAGTCTGTAAAATCAGAGCCTTACATCTTTTAGTTCTATGCTGTCTCTCAAGAGAACTGTGCTACAACCAATACCAGTAAGACATACAAAAGGCAGCCTGTCCGTCCCTCTCTCTCTCTCTCACTCTATGTCTATCATTTGGTAGTAACTGCAAGGTGTTTTGAAGCTTCTCAAAAAGTGCAACACTTATCTATTCTGAGATGCTGAAGAACAGGGACAACAAGGAGAAGTCTTAGACCACAGAACGCATCATGACACACCTGCCAATCAGAACTCTCCATCACACAGACACAACCGAAAACACACATACATATGTATGCATGCACACACATACACACAAACACACATACACACAGCTCCAACAGCAGTAAACTCAGGCCTCTGCTGTTAACCACACCTAATGAATCTTTAAACCCCAGCTAGATAAGCATCAGGTGATATAAAAGTGACTGAGGAGGATGTATAATTCATCCCAGGGCCTGTGGCCCATTCTTGTGCTTCATATGAATAAGCACAAGAACGGAAAGAGAGGGGGACTACATGACTGACTGAGTTATGTGGGTTCAAGTGAATGATTAATATGACAATAAACTAGCTGTTTAAAAAAGGCTGCGTTTGTGTTTGTGTGTGTGTGGGGGGGGGGGGGGGGGCGGGGGTGGTGTAGTAATCTGCTGACTATCGTTTTTCAGCTTGTAGTGTTACGCAGCTGGGGGGGTATGAATGTATTGCTTACTTCTGACAATTGATGTAACAGTTCCTGTGATGTTTTCTTTGCATATGACATGCAAGACAGAGAACACATATATGTATGCCTCCTATGTTTATACCCACACTGTGGCAGAAGCTAGAAGCTGTCGGGAGATGAACACCAGCGAGAGGCAGAGTAGGGCCAAAGCTGGAGATTTCACACCACTTCCAGGATCAGACTAAGCTAAGATCTACGAGTGACACACATGGCAGGTGTCAGATGCACCATGCCAAAGTCTCTCTAATTTTGACTCGGCTATGAGAAGAATGATAGTGCCTAGGACTTGTTGACCCTCCATGGTCAGGAGAAGCGGTCTGTATATGGTCACCGAGTTCTTTTGGAATGCAAAAGTATCCAAGTGCTCAATGGATTACCTCAGCACCTGCCCGCTTGAGTGTGGGAGTCCAAATGAATTCAATTCATGCTGGGCATTGCCTCATAGACACAAACAGCATTTGCTTTATAAAGAACAGCCTCAACATAATTAATGCAGTGTTGCGCAGCATGAGACTAAATGCAACAATGAGCATGAAAAATAACACCAGAACAGCAGCTTCATGCTGCTGTGTGTGTGTGTGTGTGTGTGTGTGTGTGTGTGTGTGTGTGTGTGTGTGTGGGTGGGTGGGTAGGTAGGTACATTATTTTATAGATGCATGCATGTAGGCATGTGTGTGTGTGTGTGTGTGTGTGTGTGTGTATGTGTTTATATGTGTATGTAGCTAGAGTATATATGCATGTGTATAAGCAAGCCTGTGTGTGTGAGTATGTGTGTGCGTGTGTGTGTGGAGGCGGTGGGTATGCATGGGGAGCAAAGCCCAATCCCCTGCCTCTGGCGTTCCTCTTGAATGTGCGTCACTGCAGAGAAAGGAGAGACCTGGCAGAGGACTGAGAACTGTGTAGGGAAAATCCTTCCACTTTCAAGTTTGACGCAGCAAGTCACAGGATCTGAGCCCCCTCCACCTTTACTACACGACGCATCTACACACACACACACACACATACACACACATACACACACGCACACACACATACACACACATACACACACACACTGTTTTTTTTTTATAAATGGCACACACTCCTGCTGCCTGATGAATGATTTGTCCCTCAGCTCATGATGAATGATGCGTCAGATCTGCTGAGTGGTAATGGCCTTCACCCTTAAACACACACACACACATGCACACACAAACACACAGAGCTGACTGCACTTGCCGCAGCCCTGCCAGCATGTCAGATCAGTTCAGAGCTCTGGTGTCTGCAGAGAGAGCGAGAGAGAGCAAAAGAGAGAGAGAGAGAGAGAGTGAAAGGGTGCCCCTGTCCCGTTAGTACCACTGAGCCCTGATGGAAAGAGAGGAGAGAAGGGGAGGCTGGACTATTATAGCCATTCATTCTCAGGGCGTTCATTCACACCTCCATTTACATTAAAGGCACCTGCCATTGCTTAGGAGAATCTCTTCTAACACCTCCCAGCACAGCCACTCCGGGGGAATTAACCCTACCTGTGCAGCTGAGCAGCAGAAACAGAGTGGCTAATGACATCCACCCAATAACTCCCAGGGCCATAGGACTACATAGGCCTTAGCCAGACGGAGCAATCAGGAAAAATACACCCATGCCTGTCGTCTCTGATCACATAGGTACTGTTATATGTATGGAATCGCTCTTTTCAAACGACAACCATTGCCTCTTAATATGGTGTTCAATAACACAAAAGGACAGCATGGCACATTCAACCCAGCAGGGCATAAATACCAATTCGGACCAGCATCTGGGCTATAAACATATGCCTAATATCTTCTGCTTACCCTATGCTTCAGTGGATGTCACAACAGGACATCATGTCTAAGTGACACTGTGTGATACAAGATATGAGTCATGGCTTGAGTTGTGCAGAAAAAGCTCAGTCTGTGTGTGTGTGTGTGTGTGTGTGTGTGTGTGTGTGTGTGTGAGGGAACAGCATTTGCTGAGGCCACAGAATTAGCTCATTTCCCCTGGAGGCCGACAAAGGAAATTACACAGTCCCTTCAAACTGATAAGACAGGTCTTAATGAAAATTCATAAAACGTGTCCCACGGCTTCACGGGGGAAAAGTTGTGAATGGAAAGAGAGAAAGAAGAGAAGTGTGCAACTAGAGAGAGGGAGTGGGGGGGGGGGTGAAGAGATAATATATAAGGAAAACAAGGAAAATAAGAAAACAGAGAAGAAATACACATTCATAGATACAGAAAGAGATTAAAAGGATGTGAGAAAACAATGTGGCCTTCTCATAGTCCAGTGTGCATGTCTTTGAGAACAGGACTTTGCCCAGTATGAGGAAGAGGGTTGAGTTAAGGATAATAATAATAACTGGAAATGGCCGTTATCTAATAGCGCAGTATGATGTCAAGGTTCAGACAGAAAGGCCATGCTTCTACAGGGAGGCCTTAGTTCACCCCAGCACACACTCACACACCCAAACCACACACGGGCACCCATGAACACACAAAACCCACAAACAAACACACACACACACATGCACCGCACATACTGTTTAAACAACCAACTAGGAGAATTAAAAGAGCAAAAAGAGAATGAAAAACACCCTTGTTTGTGCTGGTTCAGAGTCTGTTGTTGACCACAGATTTTTAGGCACTGAATCCACTTGAAAACACAAACGTCGGTCTCATTCACAAATACTGAGCACTGCTGCTGAGTTAAAATGAACAAAGGAAAAGCTTTCATATCGGTCCAAATCATCTCTGGCCTTTGGTAAACACCTCACAGTTACACACACACACACACACACACACACACAGCATGGATGGGCACATTTCCTGGCTTGTCTGATGTGGCTGGGGAGAGCGTGGTGTTTATGGAGACTGGCGGAGCCTGAAAGCATGACAAAGTGCTGTAACAACAGCCCGATTAGGACATTAACAACCCGACAGCAGAGCAGGACTGACTGGGAGATTGTGGGGGCTTAGCGCCAAATCATCCCACTAAAAGAACATCAAACACACCTGCATCCAACAAGCTTTACACAATTTCATGAATAAAACAAACAAAAAAGAAATGCTCAACCAGTTACAAGGTAATAGAGAGAGAGAGACAGAGAGAGAGAGAGAGAGAGAGAGAGAGAGAAAGCTTGTCAGTTTTCTTTTCTTTAATTTTTTTACCATTTCTTATACTATTGCATCTACATTCATGCCAATTCATATTATTGAATTGAAGAAAGAAAGAGAGAAAGAAAGAGCAAGAGCAAGAGTGAAAGAGAGAGAGTGAGAGAGAAAGAGAATAATGCCTCTTCCATGAGGTCATGCCAAAAGGTCATGCTAAGGCTGTACATCATTCAGCCTTCAGGCTTCCAGAGGGATAGACCTTAACTTCTGAGGCTGAGGTGAAGGAACAGAGGGAGAAAGAGAGAAGGCAAGAGAGAGAGAGAGATGAAGACATGAAAAAGGATGAGAGCAGATGAGAGACAGGGAGAAGAGGCAGAAGATATTACTAATGAGACATTGGGGGGTTGGGGTGGTGGTGGCACAGAGCCTGGTGTTTTGGCTGATGCCAGCTGCTGATGTTAATTAGCACGTCTGAGAATGCTCCAAGAAAACAGCTGTGATAGCATCTTAACAGAACAGACTACAGCAAATCCAGACACATTCACACAATCCATCCATGGGTATGGGTATGGGTATGGGTATGTGTGTGTGTGTGTGTGTGTGTATGTGTGAAAGAGAGAGAGAGAGAGAGAGAGAGAATTAGAGCTTAGATGGGTCCACTCTACCTGAGCCTGTGCACATTCTGCCCGATCTGGGCCCGGCCCAACCCATAAACTGTAATAATAACATAAGCCTAAGTAGTGATATGGCAGTGTGTGTGTTCACAGTGGTGTGCTTTTAAGGAACAGTACATGAACACACACAGTGGAATGCACAGATCAAGAAAAAAATTACAAAATAAATAATAATAACAGTAAAAATAAACAACGATTAATAGTCATCTGCTTCATCATTGTCAAGTAACGGTTAGGACTGTAATTTTTCAATTAATTGCACAGTCCTAGTTGTAACTGACATGTTCACCAATAATCCTAGGCTGTTCGATTCACAGAAATTTGTTCAGTATGCTATTGTTGAAGCATAGGCTAGCCTATGGACAAGACTTCTTGTGTGACGTGTCTGTGTTGAGGTCCCCATCTTTTGGCTGCCAGAGAGCAGAACGTCACAGGCGAGAACTGTAACAGACTTGTTCAAATTCCTTATGTATGAATCACAGTGTAATTTGTTCTTCTACTTTGCTATCAAGAGTAAGCTGTAACATTGCTTATTATCACCCCATAGTATCTAAGCCTAATAGGCTAATAAATATTAAAAAAGCATCCGTAATGAGACAACTGTAATCACAAGCCCGACCCGACAGAGCCCGAGAGAAGTGTTGGGAAATCTCGGCCCG
>JAIFZK010000015.1:11517500-11520000 GCA_027481765.1 Tenualosa thibaudeaui | reverse complement strand
TGAGGTGTTGGCACGGAAGGACCACTGTTTAGCTGGAGACACAGATAAGAGTCCAGGACAAAAGGGGCCATCTATTCACACATGAGCTCAAGAGTGTGCGTATTAGTGTGTGTGTGTGTGTATATGTATATGTGTGTGTGTGTGCATGTGTGTGTGAGTGACTTTTTAATGCACAAGACTACTAACAAAGACTAATGGCAGTAAGCATTGCTCTGACCTTAGACTTCATGGCATCCAGTGTGTTAGCATAACCACAAAAGGCCACGGACAACAAAAGGCAGCTCAAAGACAACTCAATCACTGGACATAACACTGTTATTTACACACTACACAATGACTAGGGCATTGACATTCAAAAGCAAAGACACAATGAAGCGGGGATGACATCACAGTATAACAGGAAGGCATTTCTTCACTGGACATGACTCCAGGAGGAAAACAAAGCTGACTGATAGTCATGAGCAGCATCACGCCAGTTGTTTTAGCATGCCAACATCTGGTGTCAAGCCATTAGTTTGGAGGCCTTTGTACAGACCCGGTTGCCAAAAGAGGAATACCAGGGTGAACAGGCTTGATTTTTACACACACACACACACACGCAATTACAGCTAATTAGAATGAGGAAAACCATGTAGAGCTGTGTTCTCCATTTTAATTTTGTATTTAAAAGACCCATTGACAATGGTCTGAAAAACATGTTGGCAATGATAAGAGGAACGTCAGACGGATGATACCATAAATTGATTCTCGATTCTACTCAATTCCTGGTTCTCGATTCCCACCCCTAACACACACACACAGACTCCCCTGAATCAAGAAGGGTGGAGACTCATTTATAAAGCGTGCAGTGCAACAGGTGTTTGGTCTTCCTTCCCCCCGGGTACGGCTGGCTGCCTCTTCACTAATGGATATGGATGACCGCAAAAGGCTATGAATCCACTACTGCTTTAACCAGAGAGAGAGAGATAGATAGACAGAGAGAGAGGACAAAAAGTAATTCATCTATAAGAATAGGCAGACCAGAGGCCAGGAGGTGAGGATGAAAAATGGAGTCCAATTTGTTATCAAAGACGCAGTTCTCACAAGGGTAGAAGTAAAGGGAGAGACCATCCACATTAGACAAAATAGAATACATTCTGATTCAGAGGCAGACATTTTGATTAGGAGACCAGGATAAGTAGCTTTCAAATAAAATAAGAAAAATAAGAAAAAAAAAGAGCTCTGACAGTGAAACATCTCAGAAGGCATCGATGACCAGGATTAGCATTCAAACAGACAAGCTATCAGCAAGATCAGACAAGAAAGCTACAGACTGCTTTATTTCATGAGAAACCATTATTCGCACTGGCGTGGAGGAGCCAAGTCAAGCTCGAACATGTTCATTCCCACTGTGAGCTAACAGAGGAATAAATCACTAAAATTACACTAGAACAAAGAGCAGTGAGATGACTAAAGAGCCCCACCCAATCACACAATATTAATTCAGCTCACTGGCATAATAGCACAGGGTTTCACAGGCACACACTGGTATCTCGGTGATTAAGGGGTGGGCACTGTAAACACACTGGTATCTCGGTGATTAAGGGGTGGGCACTGTAAACACACTGGTATCTCGGTGATTAAGGGGTGGGCACTGTAAACACACTGGTATCTCGGTGATTAAGGGGTGGGCACTGTGAACACACTGGTATCTCGGTGATTAAGGGGTGGGCACTGTGAACACACTGGTATCTCGGTGATTAAGGGGTGGGCACTGTGAACACACTGGTATCTCGGTGATTAAGGGGTGGGCACTGTGAACACACTGGTATCTCGGTGATTTTGGGTTGGGCTCTGTAAACACACTGGTATCTCGGTGATTAAGGGGTGGGCACTGTAAACACACTGGTATCTCGGTGATTAAGGGGTGGGCACTGTAAACACACTGGTATCTTGGTGATTAAGGGGTGGGCACTGTAAACACACTGGTATCTCGGTGATTAAGGGGTGGGCATTGTGAACACACTGGTATCTCGGTGATTAAGGGGTGGGCACTGTAAACACACTGGTATCTCGGTGATTAAGGGGTGGGCACTGTAAACACACTGGTATCTCGGTGATTAAGGGGTGGGCACTGTAAACACACTGGTATCTCGGTGATTAAGGGGTGGGCACTGTAAACACACTGGTATCTCTGTGATTAAGGGGTGGGCACTGTGAACACACTGGTATCTCGGTGATTAAGGGGTGGGCACTGTAAACACACTGGTATCTCGGTGATTAAGGGGTGGGCACTGTGAACACACTGGTATCTCGGTGATTAAGGGGTGGGCATTGTGAACACACTGGTATCTCAGTGATTAAGTGGTGGGCACTGTAAATACATAGGTATGTCAGTGATTAAGGCACTGTGAACACTTGGAATTGGATTAAAAAACGGAACTGAACAAGAACAAAAGACAATCTGGCAATCCCTGACCCTCCCATCACACAATACTATACAAAGTGTAGGCCATTCTTC
>JAIFZK010000015.1:11475000-11515000 GCA_027481765.1 Tenualosa thibaudeaui | reverse complement strand
TGAAAATCCAACCCCCCAAAAAGCCTGTGGCACACACTCCCCCCTTTACAAAGCAGCCCCAACTGCAGTGATCTCAGGTCAAGAGAGAACATGACTAGCCTGATGCATCAAACGCTTTTACATCATTTCACTTTGTGCAAAGTGTCTGAAACCTATATATTGACATACACTTGCTCCATGGTGGGCATATGCTTTCTGCTTCAACCAATTGCTACTGTTAATGTTATGCACTTGAACACACCGTCTGAATTCAACATTATCGCTTTCAGCCCTCCCTCTATTCGCTGATTGGAAGCCTACAGATAGCTCCCTGTCCGGTGGTGGAGCTAAATGAGATATTGAGTGGAAGCACTAGGTGGCGCTAGCCTGGCCAGACCAGGACCAGCTACAGCAGGAAAAAAGTAGCTAGACCAGATGTGCAACTTTATGCCAAAAGTAGCTGGACCTGGGTTGCATTTATCATCGACTTTCAGTGTTTCCACTTTATGCAGATCAGAGTCGAGCCCTCATACACTGATCCAGAAGATCACTGAAAAAAAGTTTATACTGTGACATTATATGACACTCCCACTAATGCAGACTGTAACTATTCACATTTGCTACAATTGTAACATAGTCTGGTAATAAAACCAGACCCTTGTTCTACACTTCTGTTTAATACAGAGGGTCTGTGCATTCGGTAATGAGATTTGATTGCTTGCTTGAGGTGACTGATAGCTTGTCTTGACTTATAGCATTCTAGCTCTGCATTCACAATGCCTCCCTCTGTTCGCTGATTGGACAGGTTAAAATGCCTCCTGAGACAAGCTCAATGGGATCAAATCCAAACTAGCACTGTAGGGAGATGATAATCTAGCAGAAGTGCTAGCAAGGCATAGCCAGGCTAATTGTAAAGTATTATGTTGCTCCATCCTGGTCAATATTCAATGATCTTTGCTTTAGGCTTGAGCTTAGTCCAGTTTATCCATGAGCCATTTGTAATGGAGTTCATAGGGCACCAGATATGGTCACCACATCAATTAATCATCAAAAACTCCTATCTAGGGTGGAGCTTTCACTTTAGTTCCACTTGGACACAACTTTGCGATTCTTTTCCCTGCTTTTTTTCTGGGGGCTTCAATGCTAAGACTACATCCACCAACAAATAACTTTTGTCTTTGGAAGTCGTATAGTGCTTTAAAATATTGTGTGCTAACAAACATTTCTAATGACTAAATGTTCAGTACTATCATTTTAACAGGTGACAATTTCACAGAAAGTGGACTTTTGTCATATCTATAACACCAATACAGTGCCAGGTATTTGTATGATGTGAATATTTGTATGATGTGAAAAATAGTATAAAACATTTCAATTATGTATTTTGGATGTATGTCATGTATGTTCTGAACACATGTAATATTTTCTTTTGTGCCATTAGTCAGTTCATTGTGTTTGTCTATACTAGTGACTTGGACTAGTGACTCAGATCTTCATATATTAGCTTATGAGTAATGTTCTGTATGAATAAATGCTTGTATGAGATTACTACATGATCACAACATACACAAGAGAAAATGGCATGGTGTTTTACTCCACAATAATGAGCTACAATTAAATGACAAGTTCAGTTTTTTACACTTAAAAGTCTTGTTTTCTGATTGTTTATGATGAAACACAATAAGATTGAAATTTTGACGAATGCCTCCGTTCCGAGAATTTTCAGTTGTTGCTGTAGCACACACATGGCTGCATAGGTGCACAGCTGTGATTGCGAAACGCATTTTGTTTGTAAAGACTTGAGTCTCACCAAGTGGTCAATAATGTTCATTGATATGCCCACCCTTACAATGACTGATAAGAACCTAAAAGTGAAATTACCCTGAAAATAGCTCTGGGTTCAAAGGGTTAACCATGACCTTTTTCAATAATGTATGAATAAATCATTTAATTGACATGGCTAATTTTCATCAAAATAAAAATCTATGGCTGCCTAATCTGTTTATGTCAGGCTATATTGGCATGAACAAGAACCATGGCTCAGCTTGAACTTTCAATTGCAAATGATGCGTGGAAGAAACTGTTTTGTAGTGGGCCTGGGTAAGATTAGGCTATGTAATTTTTGGAAAAAAAAAAGTAAAACAACATGGCAAATGTGTTATCACTTCATATAATTTTAAATAAGGCACATGCATCAGTATGCTGTGTTACCTTTTGCAAGTCCATAATTCTGATTAAAAGCAACACCTAACCCACAACAGACAGCTGATATTAAGACAAGGCCCATATAGAAATATAGGTCTGTAATGTCTGCACCAGAACAGATATCCATATAACAGGTTGTAAGATGTGGCATCTTTGAATAAGGGTTGTCATGTTAAGTAAATAAAGTTAAGAGAATGTAGAAGAAAATAAAGAGTTCACAAAACCATGTGCCCTTTTTTTAGGTTTTGAGCCCTTGCCCAAGAGTCTCTGCACAGCCCTGTGGAGGAAATTGATGGATGACCATCCGGACAATCTACAACTTCAGTCACAAGGAAATCATAGAGAGCAAGGATGCTACGCTAATTGATATGCAGTACTTTATAGGTGCTCTGAAGTGTCAATCCCCAAATAAAGTGTATGGTGTGTTCCAAGTCTCAGTGCTGAATTAAGATGGAATATAAAGTCTGGTGTGTTTAAGAAGTTCAGGGCACCCAGAGGACAGCGTTGTGATGGGGGTTAATCATTTTCCTACCAATATTAAGCAGCACCTCTTTGATCTGATTGTGTGTGTGTGTGTTTGTGTGCGCGTGTGTCAGTATGTGTGTGTGTGTGTGTGTGTGTGTGTGTTTGTGTGTGTTACCATGCAAATGGTAACCATGCCTCAGCATTCTGGTTTAATGCAGCTTAGCAGAGGGGCAGCCCTCCAGTGAGCAGCCCCACTTGTGCTGATTATCTGCTTGGCTGATTGAGGTACGGAGGAGGGGAAGAAGGGAGGGAGGGAGAAGTAGGGGTGAGGAGATGGAGATGGAGTGAGAGAAGGAAAGAATGATTGAGGCAAAGAGAGGAGTCAGAGAGATGAAGGGAAAAGAGTGACAGAGTGACGAAGAGAGAGAGATGGAGAAAAAGAGGGATAATGGCAGGCAGGTGATACAGAGAGAGACAGAGAGAAAGAAGGAAAGAGTGATAGAGAGAGCTAGTAAAAAAGCAGGAGATGCAGAGAGAGATACAGAAAGAAGCAAAGAGTGCCAAGATGCCAAGAAAAGAGATGGAAAGAAGGAGAGAGTGATGGAGGCACAGTGTGAACTGATAAGAAAGTGTGAGAGAGTCTAAGAGAAGCAGAAAATGATGGGGTAGGAAAAACTAAGAAAAAATAGGGAGAGAGAGAGATGGATCAGGGGAGGGCAGAAGACAGATGAAGGGAGAAAGAGACAGATTGACAGAGTCACTGGCACACAGAATCTGAGGGAAGGTTAATATCTGAGGCATCATCTGAGGCAGTGACTGTGGATGTGGTACTGTTTCAGAATGGGCCAACCACTCATCCTCCCTCCACCCTGCCATCCTGGAGCCCAACACACAAGGCACCCGGGTTGAAAAGTCCAGCGCTCAGCCAGATGGCTAAGTCTCACCTAGAGCCTATGAGGTCCATGAGCATGTCTGGTACACTGATAAATAGATTATATTTACACAGCTATGCTGTCTGCTACTCTCACTCCTCCTGTCCTGACTCCACTCCTGTCTGACCCTGGACTGACACAACTCCAACAAATATTGAGTAAATATAAGTAAAATCGACATTTATTTGTTGCTTTTTTTCAGGAACCAGTCTGAAAGACTGACAAGGCAGGGAACAGCTCCTCATTGACTACAGCTTGAGTTCCCAGAGAGGCCATCATCTTGACCTTTGCTACAGTTGGCAGTTAGGTAGAGCAAGAAGTAAAAACCCCCTGTCCACACACACACACATGCACACAGACAGGCACACACACACACATAAATACCAAAACATTCGAGGAAGTCAGTTGTCCTTCTATAATCAGTGACTGATTACTAGTTAATGCTTTCTAGACAATAATGCCTGAGACCCAAGACTGAGGACTACAAGAGGAAGGACAAAGAGAAGGATGATGATGAAAAGAATCCTGCTCAACTCACTGAGAGGTCTGCTACACTGACTTGGTTCATACTGGCTAAAATTAGAAGAATGTCAGAATCACAACCATAACAAGCACAAGCATAATACACTCGAGGGTCCAAATAACATAACATAATCACACACAAGGATCCCTTGTCAAAGGCAATGGCAAAACACAGTCTGTGTGTGAAAGGTGAAGCAAACACAGTCTGTGTGTGTGTGTATGTGTCTATATGTATCTATATGTGTGTGTGTGTGTATGTATGTGTGTGTGTGTGTGTGTGTGTGTGCGTGTGTGTGGCACACACACATACAGAGAGTGAGAGACCACAGGTACAAACATGTACACATCTAGCTCTGTCTGTTTCACGCCTTCTTTCATTCTCTCCAGGTCTGTTTCCTGTCCATGTGTGAGTGGAGCGTATGGAGTCTAGAATTAAATCATAGGCTGTCGATGATGCCAAGAGACTGGCCTGAAGACAGCCACAGGGAAAGAGAAACATAGAGGGGAGAGAAAGAGGGAGGGAGAAGGAGAGAGAGAGGGAGAGAGAGACACAGAGAGAAAGACTATAAGGACAGAGAAAGAGGGAGAAAGAGAGGGAATAGAATAAAGAGAGGGAATAGAGAATAAAAGACAGGGGAAAGATGGAGGGAGAGAGTGATAGCGAAGGACAGAGGGGAGAGTGCGAGAGAAACAGAGAGACAGGGCGAGAAAGAGAGAGAGAGTGTGTCTCTCTAACCAGAGGGAAAGGCATGGGTGAGTGGTGTACGATAACTGCAGGCCACGTCACAAGTCCGTCTCAGTGGCTCTGACAGTACACCCACAATCAGACCGCTGCGTGGCGATGAGAACAAGGCGACAATGATCATGACATCTTAGCACTACCGAAACCACAATCGGGCCTGAGCAACAGCAGTACAGTGCTGGTGGTGACTCACGCTTCTGCAGATGAGAACCACCACCCCTACCTCCGTCTCTTGACCTGACTCTCTTACTGTGAAAGAAAGGAGGGAAGCAAGAGAGAGAGGAAGGGGTGCTGACGGTTGGGAAGGGTTGTGAGAGACTTGTTTTTTAACCATCTCTCAGAAGGGATTCTGAGCTCCCTAAGCTGAAGATGTTCCCAACAGAGGAAACAGGTCTTTCCTGCAGAGACAGTTTACAGTCTGTCCCTCCATCCCTCTCTCCCTCTCTCTCTTTCTCCATCCCTCTCTCATCCAACACAAGCTTGGAGGCAGGGGTTCCAGCGCTACGACCAGGGGAGTGATGGTGGACCTGGGGAGCAGATGACTGCAGACAGTCAAGCCTTAACCCCCAGAGATTTGTTAAGGAGAGGATGGTAGACATGGTTCATCATGAGAGAGAATTTAATTTAACACTCATAGCACTCTCTGGGGACCAGGGTGGGGGGGTCTGGCTCATGTGGTGAAGCAGGACTGCACTCACTTGGGAACACAGCATTATTTGGGATGCAAACACAAACACACACATGCATGCACGCACACACAGACGCACACACAGACACACACACACACACACACACACACACACACACACACACACACACACACACACACACACACACACACAGGGCCCAGAAAAAAATAGTATGCAGTTCTTCCCTGGTGAAGACTCTGGTTCAGGACACAAAAAGCTATTGGTTACCAGGTAATAAATGCTGGGCCAATAAATGCTTCTATGGACCAAGTGTCTTTCACCGCCGTCAACGACGATGGACTTCTGACAGCACAGTCAGAGTGCTGACTGTCAAGACAAGCTGTTCAGCTTGTCTACCTGTTGCCAAGTAGCGAAAAGCAATCATTGGACATTAGAGTTGGTCATTGGAAAGTAAAGTTTGTCATTAAAACAAAACAAAACCTGGGCTCACCATGGCATTAGCAACTTAGCAAAAATTTCAGAAGCAGCTTCATGATAGATTAAAGTAGAAATCGTTGACAAGTTCTGCATTGTTTAGACTGAGGTTATCCACACCCAATACAAATACATAATGTGCTAGCTGGCTGTATGTAGTAATTCTTTACAGTGTGTGTTCTGGGTGGACAGTGAGCCAAGCACATCTTCTCTACTAAAAAAAAAAAAACAGATGTAACATACTCAACTAAATTTCACCCTGAATTTATTGACATTAGTTACAGCATCAAAAGGACACTGAAGGATCTCCATTGCCACCACTCTCCTGGTTTCACAACCTAACAGACCATCTTTCCTCCTGTCTGACCCCTGACCAGTGGACCATGTCGTGCCTGGACTTTAGCCTGTGTTAGACGCCTCACTTGACCTCTGCCTGTGGCTGTCTGTTAGGAGTGGGTGAAGGAAAGGAGAAGGAAGAGGAAGTGACACATGAAGGTCTAAAGGGCGATGCTGCCGATAGGCAGTCTGATCTTGGAGAGAGTGTCTCTTCCAGCAGCTAAAGCAGCAGACACACACACACACACACACACACACACGTTTCATTTATATTCCTGCCATCATTCATCACTCCACCCCAGGGACGGAAAGAGTATGAAAATGGATGAGGGGAAAGTGAGAGAGAAAGGGGAAGGGAGAGAGAGGTAGACAAAACACAGACACATACACATGCACGCGCACACACACGCACACACACACACCAACCAGTTTATACTGCCTGAAAGAAGAGAGAAAGAGGTTGTGACTGGCAGACAGGATTAGGTGACTATGTTGGTGGAGATAGGAGGGAGACACACGGAGACACACAAACACACACACACACACACACACACACACACACACACACACACAAAGCTGCACTAACATTAAAGCTGCATTACAGATTTCACTTCACCCGGATAGCTCATGTCATAACTGACTGCTGTACTTTGACTAGACAAATCCGTACAGACTGCAAATGGCCAACTAAAGCAATAACAGACAGCTGTGTGAGCCGCTGTCACAGCAACAGGTAGAGCAGGGTCACAGCAGGGCACATGATTTGATGGCCTGGGAGGACACATCCTGATTAAATTAAAGAAATTAAGCCAATTAAAAAGTGTACATTAATAAAAATGTAAAAATGTACTGCATGTGGCAAGAGAGAGATATAGGGAAGGGGCAGAGAGGAGGAATGAAAGGAAAAAGAAAGAAAGTGGTGTTTTTACATGAGTGTGTGGCTGTGCAGGTCTGAGTTAACCCCTGAGCAAACACACACAGACACAGGGCAAACAACAGAGGGCCAGACAGACGGGGTGGAGGGAGGTTGGGGTGAGAGAGTGAGGCTTTCTTGCTTCTACCTCTTTGAAGACTAGGAATGTGCAGGTCAGCTCTCTCGAGTGTTTGACCAACTGACGCCAACCTACCCATGTGCTGTCTCCAAACAAACAAACACACACACACACACACACACACACACACATTCCCTTCCCTTCCCTTAATCATTGGCCCCTCTCTCGCAATACAGTCAACTGAAAGTGCAAGTACACATGCACACACACACACACACACACACACACACACAAACTCATATGCAAACTCAATCTGGTAGCCTATGCTAATGACAGGCCCTGGAGGCGTCCATGGATGTCATTTGGGTGATTCTACTTCCAAACGCTTTAGTTATAGCAGCGGGAACCAGACTAACGCATCAGGCAGTGCCAGTGTTATATTGCTGGGCGATGTGTATGTGGGTGAGGTTAACACACCAGCGTTGATGACCTCTGGGCTTTGGGAAAACAGACTAAGCTGTGACACATGGTGCATTGGGGTCCTGCCCTGTTATGAATAGAAATAGCAGATTAATTCATTTGTCATTTATCAGGTAGAGTATTAACTGCATTGCATGCATAGCAGCATCTAGAGATGATAATAGAAAGAGGCAGAGAGA
Source organism: Tenualosa thibaudeaui (assembly GCA_027481765.1). Taxonomy (NCBI): domain Eukaryota; kingdom Metazoa; phylum Chordata; class Actinopteri; order Clupeiformes; family Clupeidae; genus Tenualosa; species Tenualosa thibaudeaui. Next base: position 11,507,044 of record JAIFZK010000015.1, on the reverse strand, counting down.
GAGAGGGAGGGAGAGAGAGAGAAAGAGAAAGAAAAAGAGAGAGAGAGCACTGAGTTCATCCAAACACAGGTGAATAACCCCACGTGACAGCATGGATTAAAAGAGCTTCTTGAAGCTCAAGGGCACTGTGTGTGTTATGCCCTGCCTTGCACTGTCCACCTCTGGCTAACTTGAATGCCTGGGATGGATACTGCAGGCTTGGTGCATTACAGCCATTTCTTATAGTCCTGGACAGGTACATGTATTGCTTGTCTGATCCAGAGAGTGGGTGTTGTTTTAGATATTTATTCTTTTTTGCTCTTTGAAATGTTTACAGCTGCTTTCAGGGACCTGTCTCTCTCTCGCTCTCTCACACACTCATACACACACACACACACATACATATACACACACACACACACAGGACAGCTTGGCACAGAAATTTGCAAAGATTAAAGTACAGGACATTATGTCAGCTGTATCCCCCTCCACACACACACACACACACACACACACATCTGCACTCACTCAGTAACACACATACAGACACACACACACACACACACAAAGACAGAAGATTATCCAATAAAAGCAGATTTTCATCTAACTGCTGTGTGTGTATGTGTGCTACATACATCTATGTGTGAGAGAATCTGTGGGATCGCAAGGACAACGGTGACATCATGCATCTGGGTACCCATAATGCATCGCTCTGGCCTACTCTCATGTGCCCCATCTGAAAGAGGAAACACAGAAATAAAACCCAGAGGCATTGTTGCTAGCTGCTCTTCTGATCATGCGGAAGCTCGAGATTAACCTCTCTGTCTCTCTCTCTCTTTCTTTCTGTTGACACTGCTATCTGGGGCCATCATCAGGATCTGAGGAGAGCTTCCTGAGTCCACATAGGCAGGAAGTGTGCCACAGACAAAAGACAAATAGGCCTCCCTTATCTTCAGAAAACACTGCCAAAGATGGCAACTCAATTGCACTGTAGATTAAATATGTAGATTGAAATGATTTTGCGTTTTGCAAAAACAAAACAAAACAATGAAATGTGTCAGAACAGAAAACATATGGAGACAGTTTCTTTGTAACCTCAGAAAAAGAGAGAAACACACACACACGCACAATAACATGAGTCAGACATTATTTTTGCTTCCTGGCCAATTATGAGGACAGATATTGTAACACTGATTATTCCTCATTCACTGAGAGCTCAAATTAAGCACAAGGACATTGTGTTATGACGAGGAGATGGCAATACAAAAGTGTGTGTGTGTGTGTGTGTGTGTGTGTGTGTATAAGGGGGAAAGAAGTAGTTAGTACAGTAAATCACAACAGATATAAGTATTGTATTCTAGGGCTGTAGTACAGTACATCACAAGAGATAAAAGCACTGTCTCTAATGATAAAGATGGACACGAGTGGACAGGCCTGCCCCATAAACTTCTCACCTTCCGCAGAGCTAGGCAAAGCTGTCAGCATTCCTTTGTTCTCTAAGCTGAACAATTTACACACAGTTTCTGAGCCATGCTTGAGAGAGGGGCTGTACAAGTCACAGAGGCACTGAGATATACTGCGTCTCTGGAACTTAACACTGACCATGCCATGACTGAGCCAGTCGAAATGTGTGTGTGTGGTTGTTTTACAGCTGATTTATTTTATCGCAGAGATGCCCATATTATACTGACTATTCGCACTGTCATTTTCACCTTAGCAAGCTTGGACCGTGTGAAAAGACTGACCTTATGACGAGGATTTCATATTTTCTACCTTCTGCAATGATTTCTACACCTCACTGAAGATGGTGCCTGCAATATTGCCAAAATGTCGAGGGAAAGTTGAACAAAATTCATTATGCAGTAGCAATAACGCAAGATTGTTTGTGTGAATCTTTGTTTGTGTGTCGGGGGAGAGAGTGAGCAAGAGAGACAAGATGGGTGGAGGGGAGAGCGAGAGAGAGGGAGACAAAGAGAAGGTTTGGGAGAGAAAGCAAGACAGAGAGAGAGAGAGATGCTACTATGCATGCAATTCAGTTAATACTCCAACTAAAGGCACTGTGCCCAATTTAACAACCTGATAAATGACAAATGAATTATGGTGGATGAGTTTACCATCTGTATTCAAAGCACAGAGAGGAACAAATGACTGAGAACAGGTGTAGAGAGGAGGTTTGATCTTAGACTGTTAGCAAATCATTTACAACAGTGTCCAACAGCACAATACAAAGCTTTGTTTAAATGCCAGAGTAAGAGGATGGGGCTGGAAGCTAAGGGGAACATCTTAATCTTAATCAAGATAACCCAAGTTATGTCCCACAACATAGACAAAACACCGCAAACATCTGCACCAGCAGATCTGCGGATCAAATTCATATAACCCAATCATAAATGCAGCCTTGTCATCTACATATCTGCCGAGATGCGTGGACCCTGTGGTAGGCCTATTAAATCACAAAAGCACGGCTTGGGGGTGCCTGGCTGGGCTTTACAGTCTGCTGGTTAGAATCATATCACAAGCGGCCGGCCAAGGCCCTTCATCATCTCCTGTGATTGCTTTTTCCAGGAATTCACTGCTGAGACACCGCAGCCATGAAGATCAGGGCCACATGGAACTCTGTCTGACTGTCTACCTGGAAATCTCCCTTTTCAACACGAGAAGAGAATAACTAATGCACATGCATGAGGAGAGAGAAAGAGAGAGAGAGAGAAAGACAGAGAGACCCAATGCCGGTTTTCTTTTGTGGATCTTTTGTGTGTCATTTCTCAGATTGCATTTACATATGGTGTGATGATTAAAATGGAGGTAGGGAGGGGATGGGTGTAGTATCTGGTGAGAGGGGTGAGGGGGGTGTAGTATCTGATTACTGGACCGTGGCTGCCTGCCCAACCAATAAGCCCTTATTCTCCCTTGAGAGTTTTATTGCCCCGGTCAACAGGCAGTTTGCTTCAACACCACTCTGTGGCAGGGTAGGAGCAACAGTGTTGAATCAAATCATCAAGGAACTATAAACAAGCTCCATGCAGAATGGGGAGGTTGAGACCCTTTTGCACTGGTGGTTGTTTTTGCAGTTCATAGAACCTTTTTCATGTTACTGCACTACATGAAACTTGGGCCTATCGTAGCGGCTGCTAGCATTGCATATGCAAACTAGGAACTGGCAGTGTAAATGCCCTATGAACTGTGTAGTTCTTGCATAGCCTCTCCAATCAGAGGTTCCAAATAAAACTGTTCGTGGAACTGTTGTGTTCGAAAAAAGGTGAGACTTTGGTGAGAGAACAATATGGTGTTGGTTCTGGGCAGTGGTTACCCGAGTGTTTAGAAGTTTGGTGGAGGTCATTTGTGAAGATCAGCAGTAATGGAATTTGGCAGGGTGGACTGTCCTCTTTATATAGTTGGAAAGGGAATGTGTGTCATGACAAGACACAGAGGGAGAACAAGGGAAGGAGAGAGAGAGAGAATATGAAAGAAAGAATGTGAGAGAGTGAAAAAGAGAAAGAAGGTGAGAGGAAATGGAGGAGGGAATAGCACAAGAGTGGAGATCGGATTACAGCCAAGAACGCATGATTAAAAAGAGCAGGGAGAATACTGGAGCAATTTATCAGTGTTAATCACTGTGTGTGTGTGTGTGTGTGTGTATACATGCCTTCGTACGTCCTTGCTTACAGGTACATGTCAGGACAAGGACAACTAGTCCACAACCCTCTCCTTCTGCTTCAGATTCTCTCTCTCTCTCTCACACACACACACACACACACACACACACACAATTTCAGAAACATTTACTGTACAGACACAGTACATAATACCATCCCACTCCAAGCACTCACAGACATTCCTCATCTGTACCCTCTATTTACAGGACTGTTTTCCAGGGCCCAAAATGCTCTGACAATATTCCTTCAGTGGGCCACTTGTGTGGGAGTGTGGAAATCCAGATAACTGTGTTGGTATACCAAAATCAGCACTTTGCTCCTGTTTCCTGTTTACAATGGCTTCTGACCACAATATGCATCCTGGTAGAGGCCTACTGTCTGCTTCGAGCACTTTCACTCTGAATCTCTTCGGCTATCTCCACACACACACACACACATAATACACACGCACGCACGCATGCACACACACACACACACACATACATACACACACACGCATATGCAAGCAGGCACACACACACACACACACACACACACACACACACACACACACACACAAAGCAGGCATACAGAGAAAGTACTGTGCGTTTGTGTGTGGCTGCTGTAGACGTGTGGTTTTAAACAATCTTGCAGCTCTGTGGGGGAATACAAAGGCTTGGCTCATGGCCAAATGACACTCATTACTACAAAAGAAGACCCTCGGTATCACTTACTCCAGTCAGCCATCTTTAATGTAACACTACGTAACATTTTGAAAATATTTGAGGTATCCTTTTCGTTAGGCTATTCGTTTTGGCATCATCCTCAAATTTGAAGGTTTGATGAACAAAAGTTTTACTCCAAGCAGCCACTCAGTTATGTATCATGTAGGGGTGGGCATTGATATGATTTTATCAATATCACTGCCATTGTCGATTCTGTTTATCAGTCCAATTCCTAACCAATTCTCAATTCCTTCAATCAATTCCTTACTGTTTAGAAGGTATTCTACACAGGTTTTCCATATCAGCACACAGGCCAGTATTATAGCCTATACCACTAAGCTGACAACAGTGAAGTGAAGTACACACTAACCCGGAGCAGTTGATTGCTGACTATTAGGGCTGGGGGTAAACGATTATTTTTAAAATGATTAATCGGGTGATTATTTTATCGATTAATCGACTAATCTAACGACTAATTGGACGATTAGTCTAAAGATTATTTTTATGTTGTTCGATTAACACCATAATGCATCTCAAATACCAATCAGAAAAATCAGAAAATCAGAAAAAAACTAATTTAGCTCTTTGTGCAGTTTGTTCGTGCTGGGTTAGCAGCAGCTAGATAGCTGTGTTCTGCAGCCGTAAGCTAGCTACCATTCTAGCCAACATTAAATGCTTACAAACCAGGCCCTCACTGAAGAGCAAACCTGAAATCTCCCTGCTGCAGCCAAGTCAATAAAATTCAATTCAATTCAAATTTTATTGCCATGATCATTCTTATAGAAAACAGTGTTGCCAAGTCATACAGTGTAGTCTCTTTGGCTCCACAAGCCAAAGCTCTATAGCTGCTGCCCACAATGTTGCATTGCATGTGGCAGTGAATGTATTTAATTTGTATCATCTGCAAGAGGTAAACCTGCTCATATGAATGCATGTTAAACATGAGCCAGACCCCAGAATTGAACCTGGGTTCCACTACTGACCTATATGTAGCAATAATATATCACAGGGAGAAAGCCATCAAGTGATTAGTTCCGAATATATCTGCATTAGCATCCAGTGGCAGCTGCCTCTGAGGGCTGCCTGGGCTAAATCGCTAGGCCAACAGCTAAATCGGCTAAAGCCATGGGGAACAAGAAGGAAACAGATTCCAAAACAACCAGTACATTAGTCTGAGGAGTGACAAATCCCAAAGGGAAAAGATTTTCAGTCAGAAAATTTACCTTAACCTTTATGGTGTTGCTGGTAAAGAGTTTTAAAGAATTTTATTGCCACAGCTGTGAAGAGATGATACTGTGATTTGTTTTGAGAGACACTCAACAATGTGTTAATGTGACCAATCTAGAGAACTGCGCGTGGCTGTTTTTTTTCATCCTGCTCCTGCCCGCTCCCGCTGAATTTCTGACCATTACCGCTTGCACCCGCACCCCCAGGTGCGCAACGTGTCCGGCCAATCCCGCGATGTGTATGTCAACTTCCGCCCGCAACCCGCTCTGAAAATCTGAGAATTTATACCTCTATTTCCTTGTCTTGTTTAATGTTCTTCTCTACTTCGTTGGTTGACTGAGATCCTGTAGTGGCTAGGTTAGCATTGCTATCCTGCACAAACCCGCAGTGTTTTCCTGCCTGCAGCCAAGTTCAAACCGCGCTTTCCTCAGCTGCAGGTGAGTGTGTGTGTGCTGTCTGATGCCTGTCTGAAGTTCTTCTGTGGCAACACGCCATCTCAGTCGGAAATTTGAACTCACAAACCTGCCAGCCTCATGTCAGAAATGGCCGCCGGCTGAAGGTGGGGAGGGGGCACACAACATGGGCATGTTTAACCAAAAGAAGAACATTTTCAGAGACACTGATTTTGGCATGCACTGCATGAGAGAGAGAGAGAGAGAGAGAACATATGAACAAAGATCCAGACCACATCATGACCATTGTGCATGTCAGCTGTTCCATGTTGTTTTGCCAGGCCTAGCCTATATGGAATTTTTTCCAAATGTTACCCTATCCCACACCTTCATCCCTCCCCCCTGAGTCTCCTGTTACATCTCTTCCCAAACTCTGCACGCCATGATCACATGTTTGCTTTCCCTCTCATTCTGCTCACACTATGACGCTGATCAAAAAGCATGACTTACATGTGAAGCTGGCGCACACAAAACCTAAGCAAACAGATCAACTAAAAGCTGCAATCATTCACTTCCCTGAGACACAGGGCAGAATTCCCATAAAGCCTCTGGCTTAGTGAAGGGGAGGATGTGATTTAGGAAATGTCGGCCATGACATCGGAATGCTGTATAATCACGTTATAATGAAACGTTCGGCAAGGTGCAGCACATGCTCAACCCAACGAGACACAGTTCATCATCACAGTGAGGTGAAGAGATTGACTATCGATCGACTGGATTGATGACAACCTCACCTTCGTGCATGTACACTTCATAAAACCTGCAGTGGACTACAGAGCAATCCAGAGAGTCCTGACAGGGCAGGAAAAGAGAGATGATGTACTGTCCGGTTTCAGCACAGTCAGCTCAACTGCCAGTAAGGTGAACTGTGATTGGTCAGAGCAAAAGATGTCCGCCAATGTCTGAAAGCATTGTTGCTTTGGTTGGAGGTCTGCAATAGGTCAATAGGCTTTCTCAAGGACCCAGTCATAAAATTGTGTTTTGGTTCATGATGTGAGATAGCTTGTTATTACCACAATAATTTTCTGCTATTTCCTGTAAATGTGCATGTGTGTGAAGACAGCTCTATGTACCAAACACATGCAGAGGCAGATGCAAACACACACATACATACACACACACACACACACACACACACACATACATAAGCCGGATGTCTTGACCAGACAGTAAAAAAAAGAAACACACACACATGCGCGTGCGCACACACACACACACAAACACATATGCACACACACGCAACCCTCCAGAGCGTATTAAAAACAAACAAGTGGTAAGTGACACGTTTCCTCTATTTGTAGGCCCACTCAGTGGTATGTTCCAGTGAAACCGGAGAGGAACACACTCCTGGGGCTGGTCAAAGGGGACTGACACACACAAACACAGACACACACAGACACAGACACACACACACCTACAAACACACACACACACACAGACACACACACACACACACACACACACACACACAGAGAGAGTCTGGCCAGATGTTACCACCAAATCCCATGCCTTTACTGACGTCTCTCTTAAGGCCTCCAAGAGGAGTCGGCGTGAGGCGTGTGCCTGCATGGCTAGGAGACTTACAGTAATCAGGAGCAGGTGGATCAGCCTGCTTTCCAGTCTTCTTCCAATAACGGGGAAAGGGCAAAAAGAAAAAAAAAAAAAAGAGAAAACAACCTCCCCTATAGCACTGAAGATTTATTACTCTGTTGAAATCCTGTGGCTTAAGCGGAGCGGCCGTGACTGAAACTCGCCTTCAAGGCAAATAATGAGCTTTTTAAATCTGTTGCCTGGTACTTTAGTGCGCCGCTGAGATTTGAGCAGGACAGGAAGATATAGTGGAACGGCTTTGAGTAGGGGCAATTTCTCTCACCTCTTTCTCTCAACTGCTTTCTAGTGTTCTTTCAACTTTTCTGTTTACAGGGTCAGTGGGATGAAATCTGTTGGTTGGTTAAAGGTACTTGTGTTGAAGGATTGGGAACAATATACGGGAGCATGTGTGCATTTTTTTCTGTTGACAAACCCTAACCGTGTGGTCGCGACACGCATGACACTTTTGAGGGGTCACAAAATTCACTTCCTCTCCATCTGACCACACACACTTACATGCAGACAGGCAAGCAGGTATAAACACCCACACACACTTGCATGCAGACAAACACACACACACAGCAGTAAGAGTTTTCATGCCAGGAGCTGCAGAGAATGTTGCATTTAGAGTAATTAGTCACAACCAACTGCCAGATTACCGAGCCAAAGGACAGATTTGCATGCAAATCTAATCACAGTAACACACTGCGCACACACACACACACACGCGAATACCCACACTCACTCACTCAAACACAAACAAACAAGACAAAAAGCAGAAGCTACTGCTCTTCCTAAATCATCAGCCACTAATAACAAAAACAAGAAAAAAAAAACTCTGTGTTCCAGTTAATACAATAGGTGAGGATGTGCCAGATGCATTAGCTCTGCTCTGACAAGACACTGTGGTGAGAGAGATTGAGAGTGAGAGAGAGAAAGAGGGTCAAAGAGGAGAGATGGCATCAAAGGCCCAACAATAGGCCACATTAACTGACTGCAATTGCCCAATGTATTTTAGGTTGAAAACGGAAAAAATAACCAATGGGATGAGAATACAAAAGCACTTCCAACCCAGGTGGCTGTAAGAATTCGCCTTACGAAATGATCCTGACTGCCTCACTGATGTGGTTCGCCATGTCTAGGGAACCCCAAATCAAAAGGCCCAACCTATCCCTCAGAGGACTACTGTAAGTAGGTGGTTATGGAGCAGACCTGGGTAGGTGAAGCAGGAGATAGTGGTAAAGCTGATAATAGAATAGAATGATAATTTACCCAAGTTTATCACTTAGCCATTTACTTGGAATAACCCCTTGGTCACCTGCTGAGGTGAGGTGAGGTGATTCTATCTAATTTCAAGAATCTACATCTTCAACCAGTGACAAAAGCCAAAACACACTAAAGTCTCTTCCACTATCCCACTCTCGTATTAGACACAAGCCTGAAACTACTAGAACTTGCCACAAGATGAGGTGTACCTTCCTTGCCAAATGACAGCAAGTCATTCTGTAGGGCTGGGGTTCTCAAACTTCATTGGTCCGGGGACCCCTAATGTGGCAGGATTTATTTCAAGGACCCCTCATAATCGTAGCAAAAATGTAACCATATAAGATTATAGCCATTTGATCTTTCATTTTCACTATATTTTGCTAACCCCACAAATGACAAAATTTTGCCTGGGGTTAATGTTAATACCTAGGTATTAAGTGTTGATTGAAATTGATGTAGTGCATCATGAAGGCTAATTTGTCACTAATGTTACGCTGTTGGGAGTAATGGGGCTGGGCTTTATACTGATCTCTAGTATCTTTCTCCACATGGGACAAGTTTACACTTTGTAGCATACTTTTTCACCAACCCTGTGGCAACGTTGCAGACGTTTGAGAACCAATGCTGCAGAGAAGAAAGCGTTCTTCAATATCTGTAGTGTGTCCAGGGACTCTCTCTAGTTGGAGGCCACTAGCAAAAAAATCAATTACTTTTGAGCATCACAAATGGGCAGTAATGGCAATACACTTGACAATTCAAGCAACTATTTTTACTTTTATGTTTCTCTCGAGAGCCCATAAAGGCTGTGGGTATAAAACGTCAATAAGAGAAAGAGAGATAGAGTGAGACAGGTAAAGGTAGAGGTAGAGAGAGAGAGAGAGGGAGATTTTAGAATGCTGTTACACTGGATCAAGTTAGTAGGGGTGAGGCATAAACCAGACAAATAGACTTACAGACTGGTGTAAAAGCACGGAGCTTCTATAAAGTAGACCTTACAGGCACAGGACGCACACACACACACACATACACACTTGTAACCTGTGTAACCTCTAACTTGATATTTCTACCATCTGGGTCAATATAACAATTTGGAGGCAGCACTTTTATATTATGCAAGTGTGTGTGTGTGTGTGTGTGTGTGTGTTGGAATCGCAGAAATCTAGACAAGCAACAGTGGAACTTTGCCAATGTTTGATGTGGTAAGGAGGTGTGTGTGTGTGTCTGTGTGTGTGTGTACATATCCATTAACAAATGGATTTTGAGCTGAGGCAACAATCTCTGACTGTCATACCTCATGGAAGTGTGCAAGGAAGAGCGCATGCACACACGCACTCACACACACTCACACACACACACACACACACACACAACCTTCACCTTACAGTCCCCTCACACCCCACACACACAGAACACAAATGCCTTCAAGCCGTCTTTCTGATACACACAAAGAGACTGTAAACATCTTCTTTTACATAACAAAAAATGGCCTTAGCACCATAACTGTCCAAGCATACTGTTTTTAATACAGGGTAGAGGAAAAAAATACTTTGTGTCAAGTCAAGTAGGTTTTTTATTGTCGTTTCAGCCATATACACAGTACATAGTGAGACGAGACGTTTCACCTGGAACAATTGGTGAAACTGTTAAAACACAGTATGGACAAGACAGATACGTAATAGTGCCTACATACTCTATTGCGGGACTACACAGATTCACTCACCCACTCACACATGCACTCACACACACAACTACACACGCACGCGTGCACACTCTTGTACTCTACACATATGTACATATGTATTGTGTGTGTATGTTTGTATGTGTGTACAGAGTTTTGGCTAATGTTTTAGGAAAGTGTTTACATAGTATGTCAACTCAACTTGAAAGCTTTTGAGAACTTTTGAGAAAGATATATATTTTTGGTCTTTTCGACTTTATTCCTATTAGACAAGTGGGAGTGACGGGAACTGAAGGCGAGGAGATGGATAAGTTGGATGAGGTGACAGAAAAAAGAAGCCGAATCACAGAGTCAGGTTTGAAGCTATGGTTTGTGGTCATGGTAGGAGTCAAGCCTCTGTCAGCATGAATCTACAGCCTGACTGCCCCTCTATTAGAGGGAACAGTAAAAGTCCAGCCACAGACACCACAGCGCAGGCACACACACGTACACACACGTGTACACACACACACACACACACACACACACACACACATCCTGCTCTCCTCCACTTCCCTCCGCATCCACCCTTCCTTTTGGTCTCATCTGATCCACTCATCCTGTCCTTCTCAAAAACCCTGTGCATGTTTTCTTTTTTTTTCCATGAGCCTACTCTTCCCTGTCTGAGGTTCTTTCATTCTTTCTCTCTCTGCTTCTGTGGTTCTTCTTTTCCGCTCATGTCTCTTACACTTCTGCTCTTAACACGTTTTTATTTCCTGCCTGGAAACTGTGCACACACACACACACACACACACACACACACACACACACACACACACACAACCCTTTCCTTTTGTCCTCTACTGATCTTCTGCTACTCCCCTCTGAATTGTGTCTCTCTCCATATCTCTTTGTCTCTTTTTAAAGACACATGCGGAGAGTTCAGATGCAAAACCCTCTGCATCCATTTTCAGAAATTTGCAAAAAATAAGTTGCTTTTATAATAATTTCCAAGTCCCTTGCCACCTTACACCTTCTCTCTGTCTCTTCTCTCTCAGTCACTCCCTGAAACACACAGACCAGCCTAAAACTGTTAATCTTCACCCAGGAAGGGGTGAAAAACACACACAGACACACACACACACACACAATGAGAGTGGGAGGCACATAATGACTGCTGACAGCTCCGGACAGCACACGGGGTGCTGGACAAAGAGCAAAGGGCAGCTACCTGCCTGCTTTGTGCGTTTATGTATGTATGTGTGTGTGTGTGTGTGTGTGTGTTTGTGCACACACGTGTGAATAAAGTTTAGAAACACACACAAAGGCCAAACTAGGGTATTCATAGCAGATCATAGTGACAGCACACACACTTTAAAACCTATGCCTACATTCTCCTTTGTGTGTGGTGTGTGCATGTGTGTTTATACAGCAGTTATGCAGTAGTTCACAATCGGCAAACACGTCTCCTCATATTTCCCAACATGCTTTTGAAACCACCATTAATCACTCTCTCTGCATTTGTACATGCATGGGCATAATGTGTGTTTATGTGTGTGTGTGTGTGGTTTTCTATAGGTTGGGCCAGGTGTTCCCCCTGTGTTTGCCTATGTTTACATGTGCTTGAAACGGAGCAGGTGCAATGGCTGAAATAGGCCTGTGTATGACCTACTTGAACTTTACACACTTTTCACAGTTTGTACTGCCAGCAGTACGTAAGTCATTAGTGTTTGTGTGTATGTTGCTGTGGTTGTGATAAGATGGTAGGGTAAGTGTGAGCCATTAATCCCACCAAAGTCTAAGTTTAAATGTTTTTCATCAATATTGTTATGGATTGCAGGGGAGATAACTGCAAGATTAATGTCTCATTTGAAAATGTATGCATTAATTTTAACAGATTTTAAAAGATGTAATAAAGATATTTTAAAAAATATGCCAAAAGTCTGGCATGGTCTTAATTGGTCCCGTGGTACCATTTAAGCCCATGGGTGTTTCATATAAGACCACATATTTTTTTAATAAAATATAATAACTTATTGCTGGACAAGAATAAAAACCAGCAATGCATAAATCAGTGAAATGCTAAACAGAAAAATATAAAAAAAACTCTTCAACTAGATCTAGTCTTTTCAGGTGAAGGTGAACCATAATTTATATGGGACCTACAGGGACTGTGAAAAGGCACATACAAAGCTGTAACTCGACTTAACCAGAACCTCTTCACAGTTGTACTTTCTTTATTTCTGTTACTGATTTATTTTCTGTTCTTATTTTCTTTCTTTCTTTCTTTCATTCCATCATACATAGCTTAAACTTTGCAGGCCTAACTTCTGTAAAGATGCACATGTATAAATGGTGCTTTGACTGAGGATCATCTATTCAGATTCAATCTGTTTTCTGTGTTCAAGTTCATGTTTATGTTTAGATAGTTTGCAGGGTTTTTCTCACTGCAAAAGATCAGATCTGAGTCGTCCGTACCTACAGTAAGTTAAACAACATATGCATATACATTTTTCTTTTAGTTGCCCTTTTCTAACTGAGAACAACTGATATGCACTTAACTCTTGCCTATTGTCTAAAGTAGATATAAAGACACAAGCAGCCTTTGTTCTATAATGTATAGAGACCTATTTTTACTGCTGCAAATTGCATCTTAAAAAGATGAAGGAACAAAAACAAAATCTACACTTCTGCTCAAGAGTGGAATGGTTACAGGGAGGAAAAAACCCACTGAAGTGGGCTTAACTGGTGTCTTACTGAGTAGTGGATATATATGACAATATATTCCTCTCAAAATAAAAGAGATGTTTACAGAATCATGTATGAAGCCAAAATATAATCTGAACTAAACATTCATATTACTTTACATACATATATGAATATGAACTTATTAATGTTAAATGTTAAATGTTATGTTAAAGTTGGCTTATGCTGGCTGTATTTATGACACTGTACCATTTAAGGCCACCTTTATTTATTTATTTATTTATTTATTTATTTCAAATATTTAATTCTCCAAAGGGATCAAAGATGTTTTCATGTGTAGATTAAGATCATATTAATAACAAAGCATTATTTATACACACCTGACATGTTTCATTCTTTCCCAGTGTATCACTCAATAAGGTGTGTGGCTTGACTGACAGATTAGCTCTGTGCTAATCTAATTCTAAAGTAAGAGGCTAAAAACAGTGAAATATTTTTTTATATATTTTTGTATTTAAGTTGACTTACCTTGACATACACGCATACAAAGGTGCCGGGCTAACTTAAAGAGTAACTGCACCCCCTAACCACACCCACTTAATGTTTTTGAAAAGTCCTTCTGAAACGAGCGGGATGCTTAGAAACTCAAGGGGGTGGTTGGGAAGGGGATGGTGAGTGGGAGGCGGCAGCTCAGTTCACTTCATGTGCTTGTTTCATGCACCAGAATTTACTTGGCTACATGGTTTATCACAGCTGTGGGTTCTACGTCCGGTTCTACGTTAGAACTTTGCTAGGAAAGATTTGCTTCTGATTTGTAAATCGCTGTGTTAAACTAGGCTACACCAGAAATGCATGTCCTGACGGGCTGCCAGAAGCTGTGTGTCTGTATTATGTATACCTGAATACTCTGAATCCTCAAACAATTCCATAAAAGTTGCAGATGAGAATAAAACTATTTTTGATAATCACATCAGGCCTAGCCAAGGCTACTTCCCAAAGTTCAGTGATCAGACTGCACACTTTTCACATGCTTTGAGTGCTGGCACTTTTGCATTTACCAGGCGATGTGGCTTTTAGCCATATAAATGAACATGAATCCTTTAGAAAGCTATTTTTCGATTGTTGTCTTGTTGTGATCTTTACAATTGGCTTATGTGATTGGTTTGAAATTGAAAGCAGATGGAGCTAACAAACTGCTGGATTGATTAAGATAAGTGGAAAATTTTTACTTCTAAGTTGAAAGTGGGCTTAAATGGTACATGGGCTTAATGGGTACACTGAGCCTAACACACAGACCTCAGCCACACTCAGTCCTTAATGGGGATGTATGCTGATCAGACTGACTCTGATAACATTGACACACACACACACACACACACACACAGTCTTATGCTGTCCATGCAGTGGTCACATGAAGATTGGGTTAGTGCCTGTGTTGGTGTTCAAGCCTAATGAATCACAGAACAGAGGGTTGGGGCTGGTTAATGATTCAGCACCCCTCTACAGTCAAAGTGTGTGTGTGTATGTGTGTGTGTGTGTGTGTGCAACTGAGAATGAGAGGGAGACAAAGGGTGGCTGTGGAAGTTCTCTTGTGCTTTTATGAGCAAGTCTGTGTATGATTGTGTCCTTTAGTGTCTGTAGTGTCTTTGTGTGTGTATGTGTGCGCACGTGTGTGTGTGTAGGAGAGAGAGAGAGATAGTGTTTTCTCTTCTTGTGTTTTTGTTAAGGATGTTAAGTATCTCAATGCAGAAGTGAGTCTCACATGTTTGTGTGTGAATATGCCTGGGGGCATCTAATGTGTGTGTGTGCGTATGTGTGTGTGCATGTGTGTTTGAGAGACTAGGGTGACAGAGAGATGATCACCGCTGCACACAAAGCCAAGGTCTCACTCTATAGATTAGCTGCCACTGTGATGGCTACTAGAGACCACTAACACCGCCCTCTGCTAACACAGGAAACACATCTAGGGCAGGGCTATACAGCCTGCTGCAGCTTTGGCCTTTCTCATCTAGTAACCACCACAGCTATCAGCTCCTGAGTGTTACCTTTACGTTTATTTTAGGCTTCCTTGTGCGGTCGCTAAAGGGACCTTTAATCAGTCCCTTTAGTTTCTCTCTTCTTCCCTCCATGTCTCCCCTTTCAGTAACATCATGTCTTTCTAGATGTAACACTTAAAGTACCTTTTATAACATTTCAGTTGTTTATAAAACACTCATTGTTTACAAGGAAATTAATACTTCTTTGTCACCGCCTTGGATTTATACAGAGCACTTTCATAGATCATGAGAGTCTCTTGAAAGAAAACTACATACAGTATATAATACATCAACAACCAATTAAAAGGCTGCATACACTGTTCAGGGAAAACATGCATGACTGCTTTTAAGTTAATAGATCCAGCAGAAGAAAACTAATGACAAATTAACCACTAGACTACCATTAGGCCTAGGCCGTTCACCTCAAAACCACCGCACTTTGACAGCTATACATCTGGAAGATGTATACACACTGCAGTTTGATAGAATTCATAATTAATACATTTCCTCCCATAGGAAAAGAGGCTTCGGCTGGTATTGATTTTTAAATCTGTTTTGCAGCGACTTCTGTGCATCGTGCTTGTGAGCTCACTGATTTATCACCTCCTCCACCCACTCTTCCTCTTCCTCCACAGAGCTCCATCTCCCTCTCTCTCTCTCTCTCCACACAACCTGTTATTTACCCCCCATCACACCACTAACACCACCACCAACACTGCTGCCGCACTGATTGTCTTCAGCAGTTTTCTTTTTTTTTATATGCACACACACACGCACACACAAAGAAACATGCAAAACCCCATATGCATACACAGTATATACATACAGCAGTATACACTATGAAAATGCACTGCAGACATTTGTTTTCCAGTGTCCTGGAACTGCAGTTCAGTAGCAGACAAGTAGATCTATATGAAGTCTCTTACTGCTGCATCCCCAGAAGCTAGTGATGTGTTCGTGGAACTGCCCTGCCATTAACCTGGGAAGGGGGAAGAGGACAGCCTGCCATGTGACAGACTGTCTGACAACAGCTGCTGAGACTTTGCCAACCTCACATCGCAACCTTTCAATGGCACTCCCTTCAAACTCAACTCACAGCTTCACTGGCACGACAGGACCGAAGTTTGCCATGCCAAAGCAAACACGTCTTTCTGCAAAAGCTTTCTGTTCTTCTATCCGTCCCTCTCCTCCTCTCTCCTCTAACTTGCTCTCTTTCTCTCTCCATCTGTCCATCTCCCCTTCTATTTATTTTACTTTGCCCCCAGACATCCATTATAGTAAGGTCCTGCATGATAAGTGCATCATAATAGAGGAGAGAAGGAGGGACAGAGAGAGAGGGAGAGAAGGAGAGGAAGATAAGAGGCACGACCTGGGAAAGGAAGACTGCTCAAGTGCTGTTCCAAATGCTCAGTGGCTCAGAAAAAAAAACATGAAGGAGAAAGGACGGAGGGGCACGACAGGGAAATGGAGAGGAAAAAGATGGTCAAAAAGAGGTTTAGTGATGGACCGCTGCCACTGTATGTGCTAGGCTGGCTGCAGGATTTCTGCACCAGGAAGTCAAAGCTTTTCCTCCATATAAAGTCCTACAGCACATTTCACTCACCTCTACCACACCTAAGATCTCTCCTGTGACCGAGAGAGAACACAACACTTCTGATTGTTGCCTGCTTCTGTGTGCTTCTCAATGGCCAATTGCACAAATCCAGAGAAGAGCTGATCGCTGAAAGCTGAAGAGGGCACATGTCTCGGCAGGGTTTGTTTGTTTGTTCTCATGACAGGGCAGGACAACCCTGTGTAGCAGAACAGGACTTGTGTGTCAACAGATGCTCTCAATGTGCATTAATCCAACAACATGGTAAATATATTAGGCTTGTTCACAGCAAAACAAGCTAACTATGAAGAAATGGACACAGACTCCATTGTTTCATGAATGGTGACAGACTTTTCCAGGTGAATTCCTGCATCCCTTGCTACAGTATCTAACACAAGTGGGGAGAACTCAAGAGACCATTCAATACCTTACAGGGCGATTATGCATTTGACTCCTAGAGGAGAGTAGTGTTGAACCCATCTTGTGGGAAATGTTCTGACATTCTTCAGAGACAATCATTTCAGCTGCTAATTGCTAAAGGGGTTGTGAACTTGTTCTACCTTTCTCATTAAAATGACGAACTCCCCTCCACCCTTGGGGCCTGTGCATGCACACAAAACAACTGCAGCTGCCATTTCAAGGTGTTTTTTGTGTAAGCGTTACAGCTCGGGCTGCTTTTTAATTTTTTTCTTTTGTGAGCATTGATCACATGAGCAAAACACTGTAGCTATTGTTTTGGGCCAATGTAAGTATCTGGTGTTTCCACTGGGAACTGTGATGTTTGCGACCATCTTTATGGTCATCAGCTGTGCTACTGTGACTGATGTAAACACAGACAGCTGTTTTCAGATGAGACAGGTCAACAGGCCAGGTTTTGTAAACAGTTTTCATCTTCTTTGCACATAACACTTCCTCATGTCAGTAAATTTTGTTTTAGTGAATTAAGTCACTAAAAGCCTGTTTAGGTGCAGAATCTGCAAGTTTGCTGTGATAATTGTTATGCATCTAATATGTGTAAATAAGAAGTCAAACCTCTCTCTCCCTCTCTCTCTGTGTAATCATCATATGACTGAGAGACAGGTAAAGAGTGAGACAAGAAAAGATTGAAAAGAAAGTTTAAAGAGAAACTAGCGGTAGTGTGTGTGATTTAATGGTTGGCATGTTAGTTAAGTACATGAACTTGCCATACAACAGAAGCAGATTTGTGCGTGTGAACAACAACATATCACTCAGCCAACTCATTTTTTGATGTCAGTGATCATACTATAATGCCCTAAAAGTTCATGATATGAGTGTTTAATTAGGGATGATGTAAAGATGGGGCTCTCTGAATGGAGTAGAGAGCTGGCAGATCTTGCCTGGTAATCACTGAATACTATAGTAAAATCCATTCTTGAATTCCAACCTAAGTATTAGTATTAGGCCTACATATTAATATACCATGCATCACCACATACATAGAAATCAGCAGGTGGACACTGAGACATGTTCTGTGGTTTAACAGAAATATTTACACTGTGAAAATGATATACAGTGGCCCACTGAGTTTTGGCAAGGCAGACACAAAATGCAATGCCAGACACTTTGCTCTGGCTTAATCAGCACCTGCACAAACTGCTCTGCAGCACCGCAAAGGAAAGCAGCCATTTAATCACATTAAGAGAAGAGCGATAGTCTGAACCAGGCCTGGCTGGCACTTCAGAGAAAGGACTGTGGCCTGCAGTGTGAACAAGTTCAGATTGAGGTTCACCCACTGAACACACCCTCACAGTGTCCGACGGATTAGATAGAGGTACTGATTGGATGGAGAATTGCAGTAGAAGTGCAATGTTCTCGGTTCAGTTTGCACCAGCCAGGATAGATGCCAGAACCTGTCTGTCCAGTCTGCCTCATATGTACTTGACTACATGCCCAACTGAGGTCTCTGCTGGTCTCTCAAAGCAAAGTCACCAACACAGACATACGCCCACATGCACCCACGTGCTAGTTACCTGGCAACATGTTTCCCCTTTTTTTCACAAATCTGGTGGCAGCTGTGGGCTGGCAAGAGAGTCAGACCTGTACACACACGCACAATCAGCAGCAGCAGCTAGGGAAATTCCACTAGAGAAAAACACAGCTCTGTTGATACAGGGTTTCAACTTGCTACTGCATCACACACACCAAACATACACATTTACTGAGCCATTTTGTTCACACTATCTCTGGCATATTATGATAACAGTATGAGAGAGAGAGAGAGAGAGAGAGAACTCTGTGCAATTCAACACTACTCCTCCTTGACAATACTTGTGCAAGTACAGAGTCTGTATAACCGACAGACCAAATCAGAGAGAAACAGAAGTGGTCCAATGATGATGGGGATGACAAAGGCAAACGTTGTGTATGTGTGTCTGTGTGTGTGTGAGTCTGTATAGAGGAAAGGCATTACAGAAAAAAACTTTAGAGGGCAGTCCAAAACCTAATGAATAGTCACCTAGTCTAAAGCTGCTGGTGCATTCCAAGACAACAGTAATCTCCCCAGAACTGGGAGAGAGGCAAGGCAAATCTGTTAGTACAGATAGTACTACATACAAATCTAGGTTAACTTTAGCTGGTCACATTCATCTCACTGAGCAAGGCAGGCTGCTCTGAACAGTCAGTGTCACAACTGTTGCACATCTGAATATGAACATCTCAGACAAAGGAAACCTGCCCAGGCCACACTACTTTGTTTGCAGGTAACTGTTGATAGCCATCTAGGACTGGTCCTCACATGTTGAGCTGCATGTCTGCTTTGTTAAACAAACATCATTCATAACATGTTGCCTCAATATATGACCATGATTGTTTGTTTTATCATGTCTGTTTTGCATAGCCACTGTGTCCTTACCTCCAAACAGATGAGGTGAGAGGTGAGCCGGTAATGACCCAATCAACAACCGAGGGCCCCCATGCCCTGCACCCGACCTATCTCGGTCTCCACCGCTCTCCTCCGGTGTGCTGCTGCCAGACTCCTGGGAGCTGTACGCTCCGCTGCTGGGTATGTTGATGCCAGACTGGGGTCTGGTCCCTGACCCGCCTCCACTGCCCCCGACGGACCGCGTGCGAGAGCTGATGTGGTGAGACGAGGCGGCACTAGCACCTGAAGCTCCATGGGCCGTGCCGCCGTATGCGTATCTCATACCCATGGCCGCAGTCCGGCTGTTTCCATTACTAGTTGATGTACTTGATGGCAGATCCGATCCCGAGTAAGCCCTCATCCGTCCGTTGGCGGCAGGGCTGCTCTGTTTGGCTCCCATGCCTCCTGTCGTCAAGCCAACTCGTCCTCCACAGATTTAGTTTTTAATAATTAAAGGGTGACAAGTGGTGACACGACAGGGAAAGAGTTGGATTAAGAAAAAAACACTTTCAAGGGAAATGTGGCTTAGGTGATAAAGTAGCAATAAGAATTGAAAAGGATGACACTGGTGACGCCAACGAGACAAGCACTAACATTAAAGAAAAACAAACTGGAAGCTACAAAGTATCAGGTCCAAAGCTGTAGGCTACAACATAAAAATAAACAAAGAAAAATACAGTACGATAACTTCAATCCAAAAGACTGTCACTCCGTAAAAATTCCGTGCGTGCTAGTTGTTGCTGCCTTTCAGCTGGTGAAGCTTCACTCGTCTCCGTTCTTGTTTTGGCTTCATGTGCTTTGGCTGTTGTTTTCTAACTAACGTCCGCTCCGCCATACCTTCTCTCTGTCTCGTGAAAGTGAAGAGACAAGCTCCCCACGCTTCTCTATCAGCCGACGACTGACACGAAAACGTTTGAAATGGAGGAAGTACAAGGGGGGTAAGGGAAAGACAGTTGCAAAATTTGCCTTGATCGCCGACAGGAGACGTACAGCACTGCCTCTCTGCCGAGCTGTGGACTCGGAGGCGGACTGATTTTGTCGTGCGTCTGGTGACGTCAGCACGGGCAAAGCAAGGACCAAGCGGCATGATCAGCCATAACAACTAAAAGCCGAGCGGTGAGTGAGACCATGCGGACTGTGACAGTTTAGCGCGAATGCAACAAGCAGAAACGCACCAGAGAGAAGCTATTCAGTATGGATAAAGATGGTGTTTTATGCTGGTGTTTCATTTACAAGGTAATGTAGCTGGTAAAAAAACGCATTTAACGGCCTCAGTCAATGTTACAAGAATAATCAGGGAAATTAATCACAGAATGTGATGTGATGTACCTATAACCTAATGTATAGGTGAGCCTGTCATAACCATGACCAGCAGCACATTCATTTGAGCATTCAAATCCTCCCAAATTCCCCTCTCTCTCTGTCTCTCCCTCTTTCCCTTCTTGAATGTATGTGTGTGTGTGTTTTGTAATGGCTTTCTAGATAAATATAGTAGCATAATTTCCATGTGTGTTTCCGCCACCTTCAGAACACAATAAATTCTCAGCCCACAGCACAATATAGTAAATGCTTATCGAAAGGGCAGTAATTCAGGAGGCATAGAAGTTTTACAAGCCAACAGACACCCACTAACCAGGACTTTCAGTCTTCCTCCAAACCACACAAGCCTGCACTTATCTCTGCCAAGCAGAATCCCAATGTCCAGTATTCTGTAGATGGAACAGCCTTCTACACAACACATTCTTAATGTATTCTTAACACTTTTTACTGCCTACATTTAAAAGCAAATAATCCCAGACATTTATGAGGTCTTATGCAAACATGTATGTATGTGTGCAATATGTATGCACATGGCACCCACACTAATGCACAAACACACATATGCCGAGACACAGATTCCAGGTGGAAATTTCAGTCGTTTGCACTATTAATTCCTCAAGGGTTCACCCAATAAGCGTTCTGTGTTTTTGAAATATTGAACACCCGTTCCCCTAGTCTCAAATGCCTGAGAGCTTGCATATGGCCATAGCATATGGTCCTCTCTGCAATATCTCCAATTCCCCTACTCAGAGCAAATGCCTACACACCAGAAACAACACTTCTGCCCTTGGCTCTGCATTGATGACTTGTATATTGATGCTTTTAAGTCCACTTTTGCAGGGACTGATGCCTTTGGTGGTTATGTGGAACCTATGTGTTAAGTCCAAAAGGGTACATAGATATATGGGGATGACCTGGCTACATTCCCATTCTTACTACAAAAAGGCCTTCACACACAAACACACACACACACACACACACACACACACACACACACACACACACACACACACACACACACACACACACACACACACACATACACACACACAAACAAACAACTACACAGCTGTGCTACCAGAAACTTGCTGTATTGCTGTACTTTTCCATTGACGGCATGGAAAAGCTGCATGGCTGCAAACATCAGACACAGCAGGTGAAGATGGTCCAATAAAACCAGAAAGGTGTGACACTCTGTCTTTAAGATCCCATTCTTCATGTATCATGTGTTATTGTCCCACCACAAAAAGGAACCATGTAGGTACATGGCTTTTTTTCACTGTCTGTGTGTGTGTGTGTGTGTGAGTGCTATATTTCTCCACAAATGATAGCTCAAGCTCAAACTGGTCATTTTTGTTCACCACTGAGACCTGAAATACCTAGTTGGCTATTGGTTGTTCCCATTATGTGGAGACTCTGACTCTGGTCAGGACCTCTGGCTCTGGAACACTGTGCCTGAATTCACAAAGGACTGGACATATGCACTGCACTTTCTGTCTGGTGTCCCTGATAATGGAATGCGTCTGATAAGGTGTAACTATATTTGAATTATCTAGGCCAGATGTACAAAGAATTAGGTCTTTGTTTTCAGACATTAAATCTGCATTAAACAAGGGGTTCTGAAACTTTTTGGGCTGGGGCTATATATATATATATATATATATATATATATAATATTGCCTGTTAACACACTGTAAAATGTAGTATTTAATTTCCCTCTGTTCTGAATAATGACAGACAAACCACTAAATGAAACATCATTTACAGTCTCTGGAATGGAATAACAAGTCTCAACAGTGGTTACATCAGTCTCATTGTCAGTGAATAGATGTGTTATCCCTCAGAAGTCATTGAACTTCACACATCTACTGAATGTGACCTGAGGCGTTCTGTGAAACTTTAAAGGCTTCATAGACTTTAGTGCCAGGGTGTATTACATCACCTAGCAGGGTCATCAGGTGTGTGAGTGATGTTAGTATCAAACCACACATGGTTTGTAGACCAGTGTAGTTCTTCCTCAGAAGCAGTAAACAAGGATCATTTCAACTAATAAGTCAGCATGTTTACATTCACTTGCACATATAGACACTTATGCATGTGCACAGTCTTATCCCACATCCCCCTTATAAACACACACACACACACACATTCCTCTTGCTTTTTACAAGTAATTACAAACACACACATACACACAAAGTCTCACAGTGTGTTCCCCCAGCACATGGGGTAGAGTTGCATAACTGTGGCGAGAGAGAGAAAGAGGTACCACTGTCCCATGGCGAGGGTCAGGCTCAGCGCAGCTGGATCAACACACTGCATTTTTCTCGCCAGCGCTCAAGTTTGTCTTCATGTCAGCGTGCAGAGCCAAGGGTGAGGCCCTCCAATCCATCACCGACCTGATGGGCCCTCGCCGGGGCCAGATGGCTTTGACTCTGCTAGGAGGACCTGCTGCCGCTGCTGATGGTGACGGTGGAGGTGGTGGTGCTGACGGAAGTAAAAGCCATGTGTTTGATTAAGGTCAGAGGATCGGATGATCACCACATGTCAGAGACCCAGGGAGCAGGCTTTGCTCTTGGGACCTTTTTTCTAACATCTCTCAGCAGTTTTACCTCCCTCTCTCTCTCTCTCTCTCTCTCTCTCTGTCTGCCTCTCTCTCCCTTTTTTCTCATTCTCGGCCTCTTTCCCTCTCTATCTTGTCTTTTCTCTTCAGTGTAAGTCAGCTGACAGGTAGTAATAAGGTCTGTTCAGTGCTCATTATGCCTTCAGTGGAGGTTGAAAGAGGTCTCTTCCACTGGCTTAGGTTCAAGTCTAAATTGTGTTAAATGCTGAAAAACAGTTTTGTCTACTGCAGCTCTTGGGTTTTGTCATCTCCAATGGATACTCTGGGTATAGGCCGAATACCAGTAAACAAGTATTTTGAATTGGATGAATAGTCAAACAACTATTGACTGATTCACACCAGATTTCTAATTTTAAGGTGAGTAAAGGCCTTTTAAGAGTTGTCTACACTGAAATGTGTTTATTATGTTCGCCAAGGAGGTTATCTTTTCACCACCATGTCTGTGTCTGTGAGCAAGCTAACTCGAAAAGTACTGCACAAATTTCGATAAAATTTTCAGACAACGTGGACATGAGGCCAATGAACAGTGATCTGGAACACCGTCTGGAATTTGTATTGGGTCAGTGACCCTATATTGCCTTGGCAGAGGTCTGTGCTCTCCAAGTGATTTTCTAATGATTTTTGCAAAGCAAATCTGTTTTTCTGAGATCTACTATGAACAAACAAAGACACATACACAATGAAACTGATCAGAATAATTGCATGTTTATGTAGATTGCATTATGCATTGTATTGTGCAGTATTTATGTGCATAATATGTGTGTCTTTGATATTGTTCTCTAGTCTTACATTGCATGTCTTGTGTCTTCCAATATGGGATGGAATGGGATAAGCTGTATCCTGCATTCTCTAATAAAATGATAACAGTGGAATTTGTTTTTGACAGTGAAATTCAAGGTTACAGAGAAACTGTGGCACACAGTGAGTTTGAGTTGATATTGTAGCTTCACTTCAGTCCTAGCTACATCTGGATTGGTTGGGCTATTGATTGACAACCTGATTGATCAACCCAAATGACATAGATTGGATGGTGTTGTAATTATTTTTTGCTAAAATATAATATTCATCTTATAAATAAATAAATAAATAAACATTTTGGCCAAATGGCGCCCTCTTTGGCAACCATTATTGAACTACAGTTGATTTGTGATGTGACATCACAGGCAGGCTTTGTTCTAATTTGGTGACTTATAGTGCCTATGGTGACATCTCTAAATTCAAGATTTATATATCATGGAGGGCATAATGATATTTCACGTTCATGACAGGTCTGTGGCAATGCACAACCTCACCTAATTCAATAAAGTACAAGGTAAAACTGTTTCCATTCTATGCCACCTTTAACTGTTCTTTGCCCAGTTAGAGAAAATAGTGAATATCTCCCTTGATGTGCATGACGGTAAAGAAAGATCTGGAGCAAACCCTTGCACCACATTTTTTCACCATTACCTAACTTGGTCTTCATTTATCTATTTCTCTTAAAAAGATCATTAACAAAACATAAGATTTCCTAACTTAATATATAAATCACTTTATATTACTGTGCTATTGTAACAATGTATCACACTGAAGTACATTTAGCAGACGCTTTTATCCAAAGCGCCTTACATTTGTCAACTATCAATTGTTCAGGACCCTAGAGCAACTTAGAGTTAAGTGCCTTGCTCAGGGGCACAACAGTGGCTTTTAGTGGGATTTGAATCCACAACTTTTCAGGTTACATGCACTCTAGCCAGGTTCCTTAACCGCTACACTACCACCATCCCTCACAAGTACCACAAATTGTGCACCAAAGTGTACTAAAATAAAACTGTGTCCTTTACCTGTAACAAGCATTTCCTATTGCACAAATAAATAGTATCCCTGTGAAATGTTGTGATATGCTAGTTGCCTTACACACACACACAGCAATGCCCATTTTAGGGCTACAGCCTACCTCCACCTCTTCCCTTGAGATCACTTAATGCTGTATACAGGAAGAAGAACAAGACAGTTTGATGCAACAGTGACTGAATAGCAAACCATAAACTAATAATAACTGAATGGGTCATAAGAAAGGAAACTGTAAGTGAGTTTCTGTGCCCCATTCAGTTAGTGTGGGTTGCCAGTTTGCGATTCAGTATATTTGCATCAAATGTTCTTGTTCTTTTTCCTACCGAGAGCACTTGGTGACCTCGAGCAACAGGGCTATGGATTGATTCACAATGGATTTCTCCTTTAAGACTTTAGAGGAGGTAGTCGTGCGAAGCAACCACTATGCTTGTCATTTGTGCATTGACTCTGTGTGCTGCCTGAGGCTGACAGGGCAGCTGGTGCCACGGTGGCCCTCCCGGCACTAGGGCCAGCCTGTGATGAGACCCTCTGTTCTGATGGCACCCAAGCATGTGGGAGAGACAGGAAAATGCTATAACTTGCTAACTTGCTCTTAGTCACCGGATCGCGCTTATTATTATTATTATTATTATTATTATTATTATTATTATTATTATATACTCCAGTCAGGTGATGAGTATCAAACAAAATATGGACAGAATTTTAAGACCTGAAACTATGGTTAGTTGTGGTAAACCTTGAGAGGACTGCCATCTTCTGGTAACAAAGAGTAGGTACTATGAAATACATAGCTGTTCTTCAAAATCAATGATTCCATTGGTCATGTACTTGTGTTCCAACAGTGGACACTAATGAACAGAGTTTATGTTCAGTATTTCCATAAATGATTATGATTGTCCTTGTTTGTTCATTTCGGGGATGAAATAGCAGTGTGTGTGTGTGTGTGTGTGTGTGTGTGTTTGTGAATGCACGCGTGCGTCCGTGCATGCGTTTGTGTATTGCGTAATGTGATATTTCACATTTGGCACAGTTGATGTCTCCATTGCCCTAAATCTGAAGTTTTTTGAGCCCATGTTCCTGGGCTTCTTTGTGGCATGTATGGCCAAGAACATTCTGGACATCTGTGACACTGAACAGACATTAGCCCTCAGGAAAGACTGCTGTCTGCGGTCATGACAAAAAAGAAGATTGGTTTCTCTAAACAGGATGTCACCAGACTGGCAAGGAGGAAGTACAGAGGGAGAAATGTGGCAAACCCCCCCCCCCCCCCAAAAAAAAAAAAACAACTATTTTTTAACTTGATGACAGAGAGGAAGTCTAGAGACAAAGTGAGAATAAGTGTTACACAATTAATGTTCAGTGGAAGAGGATTTATTAACTTCATTAATAAATAGAAATAATAATGAAAAAGTGTTTGATTTAAAGGTAAAATACACACACAGATGTTCTTACTGAGGGAGAGGGGGAATCAGCATTTGATGGACTGGATTGACTGTTAATGACATCAGTAGACTACTTACTGACCTTGCAGTCATGACTTTGCAGTTTACCATTTTATTAGAGTTAGATGCCTGCTGACTCTGAAATTCAACAAAATCGTAGTAGTAAGTTTCAGAAGTCCAAAGTCCTTTATATATCTTAATTTAACTGTACCATTCTTAAACTCTCATTAATTAATCTGGATTTAAATTCAACACTGTCTAAGAAGCCACTTGAGATGGACCTTGTTCCAGTGGTTCCAGTCTTCTGAATTCTTTGGCGGTATCCATATTGAAATACATTCTTGTAAAATTAGATTTCTCACAATGAAATGCTAAAAAGTAATTTCCTGTGTCACCACATGCATGTTTTTATGTGTGTGTGTGTGTGTGTGTGTTTGTGTTTATGTTTGTGTAAGAGAGAGGGAGAGCGTGTTGCGTGTTGTGGCATGAGTGGGCTTTGCACAAGTGGGCACATTTTTGTCTCTACCAGTTCAAGCAGACAATGAAATTGTATCTATTGGTGAGGAATACGTCAGTTTTCTTAGCTTGGACGAATATTACACAGGTTGAAACATACAATTATAAAACCGCATTGGAGAACTAAGAAGATATTCCTTTCAAGTCTTTAATGATCTTATCCAGCACCTGTTTCAGTGCATGATTTTTATATTTTGAATCAGCCAAACCAGCCAAATTAACCAAATATGTAAACTAAAACAAGAATCTATCATCACAGCTATCACATACACATACACAAACACACACACACAGACACACACACACACACACACGCACGCACGCACGCACGCACGCACGCACGCACGCACGCACGCACGCACGCACGCACACACACAAAAACACAAACACACACACACACACACACACACACACACACACATACACACAAACACACAAACACACACACAGTCTTTCTCTCTTTCTGTAATATTAAATGTGAAATATATGTGCAAACAAAAGCCTTCGTTGAAGATTCAGACACATCTTGCATGAGTTCATGTGCATTGCAGTACTCAAGGGCTGGACTGAGTCGATCAAAGCAATATATCTATCTGTCTTGCACCTCAGCTTTGGGGGTTGCCACCAGCCACCAGTGGGAGAAATGTCAAGAACAAGAATAACAACAAAGGCACAGCTGAAATATCTGGCAGCAATGGGGTCAGGAGAGAAACGGGGCCATGGTGTCTCTTGGCAGAGCCAAAGGAGTTAAATGAAGCTAGGCTATGCTAACACAGGAGCAGACAAAGTGGTCTTTTAAGCTGTGGCAGCTAATTGATGCTCAGGCTGCGGGGACAGCCCACAGCCTCCGCTGTGCAAGAGATCAGGATATACACACACACACACACACATATATGCACATAAAGGATGTATACTGAGCAGATGATGTTTTGTGTGTTGCCCGTATAAAAAATATTTTAATATAAGTAGATTTAATTTTATTGTCTGCTGAAAAATTAGAATAAAAATTAATTCATGAATGTCCATTTTAAATGTAATATTTTTGTTTTATGTGGTATATATATGGTTTCCTCTGATACTCTAAACCCTGATGTCCTTAATCTCATGAAGATCACCAGTTTCACCCATTGCATTTTTTTTTTTGCCAAAACATGCCCAAATTAAGAGTTATACAATTCAGTTTAGGCTGGTGGATCAGATTAATTCATTTACATTTACATTTACATTTAGGCATTTAGCAGACGCTTTTATCCAAAGCAACTTACAAAATGTTTTTAATGTGAAATAGTTTGAAACCCTGTTTGTGTGATGTCTAGCTTAATTACATTTTTATTCCAACTGCTCCCACCTGTAGAAAATGGTGTTTGACTGAGTATGATAAATATGAATGTGTATTCTTCTTTCATTGTTCTGCACAATATGTCCAAAACAGGTGTCTTTATGTCATTGATGCAGTTTAGACTTTGTAACAGCAGGGGGCAGTGTTGACTAACAGAACCATTCCGCTCGACAGCCCAGGCCATCTCCGCAGGGTACCCATAGCAACAGATGGAGCTCCACCACGTCTCCCCAATGTGGCAGCCCAGTGCTGAGGCATGGAGCTGTACTTAGGTCAGTGTTTGAACAGCCAGTGGCAATCACCTCACCTGAACGCTAATGAGCTGGAATCACCCACTGACGCCCACTGATCTAATGTCAGGACTGGTCAGCAAATGGCAAATGTGATAATGATTGAAGAAGTTCAAACAGAGTTATAAATAATTAACCTTATTAAACAGGAGTTTAAAAGTTAACACATCACCCAAAACAACAATGACAATAACATGAATCCACGCAGAC
This sequence comes from Tenualosa thibaudeaui, assembly GCA_027481765.1. Taxonomy (NCBI): domain Eukaryota; kingdom Metazoa; phylum Chordata; class Actinopteri; order Clupeiformes; family Clupeidae; genus Tenualosa; species Tenualosa thibaudeaui. The sequence goes on along the minus strand of JAIFZK010000015.1, from coordinate 11,477,729 downwards.
AAACATACACATGCACACACACACACACACAGATATTGAACATTAAACACAAAACATTAAACTTTGAAACTTTGCTGTAATCGCAGATTCTAGAGTTCTAGGACGCTCCAAAGACATCATTCAGAAAAGTTTTTGCAATAGCTGTTGGATCAGAAGATCATTTTGTAATAGCACACCATCACACAAAGACCCTTGAAAGACATTCCTGTTTATTTCCAGAAAATCATCATAACACATGACCTTTATAGTGTTCTTCCCCTGTGTTTACAAACCCGATTCACCCACATCCTGATTCAATCAGAGTGCTGCCATGAAGCAATTTGCACTGACTGTTTGTGATGTTTTCGTTTATTTTCCTCCAGCTTGCCGAGTTGTAATTTTTAAGCTATCATCATTAAACCGCTGCAACGTAATGCTATTAAGTGGGACATTGTGGCCTTGAGTGAAAGACTTTCCATTGCCGCCTTGTGCCAAGGAGTGTTGGTATTTGGAGTGGGAATCTTTGCCGAGCCTTTGTGTCCCAGTGAGTTAGATGTTGCTGAGCAAGAGTGTGGGGTTAATATAAATCAGAACAAAAGGCAAAGGCGTATTGTACAGACTAGATGTGACGGGTCTGCACTGAATAAGCAATTATACACATTCTAGCTCTATAGAGTTGTCATGTATGTTGGTATTTTACACCTTATGTGAGATGTACTCTTCCCCATGTAAGTTTTTCACACACACACACACACACACACACACACACACACACACACACACACACACTCACACTCACACAAACACACACACTGTTTTATGCCCTATCCGTTACCACAGGTGCAGCTTGCGTTGAAAACTTAGTCCGGTGTTTTCCTGTCACAAGTCTTGGGAATGAGCCAGCACTGCCATATGTTCCGGTCTTGCAATGTCTTTTCAATGAGACGCCATGTGCTCTCATTTAACACAGTTAGTGTGTCATTTCACCTCACACTGACTTAGCCTCACTCTCCAACTGACTGGGATGCCATTCTGTACAGAGATGATATGGATACAGCCTGATCCCCGTAGGTTAAGGAAAAAAAAAACTCTCTTTCTCCCTCCACAACTTCCAGATGTCAGTAACCCTTAAGCCAAGAACATAAGCCAAGACCTGCATAGGTGTGAGGCGTCCTTTTAACAAGGACCGGTGACTCACTTTACATGAATGCCATGGGCCTATCCTTGCTGAATGCCTATATGGGTTACTTGCATAGGAGAGGTGTCCTGCAATGAATGTAGATGATATGCTTCCTATGCTTCACTGTAAAGCATGCATATTTAATGACATTCTGCAATTATGCACATACATGCATATCATTTGCATGCTAAGTACAGTATAGCTTATAGATACATTTTCCATGTATGTATTTTCCATAGGATGCTTGTGAAGCTATGATAGAGATCTGTGAATGACAATACCAGCTGACAGAGAGAGAGAGAGAGGCAGAGAGAGAGAGAGTAAGAGTAAGAAACTGACTCAGAGAGAATAGGTGTATGAGTGAATCTGAATTATGGATGCGCAGCTACTGTACTGATGTGGACCCAGGGATATGATAATTAGATGCTGGTGTGGGACATTGTATGAATGTATGTGTGAGTGATTGTGTATGGGTGAGTGGGTGTGTGTGTGTGTGTGTGTGTGTGTGTGTGTGTGTGTGCATTCCTATATGCTATGTATGTGGGTTGTACATGCGATTGTTTGTGTGTGTGTATGTGTGTCTGTGTGTGTGTGTGTGTGTGCGTGTGTGTGTGTGTGTCTGCGTGCTTTCCTACATATTTAAATTTGAGGGTGTGTATGTGTGACAGACAGACAGACATTAAAACCAAGTTCAGCTGTGCTCTCCCTCTCTCTGTGTGTCTCTCTTCCTGTCTGTATGTGTGTATGTGTGTGTGTGTGTGTGTGTGTGTGTGTGTGTGTGTGTCACAGACAGACAGTCCAAGCTCAGATGTGCTCTTGACTGTACCCCAGTAGCCAGAGGGGGCTTCCAGAACCCGCAGGTGAAGCATGAATGATGGATGTGCTGCTGCCACTGCACTGTCCTCTCTGGAGATCTTGCATGTGTGTGTGTGTGTGTGTGTGTGTGTGTGTGTGTGTATGTGTGTGTGTGTGTGTGTGTGTGTGTGTGTGTGTGTGTGTGTGTGTGTGAAGAAATGAGAAAAGGAGCATGCATGAGAGTGTGAGGAGAAACAAAAGGAGCATGCATAGGAGAGAGAAGGCCATACAAGGTCTCAGCAAAAGAATGAAACACACACACACACACACACTTGTTAATTGTCTTGAATATTTCTTCAGCAATTCCTCAGTCAATTTACAGGGAGATGTCAATCATGGGGATTAGGCTTGTTTCGCCGCTGTCATTCTGCTGACTGCTCAGTGTGATTAGACTATGGGGAAGGGGATTATGTGATCTGAAATTTGTGCTGATTTCATTACATTTTCATCATAGGCTCTGCTTCAAGCTCTAAATTGCTTATTAACTTGGGCCTTTATGGTTCTCTCCTATCAACACTTCAAATAAACCAGATATTACCTACTCAGCTACACAACTGAACTGTGCTTGTTCCCGCAAGGTTTTATGTGTTCACATATTTGGGGCTGAGAAATGTGACTACATTACTGCAGGATGGAGGTTGTGCTGGAGGTAGAACGAGCTGTGTGTGTGTGTGTGTGTGTGTGTGTGTGTGTGTGTGTGGGTGGGTGGGTGGGT
>JAIFZK010000015.1:11460000-11470000 GCA_027481765.1 Tenualosa thibaudeaui | reverse complement strand
AAACTCTTGAGTTGACTAGCGGGAATAAAGGGTCTTTCTGCAATCTGTCTCACATCTTTTCTTTAGAGGATCATTCCCAGAGGGTACATGTGTTACGTGTCTGTGAGCAGAAGCTGTGAACACTCCTCATCTGTACCGATATGCATTCCTTGCGTAATGCAACTTGACAGTGTTGGTACCTTTTAAAGCCAGAGGAGACAGGATAGGGGCAAGAAAGTGGAAATGTGATATGGTGCTACGGGACCAGCACCTAACAAAGGCAGCTTTTTTAGTCAGCTCTCCTCAAATACGGTTCACATTAGGGGCTGCTTTCAACATGGGAAATATCCTTGCACAATGTTCAGGAAATGATATAATTATGAAGGAATAAAATTGCTCTGGAACAGTAGAACCAAAGGCTCAGGCATTCCTGACTGGAAAACTATACCATCTAGCAGCCGAGAGAGAGAGAGAGAATGGAGAAAGAAAGAGTAAAGAAAATAAACTTTGTACAGAAAACATAACTTTGCTGTGGACTGGATCTTAACATATTGCCTGGTTCACATTAGCATTTTGCTTATTTTTGATAGTTGCCTCTGTGCTGTTTATTTTAGTTCAGGCAAACCCACGAGAGGAGGAGAGCCTTGTCATCAGACCTAAGGGGGTCTCATTTCCTAGCCACAAGAAACAGATAATCTGATTGTACTGGATGTGCATGCTCTTTAAGATGACCTGCGTAAGTGTGTGTTCACTTGCTGCTTAAACTCTCGGACTGTCTGGCTAGCTGGGAACAGACGACTGAAGGGTGGGGAATCCAGATGAATTTGATGTGATTTTAAATTCCACTGGTCTGACAGGTTCGCTCCAGATCATTAATCTCTATTAGGGGCTTAAGGCCTTCTGGGGACAGCTCCAAAACACACAGAGACACCTACACACACACACACACACACACACACATATACAAACATGCACCCACAAACACATACACACACAGACACACATGCACACGCGCCCACACACACATACAAACATGCACCCACAAACACATACACACAGACACACATGCACACGCGCACACACACACACACTCCTTACTGAATAGATCACAGTCATTCATAACATCTATGATCAGTCCTCCGGCCTGTCAGCTCTTGGCCATCACGTCTGTGTAACACAAGCGTGTTTTTTTTTTTTTCTACAAGCACTGTTGGGTGGGATCCCATGTACTTGGATTGCTTTGGCACAAATGGAGCAAACATTGAACACTGAACCTTCCTATTTCTCTCTCTCTCTCTCTCTCGCACTTTTCTCTATCCCCCTCTCCATCTGCCTTTTACTGTAATGCTATGAGATGTTCACATATTCCTGAAAATCTGCTTCTTTCTTATGTCCATGCTTGTCATAGTTACCCCCTGCAGCCCACTACAGGAAGAAGGTATTGGAATTGGGGCAGCCTGTGACTGTGCCTGCTCACACAACCTCAAAAGAAATGGTACCTCTACTAGTACTCTAGAGGGTTGACACATCATGGTCCCTCTACATAGTCATGCAGATGCTAAGAGTTGGTTTGTCTGGTACATAAATGTGCATGACCAGCAAGACAAGGCTAACCTGACTGCTGTTATTTTCTGATGTTGTGGCTTGTCTTACTTATGGCATACCTCACTCAGGACACAATACAGTTGGTTGCATAGATACATAGATACACAGACAGATAGATTGGTATATATATTGATATATTGGTATATATCTATATCTATCTATCTATCTATCTATCTCTATATATATATATATATATATAGAGAGAGAGATAATATATACATATATATATATATATATATATATATATATATATATATATATATATATATATATAGATAGATAGATAGATAGATAGATAGATAGATAACACTTTATTGTCATATAGATCTGAAATTTGTCTTGCGTCTAAAAGTATAGGCCTGCAGCATTGCAGCTAAGTCTAAGTGTAATCCCAATACACAAATGGAACAGGTGTATGGGCTGCAATTGTTATACCTACTTTATGTGTCTACTGTGTGAACTGAGAAGAGAAATGTAAGCATAATGTCGGCTACCTGATTGGTGACCTGGTCCTCATGTTTGAGGAAGAGAGATATGACCCCCAGCTGACCTTTTTGTCCCTCTCTTTTGTATTTCTCCTGATCCAATCATATTCTTTCTCTCTGTGTTTTTCTCTTCCCCACCTTCCTGCTTGACCTTCATGTCTCGGTAGTTTTTGCTTTGTTTTCCTTTCTTGTCCCGTTGGTTTTATTTCCTCCGACTTTGGTCATGCAAACCAATCCCATCTGTTCGTACCGCCACTTCAAGCAAGAGCAAAGCTGCTTGTCCAAACAGGCTCAGAAATGTAGCAAAAAAACAATAAATCTATCACAATATCTGTGTGCATGCGTGTATGAGAGAGAATGAAAGAGAACAAAAGAGAAAGGTATAGGGGTATAGAAGTGTATATATATATATATATATATATATATTTATATACACTCTCTGGTTGTCACTCACTTGTGACTGGTTAATCATGTCTTAAATACACATTGTGTGTTCTCACACTGACAAAGCTGAGGATGGAAGTCATCAAGAAACCCCCTAAAGCACAGAACAATGTTTACACAGAGTACAGTATACTCCTCTCTCTTTCTTTTCTCTCTTACTTTCCTTTTCACTCACTCATTTCCTCTCTTTCTTTTCTCTCTCTCTCTCTCCCTGCTTATACAGCTGTGCATTTAAATGTTGTGCACCACCACTATGTTGAGGAAACAGCCCTGAAGGCAGGGCATCCTACACCATGGGAACCCTTCCACGCCTCTCTGTGTCTTTCCTGTAAACAGAAACGGGCGTAATTTATTTTAAAACACAAACAACACACAAAAAAGCACCACCTGTCTTTCTCAGCTTGCCCTCCCCTCCGGTGACAAGGGCCTTGTGATTGGGGTGTGCTCCATTTTTGCCTGCACTGTCTAGGTGGATCAACACAAAACACAGGCAAACAATGAAGCAACAGTTTGGAGACACCAATCCCTTTGGGGGTGAAGTTGAATAGAGAAACACAGGGGAATCCAGAGGAGCATCCTGTTGGCCAGGGGGCCAGGTTGGGCTCGTGTGCGTACAGCTCGGCTCTGTCTCTCATGGCAGGTGCGAGGGAGATAAAAGATAGATGAGGGTGGCGTGATACACAAACCCATGTATCAGACACCCCTGAGTGTTTTACCAGATCACAATTAGCTAGCATTCTCTTTGATGAAAGTTGACACTAGAGGTACACAATAAGTGAATATCTGGTGTTAAAGAAGAAACTAGCCAGCTACCGAACCACTGAAAAAAGCATGCAGACCTTATACAGGTAGAATACACTAAATCCTAGCTGGTACCTTCCATGTCTGAAATTTTCACAGGACTCTCCAACCTGAGACACCAAAGCACAAAATGCAGTCTGGGGGTTCAAGAGATTTGAACTAGCTGACCAGTGGGATAGACAGGTATGAGTTGCTGTCCTTCCCACACAAACACATACAGTCAGGGATCCCACTGGAGGCAGTAAAATCAGTATGATCCTAAAGGCCTGGCACTGACAGGGGGCACTGTAGAACATTTCAATATCATAACCAATGTTTCAAGGGGTAGGAGGCCCAAAACGATTTTCTGTCATAGGGCCCAAAATCTCTAGCAGCGCCCCTGCATACAGTTGTAACTCAATCGAATAAAAAAATGATTAAATTACATCCAATGAAGCTGCTATGTGTTGTTCTTGTATGATACTTTGGGTTTCAAGATGTGTCAAATGCAGCTTTGCATTTTACTCTTGCTTAGGTGTTAATGACATACAGCTGTTTGTTCACATTCTGTTACTGTTTCTGGGTCATGTTTGGGTGTTTTAAACTAAAAATGATTACATATAATATTACACCTTATTTCCTTTTTAATCCAAAATATTATTTGTATTATTTTATGTTTGATGATTCGTATTACTTAATGTTGATGCTCAGACTACATGTTATATGTAAGTTTCAGTGTATACATGTATTGCGTGACATACGCAGGGGACTCTTAATTTGACCTGTGCTGAATTGATAGGGCAAACGTTCCCAGAATCATCTGGATATGCCACAGGCACTGATGGGTTGCCGGTGCTGTGATGTAAGAAACGCAGCAATAAATACTAAAATGTGCTCTTCTGAACTGAGTGATCTTCAATGCCTTGATGAACAAGGAAAACATTCTGCACATAAATATGAGACAGAGACAAAGAAACCTTAACAAGGAATGTACAACATTACCTCACCAGACCAGCAAAACACATTATGTCATCATAATAGAGACTATAAGCATCAGCCAATGGCGTAACATACATCATAATGGATAGTTACATGTTCCATTATATGCATGCATAGCAGCCCTGCCTCTTTTCAAACAATAACATGACAGGAACTGCATTGTTGACATTTGGTATGTAATTAAAGTCAAGTCAAGTAGATATTTATTGTCATTTCAGCCATATACACACTACATAGTGAGACGAGACAACGTTTCACCGGGAACAACTGGTGATACACGTAACTGTTAAAACACAGTATGGACAAGACAGATACGCAAAAGTGCCTACATACACTATTGCGGGACTACACAGATTCACTCACACATTCACACACGTACTCACACACACAACTACACACGCACGCGTGCACACTCTTGTACACATATGTACATACAGTACAACACAGTTGTAAACAAGGCAGGTCAAAGTTACAGGTGACCTAAAACAAACACGCTAGACAGGGCATGGCTTTTAGCAGCATGCTTACTGTGTAGTTGCAGGAGGGTTATTCACAGCAACAAACTGACACAATAGCAGTATGAATTTGTAATCACCATAAACTATTTGAACATTCCGCACCAATCACAACACACATCAGTGACTTCCTATCACAATGTCAGTGACAGCAATGTCAGAGGCACATATTACGAGCAACCATCAACTCCCCCTCAAGACAATATTTTGTGTTCACTTGAGTGTCTCTACTCTTGTAGAAACCACATATACATGGTCGCTCGCTTGCTCATGCAGTCAGGTGTTTCCCGTGGGAGTGTGTGTTTGTGTGTGTGTCTGTGTCTGTCTGTGTGTGTGTGTGTGTGTGTGTGTGTGTGTGTGTGTGTGTGTGTGTGTGTGTGTGTGTGTGTGTGTGTGTGTGTGTGTGTGTGTGTGTGTGTGTGTGTGTGTGTGTGTGTGTGTGTGTGTGTGTGTGTGTGTGTGTGTGTGCGTGCTGGGCTGATGTGAGCTAAAGCACAGATCTGGCACAGCAGCAGCAGTGGGATAATTGCCAGGAATTAGCATGCATGCACTGGCATTAGCATAGCACAAGCAGGAGCAGGCAGGAAGAGGAGAGAAAGAGAGTGAGAGAGAGACAGAGAGAGAAAATAAGAGAGGGATGGAAAGATAGAACGAGTGAGGGGAGAGGAGGAGAGATAAATAGAGCAAAAAGAAAGAAGGAGAGAGCAAGGGATAGAGGGAGGGAGAGAGATAGAGGGAGGGTGTGATCATGTTTAGAAGTGTCGACACGGCGGAGAGGAACACGGGACCCAATTACTGACAGCAGGGAGGCTGAGCTTTAAACAGCCATGCAGCTCTGGGCTGCCAGAGCCCTCAGACCTTGTGTGTGTGTGTGCGCATGTGTGTGTGTGTGTGTGTGTGTGTGTGTGTGTGTGTGCCCCTCCCCTCCTCTTTGATGCCCTCCTCTCTCCTCAGCTCTATGCGCTCCTCTCCTCTCCTTTCCTCAGCCCTGCTCGTCTTTCAAACTGTCAGACTACTTCTGAGATGGGGGAGATGTAGCAGCTTTGGAGAGACTGTGTATGTATGTGAGTGAGTGAGGGTGTGTGTGTGTGTGTGTACGTTAAGAGAGAGAGTGTGTGTGTATGTATGCCTATGTGTGTGTAGCAATTTAAAGAAAAGTAGTCATATCTACAAACACATAAGTGTCACACACATTAAGTGATTGAGACTTTGAGAGTGTTTTTGTGAACATGAATGTTGTATAAGTACTTTTGTGTGTGTGTGTGTGTGTGTGTGTGTGTCTTATGTGTGTATGTTTGTGTGTGTGTGTGTGTGTGTGTGTGTGTGTGTGTGTGTGTGTGTATGTTTGTGTGTATGTTTGTGTGTGTGTGTGTGTGTGGGGGGGGGGGGGGTCAGTGCATCATACGGTGGTAATGATGACAGCTAGAGATATGCAGACATATCTTTTCTTCCCCCACCCCTCTTTTCCTCTCCCCCCATCTCTCCTCTCCTTCACTTCTCCTCTCCTACTCAACCCTAATGTCCTCATCTCTCCTCTCCTCTACTCCTCATTCCCCATGTCCTCTTCTCTCCTCTCCTCTTCTCCTCATCCCGCATATCCTTATCTCTCTTCTTTTCCTCTTCCCCCCTCTCCTCTCCTCCTCCCCTCCCCTCTCCTCTCCTCCTCTCCTCTCATGTCCTCATTTCTCCTCTCCACTTTTCTCTGTTTCTCTGCAGTGAGTTTCCTACTACTCACTACTCAGGAACACTCCTGTTGTGAGCAGGCATCCTTAAACTGTCCCAATAGGTCTCTCTCTCTCTCACACACACACACACACACACACACACACACATATATACACTTTCACAGGCGCATACACACACAATAGATAACTAACTATAATGATATTTCACACTGACCAACAATAACGTAAATCTGTCCTCATGTGAATAACTCATGTCTAAAATTCCATGGTTTCTGATTGTCTATCAACCTTTTATCATTCTAAAAATTGCACTGGAAGTGATCCCAATGATATTTTGCACATGTCTAGTTGTCTATAGTTGTACATTGTCATTCATATTAATTAGAGCGATTTATTTGTCATTATAGTTATAGTGTGCAGTATTCTCTGGACCTAATACTGGGGACATCACTAATAAAAGGGATTTTCCAGATATTCCAGTGTCGTGCAACCTACAGTCCTACTACAACCAGCTAACAAAAAATGAGGTTCCTTGTCCTATAAGTTAGTTTAGTTGCCATTTTGTTTGTGCCCTTCTCATTCTTTTTCCTACCAACAGAACACATTGAGCTTGAACAAGGCTATGGGCTGAAACGTGCCAGAATATCCCTTTCACTGATTTTTTCACTGGTTTTAGAGTTGTGCAAATTAGGATCAGCTGGTGCAATTAATAAATGGTTGGAACGGTCCATCTGCAAAACTGGAAGGGACTGTTAGCAAACTTTGAAAATGGCCAATTATGAGCTTAGAGCTAGAACATGTATGTCACATACCTGTACCTATGGTATAATCTGTAATATAATGTAATCTCTTCTTTTAATTTACCATTGTAGGACTAAACTTGCTTGCATGTGCTTGGATTTTAAAGCATTTAAACATTAGTTTCTTAGCCATAAAGTAACAAGAAAGATACATAGTAACTATATAACATAGGAATACACCACATATGAAGATGTCTTCCTTTCCTTTCTCTTTTCCTAATGTTCTAGAGATGAAGATCTTTGCTTTGTGTTGTATCTGCAGATTTGTGCTTGTCTGCTTCTGTTCCATAAACCCAATCCCACAATGCACCGCTGGACTGGTCTATTCCCTGAGCGAGCCCAATGTTTCCCCTGCAGACATTTGAATTCTGAAGATGTTTACCCAAAACAGCAGGGTGGACTCTTTCATGCCGAGATTGTGCTTTAAGGTAAATCCAATCAAGACAACTCAGCCCAGGACACCCTCTCTTACACTCTGAGCAACAAGACGAAACAGCAAGAAAAAGAACAATAAACTTAGCCAGACTGAAGCACAGAAATAACTATATCACCTGGGACCAAACTACATGACCTGGTTTTCCAAAAAAAAAAAATTGACATGAACTTAAGAACAGACAGTTTTTGGCCAGTGGGCATAAAAACATCCAATTTAGAAGCATGCAGTGCCTAAGTATTGGCAACCATGACCTACGGCGAAGGAATGAAGTGTAGCTGTGGCTTGGTACCCTCAACTGCAAATCAGGGGAAGATAAAACACTACACTGAGATGCAGTACAGCAACAAGGTCTTCAAGGGTGTGTGTGTGTGTGTCTGCCCTTGCCCCGAGACTATGCAGCATCTCATGTGTATCAGATCATCAGTTAACATTCCTCTTCACCCCCTTTTCCAACTCACATGCACACTCTCTCTCTTTCTCACACACACACATGCATACACAGACACACACACACACACACACACACACACACACACACACACACACACACACACACAGAGACACGTGCACGCACACAAACACACACACATACTTTCTTGGCTTAGTTGTGTGAACTTTCATTCAGCACTCACATTCACAAATGCCTGTGCCTTCAAAATATGTTCCACATCATTTCATAGCCTGCTGTAGACTCCTCTGTAATGCTGACGTGTTAATCACATAAACAAAAGCCCAGTCTCAACTCTACTCTGCTCTCTCTCTCTGTGTGTGTGTGTGTGTGTGTGTGTGCGCGCGCTCAGATTATTATTATTACATTTTTTCCTCCCCAGTGCACGGGGCTGCATGGGATGCATGTGTTTGCAATTAGCGCGGAGACAAAGTCCGGTTGTGGTTCCCCTCAGGGGATGAAATCATAAGTTGAGTATCTTCGCCGGATTAAAGGCTTGGATCTTGGGAGGAGTGTTGGAGAGCATGTGGCCTGTGTGTGTGTTTGTGTGTCTGGCGTGAGAAAGGGAAAGAGAGAAACAGATAGTCCAAGAGTGTCCAAGAAAGAATGAGTGAGTGTGGCATGTCAGTGTTTGTGTGCATATTCTGAATCTGTCTTATACTGTCTGTGTATAACTGTGTGTGTGTGTGTGTGTGTGTGTGTGTGTGTGTGTGTGTGTGTGTGTGTGTGTGTGAGAGAGAGAGAGAGTGTGTGTGTGTGTGTGTGTGTGATTAAAGGCTTGGATGTGGGGAGGTGTGCTGGAGAGCGTGCAGAGGGACAGGAGGAGCCCAGCTGCTTATTGGAACTGGGCAGATCTGCCTGGCACTCTCTCTGGCTTTGGCTTCATTCAAAACAACACACAGAAGAAGATGAACAGAGAAGAAGAAAAGGAGGGGAGAGAGTGAGTGAGAGAGAAAGAGAGAGAGAGTTGGATTTGGGAAAGATAGAGAACAAGTGACAGACATACTGAGAGAAAAAAGATTAGAAATGAGAGAGAGAGAGAATATAACTCCAGAGGAGACTAGCGAGTGATTGATGAAATTTTACATGCCCTCTTCCCACTTCCTGCTTAATGCCAAGAAAACGTTCTGCACTTTGCACTATGACCTCCTCTGCCAGTTGAACTTGAGGCATACCACTGCCACCATCACCCGTGCCATGGCTTGTTTCAGCTTGGGTTAATGTGGTAAATGGTAATGTAATAAGATCTAATGTACCGTTTCGGACAGAGAAAAGTTAAGACACAAATCAAATCAAATTTAACGGGTCAGGCTTCTTGGTCACTGTGAAGGCCAAGTCTTGCCACGAAATGTCAGAAAACATGCAGTCCTGGACCACAATAGATTTTGTAATTTGTGCCCTTGTAAAGGAGTTATTGGATAGGCCTGTGTTATCCTAGGATGTTGAAACTCTTAAGTCATGCCATCATGATTTTGTGTAAGTTAAAGCTAAGCTGAGCTGTATTAGAATGTTCATGTACTGTGGAAAAGCAAGCATCAGATTCCACTGTATGCATTTTCATGTATGCCTTGCGTGAGAGTCAGTGCCTTGTGTTACAGAGAGCTTGCCAAACAGATATGGGGAAATTCTGTCTTTTTTTGTTTATTTTCTATATGTATGGTGTATGGTGCGTGGATGGGTTCTTGATCTTGATCATCTGGTCTTGATTATCGTGAAAAGCTAATCGTGCAATGAAAGGTATGACCTCGTCCAGGAAAGCCCTGGTAAATATGACTTTTTGCTTGTTAAATATTTTTAACTTCAACAGAGTGGGCAAACACTGGC
>JAIFZK010000015.1:11452500-11455000 GCA_027481765.1 Tenualosa thibaudeaui | reverse complement strand
GGGCCTCCACACCATACAGAAGGACAGCAGCCATGTTGCTCCTTTAAAAGGTACCATATGGAGATCATTATTTTTTTTTATTTCAAAGTTATGCCATATAATGTGTAATATATAGTCTGTGGACCCTGAGTATGTTTGTGTGTGTCTATGTGTGTCTATATTTGCATTGTTATTCTTCCCCCGTTTACTTTCTATGTAAACGGCATTAAAGTCTGAAACTACTTTCCCCCAGAGGACAATGAAGTTTAGCTTCTCTTGTCATTCAAACAAAACTAAGAAATAGCATGAGAATGTTGGGGGTGTTAAAACAGCAAATAACCTCTAAAGTTACCATGCAAAAACCAGCTCCTTTGTAATTCCATGGTAGTGTGTCACGCGGCACTGTTTTAAATACCACTATATGAGTCACCAGAGGAGTGCTGCCTTCAAGACTACTCAAACCATACAAAATTCTGCATAGCTCTGAATACTCTCATTATATCTGGGATGCTATATTAGGGTTAGTCATTACAGTGGGTGTTCTCTAAAATTGCAGTTATTATTTAATAAAATATGGAAATTGTGTGTTCCAATCTCAGCTGTAAAAAAAAAAGTCTTGGCATGACAGATCTGGCATCACCTAAGGCATCAGACTCTGCCACAAGTTTGGCAGGTCATTGTGTAAACAGACGATTGTCATGCAACACTGAAACACAATGCATGCAATTAAATGACTACAGTCCTCCCCTTGCTTCTCTTATTGTAATTTTGTTGAGAGCACTTCTTTCATAATGAGGGTTGTAAGAACATGTGTTGGAGAGAAGGAAAGAACCATAAGTTGCAGATTCAGATAGGTGATCTTTTAGTTCCGTGCTTTTTCACAAGGGGGAGGGGGGAAAAATACCCATTCATGCAGACCAGAGTCGAGACCTCATAAGCTCATACCAAAGATCATTGAAAGTTTATATTGTGACCTTATGTGACACTCCCACTTTTGCAGAATGGAACTATTTACGTTTGCTCATATAGTAACAACAATATGTTGCTCTGTCTTTAGTGATGAAGTAAACAAAACAGAAAGAAGTGTTAGCTTAACCATCTAAAGCCTGAAAAACAAATAAACAAAAACATTTGACTTTCTACTTTGCTTCCATTGTTTCTTGTGCAAAATGCACAGTAAACATGGCATTCATCACTACATTTGATACTGACCCACATTTTGGTTTCAGAACTATGGAATTAACATTCTTTTTTGTAATAGCATGTGATGGAAAAAAGATAGTGTGTGTAGTGGTAACAGCATGGCGTCTGCATTACAGAATCTAATTGTCTGCATAAATCTGTGCAGCGACTGTCTCAGTGAGTCATCCAGAGCTGTGATAAAACCCTGAACGTGGCTTCATCCATCCATCCGCCCAGCCACTCTCTCCCACAGACGCCTGGGTCTTTGCCATGTGTTCACCCTCACTTTGGGCTGCTAGCGCGTGTGACCGGAATGTGTACTTGGACCCTTGCTGGCTCACATTGACATGGTGGTTTTGACTCAGCTCACGCAGGGAGTTGAGTTGCGTGTTTGGCCCTTAGTGTGTTTGGGCTTCAAAGTGAATGGGGGAAAGAAAGAGGAGAGGGCTGAGGGGGTAAGAGGGAGTAATGCATTTTTTTTAGGTGGGGTGGGGTGGGGGGGCTGTTGTTTTGATTTGAAATTGTATTTCTTCACGCATGGCTGACAATGGAAGAAAGGAATCGTCAGGACTGCAGGCATGCCTCAGGCCATTCTCTGCTTGCTTGCTGTTGCCTGCATGGCCACTCCTGCAATCTCCCAGACCAGGGGCCTATGGAAGCTTCCAGAAGCATCTGCCACTGACCAACATCCAGAGACGTAAACGGCCCATTTGTACAGTACAGTTTCACTCTCTGGAGAAGAATGAATGGTTTTAGGTCTGTTCTGAAACACCTAAGATTTCCCAAACCTGTCCTGTGGTTACTGTTATCCTCTTCACTCGAGCATCAGACACTGACTTCAAAATCAAAACATCTGCATTTGGACCATTCTGGACTACACATCTGGACCACTGATTCTAGTTCAGTGTTAAAAGTACTCTCACAGTCTGGAGTATTGCTGTTGTTCATGCAGGGGCATGTCTGCATGATGCCAGGGGTGTATAATACAACCTTGTAAAAACAGTCAGACCTTGACACATTTCTATCTGTTCATAATTCTCAGTGCTTGGGCACGCTGATTTGAGCCGGTTTGTTCACAGCTCATTAATAAGATTTATTTATGAGGGTTGGTTTATTTGTCTCTGGCCTTGGGCAAAGGCCTGTCTCTGACAAGGTGCAATGACTGTGTGTGTGTGTTTGTGTAGAAGGTTGTTGGAATAAAATGCTAACATTTACCATCTTGTGTGTGTGTGTGAGTGTGTGTGCATGTGCGTGTGTGTGTGTGTGTGTGTTTGTGTTTGTGTAGAATGTTGCTAGAATAAAATGCTATCATTTATCATCTTGTGTGTGTGTTTGTGTA
>JAIFZK010000015.1:11417500-11447500 GCA_027481765.1 Tenualosa thibaudeaui | reverse complement strand
TCCAGGCCAACAGAGGGGGGGTTTACATGGCACACACTGACATGACACATACAATGATGGTAGGCAGATATGCTCATTGCTATACTGAAAAGCGGCACCAACTTTTATTCGCTCTCTGGAGTTCTCAAGCAGGCTGATTCTAAATGTTCCCATATCAAGCACTGAATCCTCAAACACATAAAGAAATCTCATGATTGGTTCATGCCAGTTAAGTCTTTATCTATCTATCTATCTATCTATCTATCTATCTATCTATCTATCTATCTATCTATCTATCTATCTATCTATCTATCTATTTTTTATATATGGTGGCTCTCCTTTAAAATTGGTGAAATGCACACCCTTACGGCTCTCATCCCTCAGAGTTGACATTCCCTGCAGTCTTTTTCTCATTCTTATCTCATTTCTCATCTCCATCATGGCAACTCACATGGTTTAGTCATTACTGCTGCACTCACTCTAAATTCTCCCAATGTAAGATGGCCAACACAAATTTCTGATATGCCAGAAATTCAATCTGGAGTTGGGAGGTTGATTGTTACGTTTTCCCTGCTCAATGACAAATTGGACAAAAATTTGACCTGAATCCGAAGTTTGGAGGGTCTGTCTGTCTAAATCTGGCTTTATATTGGCCTGAAATCAACTTGCATCTGTTCGACCTCATGGCGAAGGCCTTCAGATCTAGTTTATGTGCAGATAAAGGACTAATTCTAGGAAACTGTGAACTGCAGAGCAGGGCCTCTGGGACAGGGTGGAGTATAGGGCTGAGAGATACATTCAACACTTTGACTGGGGCAAGACGCCAATGTAAAGACACGTCAAGGCCAGACTCGTCACGTGTTTGGCAAAACATTTACAAGTGAGATGGCGTTTACCATTGTCATAACAGTTGGCAACACCATGAGCAAGGAGTGCATTGGCAGAGCCATTGTGGATATTTACATTTATGACTTTTGCACTGAAGGTTGGCTAACGTGATAAGACAGATTTGATGTGGTGTGTGGCATGTAATGTGTGTCCTGCGAGCATAAATTCTTCATGGGGTGACAAGCATGATAGAGAGGCCCAATAAACTGTCCTTGTCGTTTTTAATCTTACTATTCAAACAAACAAGTGCTTGTGAAAACATTAGCTGCACAAAGGACAATGGCCTTGCGTGATTGCTTGTTGCTACGGCAGTGTAAACATCAGGTGCGAGCTTTCAGATCAACTCACTGGAAAGCACTGACAGGGATAACCATCATCTGTCAAACTGAGTGCCTGAACAGCTTCAAATTCCCTGATTCATCACATATGCAATTGCATACACACACACACACACACACATAAACATACACACACACACACACACGCGCACACCTATACACACACCTACATGCATGCATGCATAAACACATACCTTGACCCAGTGAGGTGTGAAATAAGGCCCGCTGATGGAGGCAAACAAACCAGAGGGCGAGATGTCATCTGATGACAGACAGGCAGGAGAGGGAGGGGCAGTTAAACTTATGCCAGCAGGCGTGTAGTGGTGCAGTGCAGTGGTGGTGGTGGTGGAGTGGTAGGTGGAGCAGTTGGTGTTTGATGGGGCCCCAGCATCCATCATCCAGGGTTCATGAACAGGGCAGTGAGGCTGGCAAAGGCCTCAGAAGGCTGGCAGACACTAAAGTATAGCTCCTAGCCCTGTCTGTGCTGCTCTGCACCATGTTTCCTCTTGCACAAAGGAAAAAGGTAAACAAACAAACAAACAAACCAACCAACAAACAGACAGACAATTAAAGGCTGGGAAGTAATTGGCAGATATGTAAACAAATAAATAAATAATGAATAAAATGTATAAAAAAACCAATACATACAGACTGTGAAGTATAGACTGATATGTGACAAGTGAATGAAAGAGTTTTATTATTGTGTTAGCAATAGGGAAACATTCGATAACCCAAGCTACCTTACGGGCAAAGTGCTCTCTTCTTCCTCTTTTTCTCTCTCTCTTTCTCTCTCTCTCTTTTCCTGAAACTGTGATGCATTTGCTGAGGGAAGAAAAGGCCAATTAGAGTAATGCTTTAAGGCTGGCAAATTGTGACACAAGAGATGTTTTTGGATGGGAACCATTTAAGATATACCCATGTCTCAGGGAAGTTTTCAGACCCAAAAAATGAAGTATATCAAATCCGGTGATGTAATCTCAAAAAAAAAAAAAGAAAAAAAAAGCCCTTAGGACAGTTATGAAGCTGTGACTTGTTCTAGTTTTTCACAGTTAATGAAAACCAGGCTATCCAGAAAGCCAGCTCCTCTCCCGTCTCACTCTTCTCTTATTCTCTTACTGCTGTGTTTATCTTGGCACCATTTGAGTGACAGGCGGATCTCAGACCTGTTGCTTTGCCTTGGGTGCTTGCGGTAATTACATGGGGAAGGGGCTGAACATCAGAGGCAGTTCATGATGTGGTTACATCTGCAGTGGGATCCACAGATCACTTGCCAGAACTGTTGTGTGTGTGTGCGTGTGTGTGTGTTTCATTCCGTCTATTTATTAAAGGGAATTGCTTAATAGACCTTGAAAAAATGCATTGACAGCCCATCTGCAAGCGATCATCAGCAGGTCAGGAAGCTGTTGGGTTTATCAGTTTTCATTTGAACCAAGAGAGAAATGAAACCCACTGCTGGTCAAGTTTTTCTTTTGTGTGTGTGTGTGTGTGTGTGTGTAAATATTAAATATATATTGGGGAATGACCAAACTTTTGAGATGTGTATGTGAATCCACTTTGCTATATTTGCACTGCTGTCTTTTTCCACACACAAATACACAAATACACGTCATGCTTTGTCCAAAACTACATGGCCTCAACTACAAGTCTTCTCAAACACTTCCGCAGACATCCTGGTTAAGACTTTAGGTTATCGGTACCCCTAAACTGTGGCTTATAACCAACCTGACAATGTATACAATGTACGCACCATATACAGCATACAGTGCATCCAGAAAGTATGCACAGCGCTTTCCATATTTTGTTATGTTACAGCCTTATTCCAAAATGGATTCAATTCATTTTTTTCCTCACAATTCTACACACAACACCCCATAATGACAACATGAAAAAAGTCTTTGAGATTTTTGCAAATTTATTAAAAATAAAAAAACTAAGAAACCACATGTACATAAGTATTCACAGCCTTTGCTCAATACTTTGTTGACGCACCTTTGGCAAGTCTTTTTGAATATGATGCCACAAGCTTGGCACACCTATCTTTGGGCAGTTTTGCCCATTCCTCTTTGCAGCACCTCTCAAGCTTCATCAAGTTGGATGGGAAGCGTCGGTGCACAGCCATTTTCAGATCTCTCCAGAGATGTTCAATCGGATTCAAGTCTGGGCTCTGGCTGGGCCCCTTAAGGACATTCACAGAGTTGTCCTGAAGCCACTCCTTTGATATCTTGGCTGTGTGCTTAGGGTCGTTGCCCTGCTGAAAGATGAACCGTCGCCCCAGTCTGAGGTCAAGAGCGCTCTGGAGCATGTTTTCATCCAGGATGTCTCTGTACATTGCTGCATTCATCTTTTCCTCTATCCTGACTAGTCTCCCAGTTCCTGCCACTGAAAAACATCCCCACAGCATGATGCTGCCACCACCATGCCTCACTGTATGGATGGTATTGGCCTGGTGATGAGCGGTGCCCGGTTTCCTCCAAACATGACGCTTGCCATTCACGCCAAAGAGTTCAATCTTTGTCTCATCAGACCAGAGAATTTTGTTTTATCATGGTCTGAGAGTCCTTCAGGTGCCTTTTGGCTCCAGGCAGGCTGCCATGTGCCTTTTACAAAGAAGTGGCTTCCATCTGGCCACTCTACCATACAGGCCTGTTTGGTGGATTGCTGCAGAGATGGTTGTCCTTCTGAAAGGTTCTCCTCTCTCCACAGAGGAACGCTGGAGCTCTGACAGTGACCATCGGGTTCAATCCTGTCTCTGAGGTCTACAGACAATTCCTTTGACTTCATGCTTGGTTTGTGCTCTGACATGCACTGTCAACTGTGGGACAGGTGTGTGCCATTCCAAATCATGTCCAATCAAATGAATTTACCACAGTTGGACTCCAATTAAGCTGTAGAAACATCTCAAGGATGATCAGTGGAAACAGGATGCACCTGAGCTCAATTTTGAGCTTCATGGCAAACGCTGTGACTACTTATGTACATGTGGTTTCTTAGTGTTTTTATTTTTAATAAATTTGCAAAAATCTCAAAAAGACTTTTTTCACGTTGTCATTATGGGGTGTTGTGTGTAGAATTGTGAGGAAAAAATGAATTGAATCCATTTTGGAATAAGGCTGTAACATAACAAAATATGGAAAGAGTGAAGCGCTGTGAATACTTTCCGGATGCACTGTACAGAGACACACAGAGAAGGAGACAATGAATCATGTAATAAACTTGTTGTGTTGTTCACATATTACAAGAAAGTGTAGCACCATCTTTTGCAACTTCTCACTCCACATCCCTACTTTGCTGTATCTAGGGTGTGAAGGGAGCCCAGCTCTGGGATCTGCCTGCATGGATAATGACTAGGGTGAGCTTCATGCATTATGGATTACAGGCCAAGGATTCCCATGGAGAGATGATTACTTAATTATCCATCGTTAGCACACAGCCAACTACCACTGGTTCAACAGGACCCCCTCCTCCACACACACACACACACTCTCACACACACACACACATACACTCACATAGAGAGAGAGAGAGAGAGAGAGAGAGATGCGTGCACACACACACACGCACACACTGTCAATTATAAATGCTCATTAGGCATTAAAACAAGAAAATACTCTGTCAGCTTTGACCCATTTATTAGTTTAAGCAAATGAGTAAAAATGTGCTTCTTGGCCTCTGAGACTCCAAGCTGATGGGAATGTAATGTGATTCTTCTGAACCCTGCTGATTTCAGTTGGATTTATTATTATTATTATTATTAATAATAATAATAATAACAATGAAAAAAAAAACACACACACTTTCCAAATCAGTCTACAGGTCTCTTGTTTGGCATCCCTTTTCTTCCCAGAAAGCTCCATTTATTCATTCCTTGACTTATTTAATAGCACAGGGCCTAGGCAGACTTTCACTCGCAAAAGAAATGTGACACTTTCTGTATTTTTTGTGTTAGTTCTCCTCCTTCAAAAGCTTGAGAATATTTGACCCAAGGTAACCTGTGGTCAGACTCAAAAGGCATTGAAAGGAAATAACAGGATAGGGTCCTTTTGGATGAATCCAATGTTTAATCTCTTATGCACCCATACACAGATACGTAAGTATACACACATACTGTATATCAAAGACAGATATACACAGCCCACACACCCTGAACACACACACATACACACACGCGCACATTCTCGGGATGTGTGGCCATATCAATCCAGAGGCCCCTCCTCATCTGGTCCCTCTGATGGAAAATATTGCAGCAGTTTTACGAGCTGCCAACGCACACTGTAGGTAAAACCATCTCATCTCAGAGGCTTTCACTAATTACTGGCAGCAGATGAAGGCTGAAATCAAAGATGACTTGGTAAATGGTTCCACATGCAGAGATGCTCAGACTTAGACCTGCCATCAGTGTAGGGGCAGATGCATGGCTCAGAAATCTGCTATCATTTGCTTTGCACAGGCGCCAGCATCTTCAACAATGGCAGCATTTGCTTACATTTACCCACAGTTTTATATTTATGGAAAACAAGTAGAGCATCGTCCAAACATTTAGCACTTCTGCCATTTGCCCATTGCTTATCACCTGAAAAGTTTAAGTTTGATGTTGAGGTCCAGTGTTTTTTATGCTCATCAATATTTCTTTTGTCCACAGTCGCTGATTTGATTGAATTTCACCAACTTTCCATTCTCTCTCTAACTTGCTCCTAGCTGTATCCTGTCTGAACGATGAGTGAAGGTCATTCCTGAATCTCCACTGTCTATAGGCCTATCTCACGTCTCTCTGGGTTCTTGCAATTCGACTCGTATTCCAGCTTATCCAGGACTATTCCAGTTTATAGTCCTTTTTCCCTCTGTGACCCCACCACCACCCACTCAACATACACACACACACACACACACACACACACACACACACACTCACACTCTCTCTCTCTCCCACACTTGATTCCCCACCTACCTAACTGTGTGCGTACCCTCTCTATTCAGAGTTTCAAGGTGTAAAACTTGTCTCTGTAAATGCAGGTGAAAGCATCTAAATTTTTCACTGAGGCTTCTGCCTCGTCTCACAAGGTTGTTTTTGACAAAGTTCCTCCGCCACCTCCACCACACTTACCACCATCCTTCTCGAGACCCTCCCACCACCACCCACACCCCCCTTGCACCAACAACTGAGTGACAGATCCTTTTGTCTGCAAAACAAGGCCTGGAAGAGGAGTTTAATGACGCCGTGTGTTGACACGTTCAAATAGGTGCTGACAAGCCAGTGGAGCTCTGCTCTCTATACTTCAGGTAGGAGAACAAGAGGAAAAGCAGAAGAAGAAGAAGAAGAAGAACTATGGAGGGGGAGATGCGGAAGGAATCTTTCAGTAGATTGGCTGGCCGGCACTGGCCAGGCAGGCTCTGGCTGCTGAGAGCAGGAGAGTCATAGTCGGCAGGGTGTCTCTGGATCTGATAACAATCACAGTGAGCTAGAATTCCCTGGAATCCCCTCAGCAAAACATGAGACTCACAGGAGCCTCATGTCTCGCAAGGCAAGTTTTTCTCTCTCTCTCTGCAGTAGTGTTTCTTTCACCCCCACCCTCTCTTTTGGGCAAAAAAATGACACCGCTGACAGCCTAAACTTGGTCCCATCACAGCTGAGATAAGCATCATGGCCGCTGACAGGCCCTGTGGCTTGCAAAGCATATTGTTTTACTCTGTGTGTGTGTGTGTGTGTGTGTGTGTGCTTTGGAAATAGAGAGAAGAGTCGTATTGAGTTGTGTTTGCACTGCACTGACCATGACAGAAAGCACATGTCTTCCTCCTCACCTTCCACAATCATAAATACCAATCAGAGAGGACATGCTTACAAAATTGAATTCTTTACATGCCAGTTTTATCAGACAAAACACCTGACTCCAATCGCAGTCTCTGATCTAGTAAACACCATTCTGACCCACCCAATCATAGGCCAGGTTGTTTAAGAGTGCTGTGGTCAGCAGGCAGCTGCTGGCTGCCTTTAGTCTGTGTGTTGATTCAGAGGCCCTGGGCTGTGACTGCCTTGCCTGGGCAAGCGACTGTGGTCTATCCCCGCCCTGCTTTTATCAGTGGATTCCTATCAGTGGAGACAGATAGACAGACAGGGCCCTCTGACTTAACAACTCACTGCTCACTAGAAATCATCTCACTGACACCCAGGCCAGGACAGAGTAGAGAGCACAGTGAAGCAAAGGTGCTGGAATGCTGCTTGACAATGTGATTGTTTCAAATCACGCTATTGTATGTGTGTGTATATGTGTGTGTGTATGTGTGTGTGTGTGTGTGTGTGTGTGTGTGTGTGTGTGCACGTGACTGCAACAGGACATGTTGCTGTTCTAAATAAGCAGAAAAGATAATAGACAGAAATTACAGACACGCAAAAACAAAATCGCCATGTAGTATTTCTTGGTCTGGGAAAAAAAACAACCAGTGGAATCCAATGGAAACATGGAGAGAGAATCAGAGAGGGTGGTGTGTGTGTGTGTGTGTGTGTGTGTGTAATATCTAGTCTGTAGTCTGTGAAGATATCTAACACAGAATTCTAATAATAAAAATATGATCCTTCACTGAAAATACCACCATGGAAAAAAAAAAAACCTCTGACTCTTTCCATGTGTGTATGAGTATCTACAGTATGTGTGTGGTCATACTCAAGCACACACACACACACACACACACACACACTCATTAGAACAGCAAATCCACCCATTCTGTTGCAGTTTACTCAGGATATGACTTTAAATGTCTTATTGAAACCAGAGATTTTGGTTCCTCCATCCAGCCAAATTGAAAGAACGAGAGGAAAATTCTCCTCCAAGCTGTTCTTCTCTCAACTCTTACAAACCCTTTGGGCCTTCTAAAATCCACCCCAAATAGAGAGAGAGAGAGACAAGGAGTGCAAAAGAGAGAAAGAGAATGAGACATGGTGATAATTGTCTCCTGGTACTGACAAAAGAGGATAGGCAGAAACAAGCAACATCAAGGTCTACTCTACTGTGACATTTTTTAATAGCCAGGGTCTCAGTCCTACAACCAATCAGACTAATGATTCCGATGATGGGTGCGCCATGACTTAAAACTAAATACGTTTTAAGCCCACCTCCATCATGTTGGGGGTAAAAGTCTATTTTTGATGGATGCAGTCTCAGGAACATAGGGATGTATCGATGTATCGCCAACTGTGTGAGGTTGAGATGAAAAATTAATCGTGGTACATTTCTTTAAATTATTTTATTGAAAAGCAAGCCATAATTTAGCTACTTTCTGTAGGCCCACTGAGAGCGAGATAGGCATGCTTGGGCAAATAGACTTAACAAGAATAGAAGAGCTAAACAAACTCCTGTCCAGTTCTTGTGAATGCCTGCCATCAATCATCGCAAAATGTTAAAGGGATACCAGGCAACATTTTTAGATTAATTTACCAACTAATTTACCAGCATTTCGGTTATATGTCCCATTACAAGGTGAATGAAGGCTCTTTTGGTAACAAATATGTTTTTAAATTGAGTCTCCCACATCCCTACAGGCAAAAGCAAGAAAGTGGAGATTTTTTAGTTCTGGATGTCTGTATTTACCTCGGTAAATAATATAACTGAAAATGACACAGAGGGTGGTGCAGTGGTGCAGTTAGCTAAGGCATCCATGCCATAAACCCATAAATCCTATCTCTCTTCCACTTATTACCAGTCACCAGTCTCTACTGTCATATCCAATTAAAGGTGAAGAAATCCCCAGAAAATAAAACAAGCCCAAAAAAAGATGCAAGAGTAATTTTGATTACATGAACTTATAGGTCAATACGTTTTCTCAGTGGGCCCTCTTTCACTGCTTGGCCCTAACAACCAAGCTAACTACAGCCCCTATGCACACACACACACACACACACACACACACACACACACACACACACACACACACACACACACACACACACACAGTGTCCCTGGCTGTAGCACCTAGCATTATCAATATGATTTGTGTGTTTACCATTCATAAGATCATTTAAAAAATTCCAAGAAAAGGCTGTAACAGCCACAGACCAGGAGAATGATGGCTAAAACAGAACACAGGAAGGATTTCTTTTTATTTCAATCCATGTCATGAGTGAGCTGGCCAAGATGGAAAAAAGAGGTATTAGTATGTTACGAAATATTGCAGAAAATATAAATTACATTTATGTTGTAATAAAAGATCAGTGCCAAAACAGAAAGAATGTGCTATTATCTCAGTAGACTAAACATCCCTCTCTATTATCTGCAGAGGACTGAAATCATATCCCGCCAGTGTGATTCCAAAGACACTAGGAGTCCCTTGGCTATTGTTCTTCACACAGCTCAGGCCTCAGATCAGATGCAACAGCTGAGTAGTTCTGGGACTTGGCTCTATGTTAGGGTGAGTGATCGGTGGTGGTTTGGTTGCTGTGTAACTCTTGGTTTGCAGACTGGTGGACTCACGCAATCAGTGCATTCCCCTCATGTCGTCTGAGAAGAGGTGGAGTTGCACTGCTTGTGGTTAGGGTGCGAGTTGGTCAGTCACACTGAGTTAGGATGAGAGAAAGGAAAGGATTGCAGAGAAAAAAGGAAACGGTGGAGAAAGACATGAAGAAGAAAAGTCTCTCAGAGCAAAATATAAATTCTTGTGTTTGATCCTTTCCTGTTAGGGGAATTGTTTTTTTTTTTCAAAACAAGGATTTTTTTTTGTCTTTTAGACTAGAGATTCTCAGATGGCCATTTTCATGTCATGTTCATCCACTGTGGCTGAGGTTTCATACATGTCAGATGTTTTCTCTCTCCCTCTCCCTTTCTCTCTCTCTCTCTGTCTGTGTCTCTCTCCTCTTATTCCTCCATGAAAGCCATCCTTAAGTGAGAAGCAATTTATTGCGAGGGCTAAGTGCCATCGATGCTGGATTCCAAAGGGGGGCACAGTACTGGTGTGCTGTGGTGCAGAGTGAGACACGGTCTGGAGGAAACCACAGGGCCCAGCTTCACATACACACCCGAATCTCAGAGGCAACACACACACACACACTCATACACACAAACAGACATACACATACATACACACACACAAACACACACACATACACAAACAGACAGACAGACAGACACACATACACAGACACACAC
Organism: Tenualosa thibaudeaui; assembly: GCA_027481765.1. Taxonomy (NCBI): domain Eukaryota; kingdom Metazoa; phylum Chordata; class Actinopteri; order Clupeiformes; family Clupeidae; genus Tenualosa; species Tenualosa thibaudeaui. Next base: position 11,437,164 of record JAIFZK010000015.1, on the reverse strand, counting down.
ACATACATAGACGCAACTTAAAAGTCCAGCCAAACACATACACACTCCTGTTCTTGTAAATATTTACATCACAATCATTCAAACAGGCTTGATAGAAATCCTTTTAGATTCAGCAATAGGCTAATCTAACATCAGATTCACCTGCTATATCTTCCATGTATTTACATGCTGTTCCTTCGTTCTTGCTGTTTTTGGACCTTCTCGTTACCCAGAAGCCCTTGCTTCTTGGACAGGTCTACAGATCTGTACGTAAATCACCATAATTGCATACGCAGGCAAGATGCACTGAATGGCCTCCAAGCCACCGGACCTTCTAAAGAGATGCAAGAGCAGAAACACTTTCCTTGAACAAGAGACTTTAGACTCTAAAGTTGAAACTGTTATTTTGGGCCCTACTTTTAGTGCCCAGATGAGGCGGTAAGAACTGGGCGCAGAATAGTAGATTGCAGACCAACTCTTTCAGTACAGTAGTGCACTGAACAGTCTCTGTTGTAGCATAATGCATTTATATTGTGATGAAAAAGAGTCAGAAGTACTGAAGAGAGAGAGAGAGAGAGAGGGGTGGTGGTGTAATTACTGTTGGGATTTTCAACTACTGCACATCTTTGAAAAAGTACTTTCCCAATTTCAAAAGTTATTAAAAGTACTGTTGAATTGCATTCTAACCCCGCTCAGCATACTGTATGCAGATGTGCTTGTATAAGTTATACGACAGTAATTTCCTACCTCCATGAAAACGTTTACCAGCAGTTTTCTGCATTTGTCAGAACTAAAGAAAATGACTGAGACCTAAGGAGAGGTGCACAGGGACTTGGAGCGCACAAAGGCCTGTAATAATTTATTCTGTGTCCAATTCACAAAACACCTTTGTATTTGCTGATGAAAACTTCAAAGACAGCTCAGCAATCACTTCTCATCTTCAAGGTGAAAAGAAATGTTCTCTGCCTGCCTTATTGGGTCCAAAGAGAGATTTCATGAGGTGCAACATGGAAAAATAAATTGGTCTCAATGAGGCCTAACTCTACAGTGCATTAATGTTTAATCTGGTGTCTGCTCTTGCCCTCTCTCTCTCTCTCTTGCTCTGTCTCTCTCTCTGTCTCCCTCTCTCCTTGCCCTGATTCTACCCTATTTGTGTTTCGCTACTTGGTGTGATTTGCTTCTTTACATGGTGAAATACAATGCGGAGGATATCAGAGATTGCTGAAGAGACCTAATGTGCCCTCTTTATCAGAGGTCAAAGGGCAAGACGCATCGGGGACCACTAGACAAAGGTACATGTTCACATAATGGTAATGTTCATACATGAGGCAGTCCTCATTGACATTGTATTTTACAGATACAGCCTCAACAAAGAAGAGACACAGACATCCACGAGTCCTGTTCATCAGGTTCCTGTGAGAACTTGGGAAAGGAAAATAGAGCACCTCCTCCCTTTCTCCCCTTCTTTACCTCTCTGGTTACATATTGTTCTTAGTGTTACTTAGTGTCAACATGTCTGTCACCACCATTGCAGTAGTTCAAAGCAAAGTTCTGCCGTGGCTTAGAGAATTCCCATATGGCTGTGTGTGTGTGTGTGTGTGTTTGTGTGTGTGTGTGTGTGTGTGTGTGTTTCTGTGTGTGTGCATACATTTCCCTGCTTTGGTGAAAGACGACAGGTTTAAAAACCCACACACACGCAGACGTAAACACCGACCTTTCTGTCACACTGAACATGAGCTGCAGGCTTCTTTCAGTTTCTCTCTCTCTCTCTCTCATCAGCTCATCTGAATAATTCTGCACTACCAAGCACTCTTTTTTTTGGTGGCTAACTCAAATGAATGGTGGCTCTGCTGAAGAAAATGATTTTTAATTAGCACAAAACATTGAGCAGGAAACTAGGCCAAGCGTCCCCACTGGATCCACCACTGTCTGTTCGTTATGTCTTTCTGAGTGCATGGTGCATGAGGACTGTCCATGAACCCTTCTCTCAGTCCTTACTAAAGTTACACTAATGGGGGGAGAGCCCTGCCCAATCCATTGTTCAAATTTAGAGAAGCTAATTCATTGTTGTAATATAAAAATCTCTTACACTGGCATAGATGCATGACTGTGGTAGCCTCTGACTATTTTGCATACAGCTGAATGACTGTACTGAAATAATGTTTTACAAAGCTATATTAAAATATGTTTATATTACTACTTTGTTAAAATTAATTAAAGAAAAATTGTAGTAGTAGTAATATAGATAGTAATATAGAATAGTTTATTAGTGTAATAGTATAATGGCAGTCTATTTAAACAAATGTTATATAATGTTGTTATATACAAACATAACAAACTAACAAACAAACAAACTCAGGGACTATTCTATATCGAGACTGTAAAGCAGCTAAGGTGTGTTGGTAGGCACTTGGTTACTACACACCCCTGGTATATTTTTCTAAAAGTGAAGAACCATTGACAAGGTATAACAATTTCTTCACAGATAATAATTCCTCCTCCAAGAAATATATATCTTTGTTGCCAAATATCGCTGCAACATAGCAACAGTTACTTTTGTATGGCACGGTAATATAGAATGAAATGTGGTCAATATGAAGGCTTTAGAGAGGTTTTAAATGTGATTCAGCATAACCATGGGCTAGAACTATCCATTTTAGAATATGGAATGTGTACATTATGTACGTTGCTTTGGATAAAAATCATCTGGTAAATTTATAGATGTAAACTTACATTACAATGTTCAATACAGTTCTGAACTGTATAGTATAGTATAGTATAGTATAATACTGTCTGTATGGAGGCTGATTGATTATGCTGAAATGCTGTTTAATAAAAGTATACCGTTTCTTCCATAGTACACCATCTGCCAGAGCAGGAGGAGCTGTGAATGTGTGTATAGAGCAGGGATGGGGACCGAGGCGGTAGCTGCCTAAGGCAGATAACTGACATTAGCCATATGCTCCAGCCCTGGGTCAAGGTCTCTGGGACGGACGGCGCTGACAGCCGTGCTGTGATGTGCGTCACTGTTCGGCCTCAGTGCTTTCATGTTGTTTTCCCCCCCATGTCAAAAAGGAACAACTGGAGTTGTGAGAATTTCTGGTGGTAGAGGAGTGTGTACGTATGTGTGTGTGTGTGTGTGTGTGTGTGTGCCCACTTAAATAAACAGCTGCTGCTGCTCTGTTCCCTATCCCAGTAGACCGTAATGCACCTTCAGACACGACAAGACATTGAGCTTACTGCACATACATTGGAGCAAATTTCTTTATTTCCTTCAGTTATCTTTTCCTTCCTTTTATATACAATAAGAGTGAGGTTAAGAGACATGTACAGAGTGCACACACACACAGACAGACACACACACACACACACACACACACACACACTGGTGTCTGGAATAAAAAAAGTCTGTAGAAGACCTATCCCAGTAAGCCTGTGTTTACCAGTTTACTGGTCCCACTCTTTCCTGTATAGTTTCTCTAGTCTTGTAAGTTGTCTCTGCTCCCAGACGGTCATCTTGGCTCATACGCACTAGCTCAGCACCGACACCTTTTCTCCAGGGGACTTTCCCATCCATATCCCTGTCTCCTCTGCTTTCCACTATAGATATTGTTGATCCTTTCAATGTTGCACACCAGTCAACCCCCACCCCTCTTCTCCCAAGCCCATGTGCAAACTCACAGCTGCTGCTCTCGTCTCCCTCACCACTGTGAGTCTGAGAGAGAGCACCATCAGCTCCAGGGTTCGCCGAGTCTCGTGCATTTGAAGAGAGCAGAGCAGAGCGGCTTCTGTTGACAGTGACAAGGACACACTAGTGTTGGTGAAGGCACTGCAACCCCCTCCTGCCATCCCAACACACACACACACACACACACACACACACACACACACACACTCCCAGGACCCTACAGACACACTCCAATGGTGGTAAACCTATCTGGGTTACCCATATGAGATCCAGTCACAATACAATGTGACACAAAGAATGAAGAAGACACAATGACAAAGTAAAGTGTAAAGTGCCGTGGAAGTCTAAAAGCTTTTCTAAAACCTGCATGTCAAATCCACAGAAGTGGCTTGGTTTTCTATCAAATCCATTTCTGACCATTTGTTGTTCCAACTATTTTCGACCAAGTTAATGATACCGTTGGTTAAAAGCATGATTTTTCTTCCCTTAGCAACTGTTACCATCAGTAAGCAAATGCAATATAGCTAATGCAATATAAATGATCTAGCTTTTATTTTGGATGATAAAAATAGCAATTTAATAGCATAGTAACATATACAAAGTCATTGTTGATTCAAATCATTAAAACCTGTAGTCTTTTAAAGCATTAAAACTGTGTTCATGCCATTCTTATAACTTATAGTATCGCTAAAGTGTGTAATTTTGCAATGTTTTGATAGCAGCACTATGAATGGAAATATCAAAACATTAAATGCATTCCATAACTTGTATTTGACGCACCGTGTGTGGGGGGAGGGTAACAACTGAGACAGTAGGACATGACAGAAAGCCCCATAGGTTCCCTGGAGTTTGCTCACTCGAGTCTCGTGTGTGTGTGTGTGTGTGTGTGTGTGTGTGTGAGAGAGAGAGAGAGAGAGAGAGAGAGAGAGAGAGAGAGAGAGAGAATGGGCTCATTATTTTAGCTGCTGCATCTTCACATCAAGCAGTGGAAGCACCAGCACTCTTCCGGACACCCGCTCTGTCATCAGCGACGTCAGGCTGCCGGACACCCGCCAAAGCTGCTGCTCATTACGGCCCTGGCGTGTATGTGTGTGTGTGTGCATGTGAAGAGGAGCCTTTGTGTGTGAGCATGCCTAATGACTTTCACAAGCACACACCGTTCTCTGCCCAAAACACACACACACACACACACACACACACACACGCAAATCCTGGGGAGAAACGAGATGCAGGACGGATAAAAAACAAGGCAAGCACAAAGAGGGCTTTCTCATTGTGTTCAAAATAGCCTGCTTGTTATGGCACTTTTTCTGGCATGTGTGTGTGTTCATCTTGTTCTTGCTAGATCCGAGCCAATAAAGCCAGCAGGACAGCATGAAATGGCAGGAGTGGGACTGCTGTGTGATAGCAGTTTGGCTTTTAACCCCATCAGAGTGGGTGGTCTGTTTACACAAGAGCCTTCCTTTGAGCAAGGCCATCCCTTCTAAGGGTTTAAGGTGTGTGTGTGCACATGCGTGCGTGTGTGTATGTGTGTGTGTGTCATTTGTTGGCAATGTGAGGTGCACAGCTCTGAGTTTTTGGAAAAACCACAGGCTTGTGAATGACATGCTGTGAGTGTGAGATCATGAGTGTCAGGAGAGAGGTTACACCTGCATATTCCTCAGTGGAGCTCATGGCTGCCTCTACCAATAGCATTTGTGTGTGTGTGTGTGTGTGTGTGTGTGTGTGTGTGTGTGCGTGTGTGTCTGTATGTGAGACAGAGAGGCAATGGAGGTCTATGTTCAGTGAACACACAGCCGTGGAGTGAGGTAAGCATATTCTTGAGTGGAAATATGGTTGTGTGGAACAAAGGAACAGGTATCATCACACCTGGATCAATGACATCACAGCATCATGGCAGGCACCAACCAGGAAACATAATTTGTCATGTGATGAACAAAGCAGTCCTGTATCAGTAAATCGGCGGACTACTATCCAACAAAGTGTTGTTAATCTTATATTAAGCATAAAATTCTAGTCTATTGTTTTTTTTTTTAGAACTTGACTGCAAAAATGTCCTTCCAAATACAACACAAAATATTATCAATCTACATCTAAGTATACTTATAATTGCAACAAGTAAATCTAGCGTTCAGTATGTTAAGCAAATTATTTTCGCAGTGTGAGTCATTGTATGTTTACTTGCTCTAACAATAGATCTGTACAAACAATACAAGCTAATTCTATGCATATAACATTAGTAACAATTAGATAAGCAGTTTTTCCAGTGTGAGCTTACAAAGAGAATTTTTTCCTGCAAGGCGATAAATGAGGTGGGCGTGGTGGAGCAATGGCATCATCACCATCTGATAATCAGCCCAAACTGGACTGAGTCTGTGCTGCTTTGGACAGATGGGCATGTGGAATAATACCAGTCACTTTATTTAACCAATCAGGTGCTTTACCAGTCACTTTATTACCCTGGACTGGCCATAGCATTTAAACCATGTTCATGTCCAGGTGACATCAGGGACCCTGGATTTAGTCTGGCCTGCAGTGAAAACCCTCCTAGTGAAATGCCATCCTATGCCTATCCCTTTGTCTATCACTTCCTGTGAATCATTTCTGTATCAAAAGCATACAAAAGCATGACAATCTATATCTACCTATCTACATATGCAGATAGGTAGATATAGATTGTCATAACAGTCACAGGCTACGGTAAGATTACGTTACTGTGATTCTGATGTTTCCATTCGTTGACAAGAGGAATCTTGGAGCTTGTGTGACTGATTGCTGGGGGATGCAGCTCTGATGATAAAAACACATCCGTGTATATTTTCCTCCTGTGGCCATCTCAGCCTGCCAGCACTGCATTCTTCTGTCTGCGGGGAGCTGGCGCTACACATATGGTGTTTGTACTAGCTTTTAGCATTAGCGTTAGCATTAGCCTGGCGCCAGCTAGCCAGCAGCACACACCCAGCAGCAGCTTAGCTGCAGTCCTCTCTGGGACTCTTTGCTGGATATAAGAAAAGTAGAGAATGTTATTGTTTTAAGCTTTCTTTCTTTGCTAATAGTATTCACAACATTTGCAACAAATACATGCACTTATCATTTCTGACTGGAACACCAAACTAGTAAACATGAAATGAGTCCTTTAATTCAATGCGATTGTGAAGATGGCTGTAAGTGGTGATGAGTGATCATTTCATAGCAAAGCACACCTAACCCCTAAGCCAAGCATGCCATTAGAAAAATGTCAATCAGAAGTCCCCTCACAAATAAGATCAATGTAAATATGTGCCTGTTAACGTAAATCAAGTGAGCTACCATATGTATCAAGTGAGCTACCATATGTATGCCTTTGTTTTTGTGTGAGGATAAAATGTTCTCCTGGTCTGTCTCTGTCTTATGTGCAAGACATTTTGAACCTGCCAAACTTAAATATGGTAGAATGTGAAAAATGTTTGTATTTTTTTGTACTTTGTATTTATTCAGCTTTTGTGTTAAAGTGCTGCGATCAGTATCCAGCTAACTTCTCAATGTTTCCTTGTGCTAAATGATGGTTTATGATGGTGGCTAATGATGACGGATGAAAAGTCCAGATGTTCTCAGGCTTTATCAATTCATGTGCATGAGAGATAAGCGGGGGGTATACAGCCTAAGTTTACAAATGTTTAAAATGTTTAGTTGTTACAATCTTTTTGGAACATTTTGCCATTGTGTGAGTAATAACTAAATAACTATTCAATAGTATGAGTAGCCTGGGCTATCCATCATGTAATAATGTGGGTGCTGCAGTTCAGGTAAGTATACTCCTCTTATAAGTAGGCCTAGGTTACTATATGTTTCTCTAGGCTATTGCAAATCACAGCGTAGACTCACTGGTTTCTTTTTTATTCTCTCTCTATGTTTTAGCGGGTTGTGTTGGGTTGGGTTAAAAATCAGGGCATAATTCTGCGGGTTAGCTGTCATGATGGGTCGGGTTGGTTAAAAATCTGGTGTTAAAAAACCTTGGCCCGTGCATCACTAACAGTTGATATTATTCTTAAGCTTCATTAACATGACAGCATAAGTCGATAAAACTCATCTGAGGCGTGGATGTGGCTCCACGAGGTCTCTGGAACGATCACTCACTGACCACGTCTAAGCAGACACCCTTGCGTTCACATTCTGGGGTTGGTGCTGGTCATGGCGGGGTGGCTTACTAATGGGCAGCAGCCAGCAGAACAGACACTGTGGGCTCTCCGTGGGCAGCAAGATAATGACCTATGCTGCGCCTGTCATCCAGCCCCCGCACTGCCCTGCAACGATGCTCTGCAGAGAGCCCCCTCTCACTATAGAGAGAGGCTGACATGGACACCATTATTGAAATGAGGAGGGGTGATGTCTGTGTGTGTATGTGAGAAAGTTGGGGATGAAGGGGTGGGGCAATGGGGAGGTGCAGTTTCTCGACAGGGAGATCGGAAACTGCAGAAGAAACTCAGACGTTTCCTTTGATTCAGACAACGGGGCGTGTGGAGGAGAAACAAAAACAGGTCTGTTTCCTTTCTTTAGCGAGCAGCAGAGTTACCAAAAAAAAAGGAAGAAAGAAAGGGAGAAAAAAAGCTGCTGCTGCACACATTTCATCGTCTAATTACAGTGGTGGAAGTCGGTTATCATCGGCCAGCAGCACTGAGTGCAAAAACAACATCCTCCCCTCAACACCCCCCCTCTCCCAACCCCTTACACACACACACACACACACACCACCACCACCCCACAGCACCGCGGTCAGGCCAAGGGAGAAGCAGAGAGGATGAGACTTGGGAGGGGGGAAGGGGAAGAAGGAAAAAAAGCCCTTGTGTTGAGTTCAAAGCATCACTATGAGAGAATGGAAGAAGCCGAAGAAGAAGAGGACAGAGAGTACTGAGGAAAAGGGATAGAGGTTGGGAGCATGTGCTGAAGCATAGCTTCTTCTCGAGAATAAGAAAGATCTGCTGTACATATTCATCACTGTTACCATGCAGATTTTAAACATTTAAGATAACGTGTGTATCATTAGCTATTAGGCCTCATGGCTGATGATTTTGGACTGCTTTCATTTTCGCTACAATGTCACCAGATTAGAACTTAAACCGTGCCTAGGGTTAGTAATTGTAAAGCGCAAAACAGAAAGGACTTTGTTTTTAGGTGGTTGGAACCCCGTCCCCCAGCAGCAACTTTGCACTGGGGACATTTGTGGTGGGCATAGAACCACGTAGAAACTGCTACACATTGCTTAAAGAGCAACTTGGAAGTTGACATTTGTTAGTGAATTTACACATAATGTAATGTTGCTCAGAAATAAATATAGAAACATTTAGAAATGACTTCATATGATTCACGAGACCTAACTTATCTTTTGAAAAAGTTATTATTTTTAAGCAATCTTCTTAAATATTCTATGCGTGGCATGCGTCATAAGAGGGAGTCGTCTCTGTCTTTCACTAGCTGTCCCATCAGACACATCTGTCTCATCTACAATCTTGTACTGTCATATTTAAAATCATCTTATCATCTTAAATCATCTTAAAACATCACTGTTCTACCAAATGAAATCATTCAGTAACCTGTAATTCAAATAGTCTCTGACAACTCAATGGTCAAGTTAAATCCTCAAATATAGGCTAGTCACTATTTAATATCGCCATCAGAATAAAGTACTACAGTTCTACAAATGCTACAGCTGTGCTACAATAATGGCCAGAAATACACCATCTAATCAAGTCACCCAAGCTAAACACAGAACGTTACAAATAACATTGGCCTGTGGTTCTCCTATGGTTATTTTAAGAACATTTTCCATAAACCTTGGGTGTAAGTTCAGAGAACAATAGTTGTAGTTTGTAACACTCACAAGCATTCCCCTAATGTTTTAGGTTCCAATAAATCAAACGTCACTTAATGGTTGTATTGTGCTCTTCGCATAACATTCCCACTTGGTTATTTTTTGGTATTCCTATTATGAAACCACGCACACACCGGTACTAGCCACACCCTTGATTAGTGTTGTATAAAACACCTGTGCTGGTGTGAGACTAGTGCTTAATGTTGATCGACATACGGCTCTGAGTGGCTTAGAGGTGGAGAGATAGTCTCTTCATTCAGAGAACAGGTTACACCTGTAACTGAATGTTCTCTATCATACTGTATCGTATTGTATCATCTCTCTACCCATTACATATTCCATATGTATGCGGAACCTCTGTAAGACACACCATGAGGAGGAAGTTCAAACCAAGGACATGTGTAAACAGCTAGCTAGATAGATAGATTAACTATTTGCGCTATATACAGGCACTGCCAGACACAAGTGCTCCTGCCTTGTGTTTGTACCAAGTTTTCTCATTCTTTTTTGACAGACAGCACTCGGTGACCTTGAATCAACAGGGCTATGGCTTGAACTACTCTTGCTTGCTGTGTGAATGAGGTGTAAGATCCAGTGACTGATTTGGATATTAGTGCCAGGTTTGTCATAGTGGCCGTTCATTTGCATTCTACACAAGTAGTAGCAGCAGCAGCAGTAGCTGTAGCAGTAACCATGTTTGTGTGTGCATCATCAGTGTAGAGACTGAAGCAGTGAGAGTGAGTATTTTTCCAGATGGTCCTGGATTTGAGCCCTGTACAGATAGTCAAATATGGAGCGCACATGGCATAGACAGGCCCATTAAAAACCACTAGAGCTGGACCCTTATGCGGTTGGTTAGAGGAGGGGAGCCTTAGAGAACCAGGGCCGTGAGAAAGCACATCGGGCTCTCGCTGCCAGAGAGAGGGAGCACTGAGGACACCTCACTAGGCTGATGCAAAGAAGGAGGGAGAGGGAGAGGGAGAGGGAGAGGAGCAGCTTCTTGGTTACCCAAGTCAGGTGCGTTTCGTTTTTGTTTCAGGTCGCCTGTCACTCATCGCTTGCACACGAAAGAGGAATTCGGAAAAGAATGTGTCCTTTCTTCCTGAATTCTTTAGCATTGGATCTCCTCCAGCTCCTGGTCTTTTTGTCCTTATCTCTCACATATCTTATCTGTGTGTCTCAGTACAGCATTAGATTTCTGTCTCTAGGTCAAAGTTTCACACTAGTCTCATGTAGTTAGGACCTTCCTGGTTCCCTACTGCTGAATGGTTCTCACTCTGAAAAAAAATATCTAAGCAGATAAGTGGCTTCTCAAAGACACTTCATTTCCCATTTGAAAGCACAGATCCAATATGGCTTTCAGAAGCTAGGAGGTCTAGTTTTTCCATGGTCTCTCTCTCTCGTTTTATGTCTTTTTTCATTTGCAGAGCCCTTAGGAAACACACTGCCCCTGCTTATGCATAAAAATTTAATCAGGGAAATGTGAACACATCCTAAAACCATGTATTTTATTAGATGTGTGTGTGTGTGTGTTTGTGTGTCTGTTTGTTTTTTGCACAGTTTACTCAGGATTGCATTTGTGTTCCTACAGGAGTATTTATTTGGACTTAAGCTAAAGGGCTTCAAAGTGATTCAATAACAGAGGACATCACACACAGACACACAGAAGGAGAGAGCGAGGAGCCTCTCGTTCGCACCACAGAATTATAGCTTCAGAGAGAATCTGTTTTACATGCTTCATTTCAGGTTTGTGTCTCTGGCACGGACATCTGTTTCCAGCTCCCACTGACACACGTCCGTGCCGTTCACCAAACATGACAGAGTGCAAAGAGCCCCTGGGCCTGCGCCAGTCACAAGGCTGACATTCTAAACATTGCACTAATCCAAAGATCAACTTATTGGCCATGTATAACTAAGAGCCCGTTTATTTATCACACACACACACACACACACACAGTGACATACACTGAGAAACACATGCACACACACAGCCTCTCTCTCTCTCTCTCACACACACACACACACACACACCACAAGTCCATTCCAGGCCATATTATTAATTGCATGGGTAAATACACTGGAGACTCTGAAGAGCCAGTGTGCTCTGTGCCTGCTGAGTAAATTCACCTTTCATTAGGGCTAGTGTGAGAGGCCCAGTCTATGTGTCTGTGGAGCCAGCAGCCAAGGCTGGCACAGATTGCAGGAAGGCACTGGAAAGGATCCACTCTCATGACACAGTGGGTTGCACTGCCGCATGGACCACTTTAACCTCTCTCTCTCTGAAACACTTCAGTTTCTAACCAAATGTACCTAGCCTTGTGGAAAAGAAGCATAGTTTAATGTGTTACTATTACATTTCAAGTTCCTCCAATGTGTTTTTCTTGCATACACTTTTAAGTGCTCGTTTTTAACATTTCAATGCCGTGCATTTTAATTACACTTTCAAGTAGATATGTTCTTATTTTCAAGTACAAGTATGTACTCTACACTCCTAGAAAGTGATGTAAAAGAAAAAAGAAAGAAAGAAGGTCTCCATCATTTTCCATTGTACATCGTCTACCAGCCGCCTTATGCTCACACATTAGACTTAGACCTGCTCTTAGCAAACCCCACACCCCCCACCCCACACACACCTACACACTCAAATCAGCCAGTTCTGGAGGGTCGGATCCCACCAACTCCTCTGTATTTACTGTTTAATCATATCCTGTAACCTGATGCTGACAGCTGGGTGCAGTGCATACGCACACACACACACATTAGATTAGATTAGATTCAACTTTATTGTCATTACTCATGTATAAATACAGGTAACGAAATGCAGTTTGGCATCTAATCAGAAGTGCAAAGAGCAGCAAGTGCAGTATATACAGTATATGCAGTATGTACAGTTAAAGAGCAAATTACACATGAAAACATTCACATGAACACAGAAATCTCTTCCTTGCTGTTCTACAGTAGGGAGTGCTAGGGTGGTCCTTGAACTTGGTGGCCCTTGCGGTGACTAGCTAGGTGTGGTGGTCAGTAAAGGTGTGCTCATGTGGCTCCACTTGTCTCTCCACGTGGCTGTCTACCTGGTTCTACTGGTTCTGTCTGACTAAATATACTTCTGTGTCTATGCCAGGTTCTACTGTCTGTCTATGACAAACTCTACTTGTCTGTCTATCTGTCTGCCTGTTTGGCCAGTGAATAACTGGAGTCATAGAGTTTATTGGCAATAAATCAACTATGATAAATAAATAATGAAATACAAAGGAAGAAGAAGCCTTACAATCGCTAGAGTTACTAGTGAGACACGTGAGTGACAGCACAGGAAGCCTGCAGGTGCAGTCAGTCAAGAGGAGCGCCAGGAAGCCTGGCCCTCTTTGAGAGCAAGGATTCACAGCCTCTGATGAAACAGATAGTGAAAACCAAAACACCATCGAACCACTGAGGGCAGACCGTTCAAAAAGAGCCCATTTGCCAGTCATTTAAAGTTTAAAAAACAAACAAACAAGCAAACACACAAAAAACACTACCAGCAACTTCTTTGTTTTTTTTTTCCATTTTTTTTCTTTTGGTGGTGGTGGTGAGAGGGGTTAAGTATGTATACCGGTGATGTAAGCTGTCATTCATTCTTGATGGTGTGAGAGCACCATGCCTCCTTACTCCTATAACCTAAAAGTGGCCTAAGGCCTTCTTCTTCTTTTTCTCCTCATCAGAGGAAGGCCTCCTAGACTGTAAACACAGCTGTGGCACTAATGAAGCAGCAGAGGGTGGAGGAGTCAGCAGCTCCAACCACAGCTAAACCAAGGCAAGCCCCGAAGATAAAGTAGGACAGGTGGAGTCAGTGACATGAAGTGAGATGGAGGGAGTCTTTTAATAGTATTTGGGGGGTGGTGTGAGAGTTTGTGTGTGTGAGTGAATAATGAATATGTCTGAGAACGAAGGCCAAAAAAAAACAAGGAAAGAAATGACAGTTAGGCCATTATTATCCCTGGTTTCCCCAAACCACCCCCACCAGAGAAACAGACAGGAAGAGAGAAGTGGTGGGGGCTTGAACAGGATACAGTTTCTACTCAATTTAAAGACAAAGAACCTCTCATTACTGTCAGGGCCTTCAAGCACACATGGGTATCTGCTACTCAGTCCATCAGTCAAGCTGTGTGTGTGTGTGTGTGTGTGTGTGTGTGTGTGTGTGTGTGTGTGTGTCAGGAAATCTACTCCTCACCTGAATAATGATACTGTCTCTGATCAACAGTAAGGTCTTAAGTAAGTTCTCGTTCTCTCTCTGTCTCTCTCTCACACACACACACACACACACATACACACACGCACACACAGAAGGAGAGACACAGATATAGCATGTACAGTATATTAGCATATCATGTCTACTTTCATTAAAACTATATCAAAATCAGACACCCCCAAAAAAAAAAAAAAAAAACAGAGGCCGTCAGATGTTATCATTAAAAAACGTGCAAGCTGCGGTCAGGAAGTGTGGCGGCAGGTCGCCTTTGTGCTCACCCTCGGCAGGATTAACGAATGAAAGGGCTGGCGGCCTCGGCTCCGGAGCTCTCTAAGTCCTGGGTGGTGCGGTATAGGGAAGCCAGGGTAAGGCGCAGGGGCTTTCAGAGCCAAACGTCAGGCAGCTGAGGCGGATGCCAGGGGATTTGTCAGAGTTTCCAGAATGGCCTGAGCCCTCTTAGAAAGGATGAAGAGCGACCGGGGCCCAAGCAGCGGCCCCCAGTGAGAGCTTTGTTCTTTGACTGTATGCAAAAGAGGAGCACGCTAAGATGCTGGCTACTGTGAAGGAGCCTTGGGTTGCATCTGACATGATGATATATGTGCATATATTTTCATACTGGGGCTTATGTGACTTGAGTGAAGATATTCACAGGATTATCTGGATAAACTCAGTTGGAGCCGGGTAGGTAATGTTACAATTGCCAAGAAACACACAGAATGAGAGCCACACAGTTAAAAGATCATACTTGCACCTGACTCTTCAGGACTGGCTTCAGTATATCTGAGGATGGTGCTTGGGTCCAGCTTCACATGCAGCTTCACAAGCAGCTTCACGTGCAAGATGGTGGAGCAGGTGGTAGAGGTGCTGTTTGGCTACCTGAGGTTTTCAGGTTTGATCCCCACTCCGCCTAACCCAATTGAAGTGTCACTGAGAAAGATACTGAATCCCAAATTGCTTCCGGTGGGCAGACTGGCACAATGCATGGAATGCCATGGAATGGGTGAATGTGAGGCATACACTGTAAAGCACTTTGAGTGCCCCTAGGAGTAGAAAAGTGCTATATAAATGCAGTCCATTCACCATTTTAAATAGGCTACAAACAAGCTGGCAAAATTCTGTGACAATGAGAACCTGGCTGTCTCACGGTTGTTGTTATCTCTCTTCCTGTCTCTCCTCTCTCTTGTTCTCCCACGGTCACCACCTGCAGTGCTGCACGCCTGCTTTTCCTGTCCTAAGCACTCACCTCGGTGCCCTCAAAATGACCCCAGCATCCATCCAAATCACAAGGCACAGATATCGGCATGGCAATGAGAGGCCTCTGGATATGCCTTCTGATATCACTTCCTTTGCTTGTTTGGTGGGTAGATTCAGGATAAGGACATGCATGATTCTAGGTTGTAGAACTGTGTCTTTAAGTGTTTCCACTTCTTCCAGAAAGATAGTTGTAGCAAAGATCATTGAATACTGACCAAGATAGAGTGACATAATACATTACTATAGGAACAAATGTGAATAGTTCCGGTCTGCATAAGAGGGAGTGTCACATAATGTCACAATATAAACTTTTCAAAGATCTTCTGTATCAGCATATCCCGGAAATAGAACACGGAACTTAACAAACATTTGTGCTTCTGGCTCCGCTTTTACCTTCCCTGGCTGTAAGGTTCAGTGAAGCAAGCAGTGGAATGAACACTATGAGATATAGTTACTTTGGTCATATCACCTAGAGAAATGAACTACTGTTTGGTTGACAGGGTGTGTGTTGATTCCATATGACTGGACACCTATGACATTTGGTAGGAAAAAAAAAGTTAAATTACCGTTCTATATCAGTGCTCTTTTGAATGGTAATGATGCCTAACAACCATCGTAAATATCAGTTGAACTAAAGAGCATGAATGGATTTAGATGTTATTAAGCTCACTGTTGTCAGTAACCAAAGAAAATAATACAGAACCCAATCATTGGTTATGTTTTGAACACATGCAAGAAAAATCTTGTTGGGGAATCTGAAGCCTTGCGAGTAGTACCCTAACGAAATACGATATTGAGCAGAGATTCTATTGTGGTGCTAGCTAAGCTAGCTATGCTGGACATTGTGAGCTACTACAGTAGTATAGTGTAGATCACAGTATCTTATACTTCACATACAGTGCAAATAATATAGGCCTATATTTCTCATTTACATGAAAAAGACATCATTTGTAGATCTGATCTCTATATATTGGATGTTAAAAGGTGTTTGTGTGTGTGTGTGTGTCAGTGTGTGTCTGTGTGTGTATGCATGTGGCAGACAAAAGACTCTAGGAGGTCATTGAATATTCTCCTTGACAGGCCTTAGTTCTAACCTTGATATTTATTTAACCCCATACCAGTTCACTGTGAATCTGCAACACACACACACACACACACACACACACACACACACACACACACACACACACACACACTATCAGTTGGCTCTCAGGAAGTTGTGACGGATTATTGACATCAAAGTCAATAGAAATGTCAGTCCAGCTATCTTTGGAAATGCCAGGAGCTTTTTGCATATCCCTGCCACACACTACGAAGAACACAACACACACACACACACACACACACACACACACACACACAGCCACACAAACAAAGCTGCCCCCAGCAGTGAGGCGCGATTATTGCAGCTCAGAGCCGTGGTGGTGTTTGATCTGCAAGCCCATTGGTGAGCCCTTAAAGGTAAGATGTGCATTGGCTGAGTGGTTGGAATGGATGACATCACACCCCGATGGGGTCCCCCGCTGGATCTTGGGGACTCCCCCTGCAGCCATATCAATTTGATCAGCTAGGATTATGCAAAGTACTGCCACCAAAGTTACTGCTGCTCTCAGAGAGATTCAGACTTGAGTGTGTGTGTGTGCGTCACACTGTCAGAATGTCACTATGGAGTGACTGTCAGACACACACACACACACACACACACACACACACACACACACACACACACACAGCCACCCATGTAGTTGGTCCAGAGCACAAGTGCTGGGCAGACAGCAAAGGCGGATATGTGTGTACGCAAACTGCTGCAAGATAAGGACCATTTGCATAATGTGTCTCTGATTTAAGCATGTTTATACAAGAAAATGCTTTCTGCTTTCCTTATCACAGTCCAT
This sequence comes from Tenualosa thibaudeaui, assembly GCA_027481765.1. Classification (NCBI taxonomy): domain Eukaryota; kingdom Metazoa; phylum Chordata; class Actinopteri; order Clupeiformes; family Clupeidae; genus Tenualosa; species Tenualosa thibaudeaui. Next base: position 11,420,272 of record JAIFZK010000015.1, on the reverse strand, counting down.
TAACTTACCATGGCAGATACTCACTTAATATATCTGGGTGTATTTCATTACATTAAGTTATATGCCAAATCATTATCATTGTGAGATTAAAAATAACATTACTAGTGTAAATTATGATGGCTAAAATTAGTTTCAAGATAGCCAACATATTTTAAACAGCAACGTTGTCAAAATTAAAATCACACACACAGATTCTGTTAAATTAATTGGGAAAAAAAAAGAAAAAAAAAACTGAAAAAAACTAAACAAAACAAAAACACCACTGACCCCTAACACACACGCACACACACACACACACACACACACACACACACAATTCTGGATAAATCTCTTGTGACCCCTGACCTTTGTCACTCTTCTCCTCTCTGGTGTCAGTGGGACTGGTAATCAGAGAGTAGAGTCGGAGGTCATTCCTCACAGGCATTACCTGTCATCCCTCTTCAAGGAAAACACACACACACACAGAGAGAGAGAGAGAGAGAATACACATCACCCACTATGAATGTATATTCATAGACACTCACATGTACACACAAATGCATACAAATGATCCAACAATTGTATTGTGTCCATGCCATGCATATGCACACGCACGCACAAACACACACACACATACACACACACACACTCAATCATAAATACACTAAAATATATGTATGTCTGCTATGTATGTATGTAAAGATTTAACACGAAAAATGTATTGCATGCTTTACAAGTAAGCAGATGCTTACATAGTGATACAATACTCTTCATCGCACATACACACACACACACACACACGCAGACACACACATACACACACGCACACACACACACATACACACAGTTCTCTGTAAAGTCTCCCCCTCCCCCTCAGCTCCTGTCTTCCTGGGCTCATGAAATGGGACCCGGGTGGAGAGAGGCCTATTGTCAGGCCCCTGCCTCCTCTCTCTGTATCTCAGCCACTGCCTCAGGGGAGCCCACAGAGGGCCTTCCTGAAACCTTATCCCTCTCTCTCTCTCCCTCTCTCTCCCTCTCTCTCGTTCTTCTCCCACTCAACTCCATCCTCTCCCTCATTCTCCCTCCACCTCTCCCTCGTCGTCCTCTCCAGCACTTCCCTTCTTCTCTCTTCCTCCCTCTGTTCCTATTTATCTCCCTCTCTCATGCTCTCCCTCTTTGTCATTCTTTCTCCCTCATCTAACCTCTTCTCAGTCATCTATTTCTAAAGTAGTCATCTATTTCTAACTGCCACCAACTGCAGTCAGCTCTCTTCTTCTCTGTCTGTTGGTGTGTGTGTGCGATTTCTTCTGAGCTGGGAGCTGAAATGCTTCATAAAAATACACATGGAGATTGTAGGCTCAAAGTGCTATATATCTGTGTGTGTGTGAGTGTGTGCGTCTGTGAGTTTGTGAGCATGTTTGCATGTGTGTCTCTCAGTTGCTTGTAATTGAATGCAGAAGAATGGGGGAATTGGGGTTAACCAGAAGAGAGTAATATCCTTCGAGCTCCCCCCATAACTCTCCATGCAACCCATTCACTAAAGCCCAACTCTCTCTCTCTCTCTCTGCCGTGAAAATAACATGAATCACTGTCGTGAAAATAACATGAAGTGAAATAAATAACTCTAAACTAATATGCAGTGGAGCATGGAAACCCGGGCTCTTGAAAGCAGCAGTCTTAGTGCAGTCCTGGAAAGGTAGTTTACATCATTATGATCCCAATCCAACAGCCATATGTTTGCTGTAAATGCAAAGCGGTCTTGCTAAACAGGCCCGAGAAGGCAGATAACGAGGGACTCTGAGTGAAAAAGCAGACGATGTTTTGGGGAGGTTGGAGGTCTCAGGCCTGGGGAGCATGCGAAACGCCAATGCAATATGGCACCCAAATACACCCAGTAGTGCACTACAAAACATCGATCCATTACAGCACTGTGAGAAGTCCGTGAGAATACGGACGAAGTGTGTGTGTTTAATCAGGTTGTGACAGGCAAGACCTGAGCTGGGAAGGAAGGAAGGGCGTGTACAGTTGGTGAGGGCTAGACAGGGTTTCCATTCAACTTTGCATATTTGCATTTTATTTATATTTATTCTATGGCTCTACAGAATGCTGTGGGAGGTTCCATCCACTTTGAATGGGCCTGCCCAATTTTCAGAGGCAAGTTATGTTGCGTATATATGGGTCTTGTTTCATCCTGAAGGGACTTATTTTCCTATATTGACCGGTGGACAATATATCATCCTTTAGTATACGGCTAATTGGCATAGCTGGTTGATATGACATGATATGATATGAAGGCTTAGCTCTGAACATTGGAGAGGCCTATTCAAAGTGAATGCATCAGGGTCCTGCTTGTCCTGTCAAGACTTATTTTCCTATAATGACCTATGTGTTTCTATTGTCATGTGTTTTTGTAGTCTGTGTGTGTGTTGATTAATTTTGAGGTGATGAGGATTTTTGTGAAAATCCAGCTGAGAAATATGTGCATCTGGATGTGTTTTTTCCATACACTGTATGATGTGAATTTAAAATGGGCATTAACCTACTCAAGGGAAGTATTCAGCGCAGCTGTGGGTTAAAAATGTTATGTTGTCACATTAGACTTCTATGGATGGAAATGTGACAAATGCCAAAATGTGGTAATTAACCCACTTCCATCCACTTTAATCACACTATCTATCTATCTGTCCATCCTTAACAAGCTGTATTTCTTTTGCCTGAAAAATTAATTTAACAGATATTTGCAGTGTTTATAGACATACTGGATATGTTGTTTTTCAACAATCCAACTTTTGG